>JAEMWC010000486.1:0-57500 GCA_016490735.1 Pachyseris speciosa
TTTAAACAGACTTCAAACACCACAAGGTACTTAAAAATGCCTTTCTACAGCTTTTGGTTGATTTGGCTCGTTGGGTGCCCCTGAAGAACGAGGCATATACATTAGTAAGGCGCGCTTCTTTCTGCTCGTGGCTTAGAGAACTAGGCATACACATCTGTAGCGCGCTTATTGCGCTTTTCTGCTTGTTGTTTAAACAACGAGGTATATACGAGTAACGAGCGCTTGTTGGACTAGTGGCCTTAAAGAACGAGGCATATAAGTATTCACCATTTTTGGATGCTTTTGGAAAGCGTGCGGCGATTTTGCCACGCTTGAAGAACGAAGCATTCAACATTTCGGAGCGCTATTCCAGTCAGTCATTATTTCTGAGCGCTATTCTAGTCACGGACTCCAGTGTTCATCGACGATTTTTCCTGTCTCTCACCACCTGACATTTCCAATAGTCGGTGACGGGTCGTCACGATCCGTCGAGATATTTGAAGCTGTGCCAGGTCGCTTGATTTCCGGCAGTAAAGCTTACTTGGCTTTTTAAACTCACGACAGTAAACTGAGCGGTTTTCCAGGTCGCTTAGCTAGCGAATGGTAAGCGGAAGTCCCGTGAAAACAGTTGTTTTTCCAATAATGATAATAATAATCTTTATTTGCTTTTCAATGTATACTTTTTTTTTAATTACAATCTACAAAATTAAAAATATGTTAATGTAAACTAAATAAAAACAATAGGCAAGCTAGGAAGCTAAATAAACCAGTAGGTTTTCTTGTTAGCTCCCTGAGCAATTTAGGTTCTAAGTGGCAGGTAAAGATAAATAAAATAAAAGTAAAATAAAAAGAAATGCAAGGAAGGGTGAACTTATTTACATGAAGTATGTTGCTTCATCAGTAGTAAAACGAAACTTTATTTTATTTGTTGTTCAGAGAGTAGATAGCGTTTAATTTTCTTAGGAAATGTGAACACACTTGAGTTTTTTAAATGAGTTGGGATGTCTTTCCAAATGTCCGTAGCTATAAAAGAGATTGATTGTTTACCTACGTTAGTTCGTACACTCGGCTTATAAAGATTTTTCTTAGCTGTATATCTCGTGTTGTAGTGGTTGTGTATTACTAGCATATTGAAACATGTTGTCGAAAAGTTCAGGCAGGCAGCCTTTATGCCATGAATGCACGAATTTTGAGACTTGTAGACGATAGATATTATTAACTGTTAAGAGGCCTATTAAATTCAGCAAAGGTTTAGCGTTCTCTATTTCGCTTCCAAATGCTGTGGCAAAAAATATTAATCTTACAATATGGTTTTGTTTTATTTGAATTTTACTAATATGTGTTTTATATACACTTCCCCAAGCTAATATGCCATAAGAAATATAAGGATAGATTAAATTATAATAAATTTGTCTAAGTTGTTTAACTGAGAGGTAATGTACAGAAAACGGGTAAGTGATCTGTTATATCGGCTAAACATATTCCTGCTTTTGTATTTTTTGAGGCACGTTTGTGTAGATGTGATCAATCAGCGTTGCAGTGTGGTCTGGTATACGCGAGGCTTTGGTGATCAGTGGCATGTAACCCAAGCCTAATAACATGTCAAGATAATCAGATGTTTGGTATCCCTATTGTAATTTAGGAAGTTTATGTTTATGTCACCTAAAACAAAAACCTCTTTGCCTTTATTGTTAAGACTACATAACTGATTAAGTGCATCATGTAAATTAGCACAATCTTTGGATGGGTGCCTATAAATGCAACCGACAACTACATTCTTTTGTTTTTCCGCATAATTTCAATCCAGCACGATTCTATTCCATCATCAGATAGTTCCAAGTCCCGCCGCCTAATGAAGCTTAATTCTTGAGAAATGTAAAGGCCAACACCTCCTGCACTTGTTGGTGAATTAGTATTCAGAAAGGCATAACCTGGTATGCTAATATTATAAATGTTTTTTTCCTGTAGTTTTGTTTCGGATATTGCTATAATTTCCGGGCTCTCTTTTACTGTCCAGATAATATCTTCTAGCGATGTTAGATTTTTTGGCAGACTGCGCATATTGAAGTGCATTAAAGAAAATCCATGGTGTTTTTTTGCCTCATAAAAGAATTTTCCAGATTGTTTGACAGTAAAATAGCCAGATTGGATGTAATTGTTGTATGGAGACTCTTGTAGCTCACTTTCTCTTTCCGGGCTAGTAATAATATCTGCGAATAGATCTTTAGACTCGATAACAGATTGAAGCGACTGGTGCACCCATCCTCCGGTAATCTTAAGGAACTCTTGGGAATCCAAAGTGAAAAATGGAAGTTCAGAGAGCACATTATGGTTCAATTCAGAGTGATTTAGATAAATTCATAACGAGACAATAAAATGTTAAGCTCAATGTTCTAACATTAAAGATAATTACTTGAATAGAATGGCCATAATGTGCTCTACTTTGTGAACTTTTATATACCGTTGGTAATCTAGTATGACTTGGATGTTCTGACTTAAATTTAGTTAAATCTTCTTCGCAGTTAAACGAGAAAGATGGCTTATTCTCGCCCTGCCTAAGAAAGATCCTACCATTATAGGTCCAGATATACTTCCACTTCAGTTTCTTTTTCACTTTGTTAACATCACCGAAGAGCTTTTTCTTGTATGGTGTGAGTGATTCAGAGATGAATACATCGGCCTGGGATGACAGGTTGAGCTTAAAGTTAAGGGAGTCGGCAAACTTCAGTGGAATTCTCATTAAATTTAAGCCACCAAACAAGGTAGCTTATAAGCGAGTTGGCAATTATTTCCGACCAATAAGGAGTCGTTTGCGATTATTCATTTGACAGGGCTGTCAAATCGGAAATACAACACGCGTGCTATTTTTATTCCTCCCGTGAAACTTCGGCGACACTCATAACAACATGGTTTGCCTCGAAATACGAAAATGTTCTCGCCAGATATTATTTTCGTAATGGCTTAAAACCACATGCTCGGACCAGAACTGTGGCCTTTGAAGAACCCAAGCGATTTTCTTTTTACGAAATTTCCTCCGTAACTGAAAAGAGCACGCCTCTGTTCTTATCGTCTTGCTTCTAATTGTCAATCCCAGCCTTTGTTGAAATAGGCTCCTCCGTCGGATGAAAGCCAACCACATAAACACAGTAATGAAAAGAAGGAGGACGTACATTCGACCATCTTCTCCATCTCCCGCCATATTATTCAAATAAATTTATTTTCGCGCGCGTGAAGTCGCGAAGTCGTGAAGTCGCTTAACGTAGTCTGTAAACAATACACCCTCAGGAATGTTAAGCGAGACAACCGGCGTCGTGAAAACACGGCCATTGTGCATGTCTGCCTTGCGAACAAATGCAATCATTTCATCCATCACAAAATGGAGCTCATCTTCATTTAAATAAACACTAAGTTCTCGTGGCAAGTTTGTCATAGTTGTTCGTCTCATTTGCTGAATAATTTCAAGCTCCTTCTTTAGATTTCCCCTGTGTGCGTCTGTTACTTTCATGGTTCCTTTTTTTGTTATCGATAGTATTTCTTCGCACCTTGTCCATTCGGTAAATAGTAGCACCTCCAATCTGTGAAGGATAACATCGTCCTCAGTGTATAACTGGGTGTCTGGTGCTAAATTGCCAAATGTAAATTTGTTGTGACTGTGAATGTGAGCAAAATCATACACAGCTTCAGTGATGCAAGCCAAAATAGCGATTTGATTGCTCTAGAAACTTCAATCATATTGTCGCGAGTAATCTCGTTTTGTAGCAATGAAGGCGTCTTTTGTGACAAACAGTGAGAAAACAAAAGCCTTCCTCTCGGCTTTCAAAACTTTTTTTGCGAATGAATTACGCATGGTTTCGATCAACGACTCGTTAACTCATCACGGAGTTTCTTCCTCGAGACTTGAACAAGTTTAATCCCAGCAGCTTCTAGCTTCTCTTTAGTGTAATCTAACAATTCTCCTTTTTTCTAACCGAGTTCAAAACACAGGTCTTCTAATTCCTCGTTAGTCATGGCATTGCCGGCTATTTGCTCTGCCAGGATTCTTTTTTTGCTTTGTAGTGTTCTTTGATGCGCCATCGTTTGGTTTTTGATCGGCTTCCTTTTGGCTGCACTTTTGTTTTTTTGTCTTTGAGACGTCTTTTTTCACATGCTTCGTCCGTTTCTTCGTCTTCAGAGGGAGAACGTTCGCTTTCAGAGTTTACGATTTTAGAGATCGCGCTTTCAGAACTCTCGCTTTCGGAAGTTGTGCTTTTGAATTCAACATCTTCGTCGCAAGAGGTCCTATCTCGGTTCTCTGTTGATTCAACGTCATTTTCATAGCTTTTTGCCTTGTATAGCCACAACCATTTTCCTTTACGTCGACGAAAACTTTTCCACTCTTCTCAAATTAAATCAAAGTTTTGCGATTCGTCCACGAGCGTGATACCTCCACAAGCTGCTCAAGCCGCGCATATTTAAAATTTTATTACGTCGTCACAACTAGCCAATCAGGTGCCTCTCTAAAAATAGCTGCGCAGCTGAACCACGAGCAAAATTATAATTTAAAAACCTATCTTTGGAAGAGGCCCATGTATGGGGATCAATTCTCTTACCTCACTGTCTCTTGAGAGAGGTTATCCAAAGAACAGTACTGAAGGAACGATCTCAGGAGTGAAACTCCAGGGAAGCGATCTCACCTCTTACAACCAAAGATAAAGAACCCAATTTTGTCCTTTGTAACACAATCCAGCTGTGCAACATTTTAAGCAGACAAACACGTACAAGATCTGGGAGCGGGCCTTGTTTGTTTTATTTGTTTTTGTTGTCAGGGCAAGAACTAAAATTTTACTTATCAATATTTTTGCGCTCCCCTACATACATTTTTTTATGCCTTTTAAGTTTCTTTCTTCAAAGAGAAAAGAGTCAATGAAATTACTAAGTTTGAATTAGGAGTTTGTTATGAAAAGGTGCAGCTTGTTATTTCTTGTAATTTATTTTCGTTTTGGGGAAATTTCTAACAAATCACAAGCATGAAGTTTTAGAATGGAAGGGAAATTTGGTTTCTCACTCAGGTTATTGAAGTTAAAGGGAGAGAGTAGAGTCTGCCCACTCACCCACTCCCCACTCCCACCAAGGCAAAGGGACTAAAAAACGTCAAGAATGGGCCTTTGCAGAATGTCAGTCCTACAGTGGTACAAAAACTTCATGCTGGGACGCAAACAACCCACTGGGACTAGTCAAACAAAGAGCGTACATCATTCAAAATGGTAATTTTCTTTGTTTTTCTAGCCCCAGCAAGGCGTTATTGTACCACGTGACTAATAGGACGAACACCCTATAAATGATTAATTTGGTCAAGAAAACGTAGTAAAGCGTGAAAACGTCCTGTGTATTTGAGTTATGCAAAAAATTTGTTCTGTCGTGGTTAGAAATAAAATAACAAAACGCTTTATTAACCAATAGATCAGGTTAAAACTTAGTCTGAAAGCAATAGAATGAAAACAATAGTTTCAATAAAAATGGAGAACGTGAAATACGACTATTACTAGATTTGCTTCTTTCTAAACACAGGAAGTCCACATTTTATAATTTTAGTTGTTTACAACCAATACGCAATCCCCGAAACCAAGCAAGCGTGAACATGTCCTGTGCCTTGGTAAAAAAAAGTATGTTCTAAAAATGTTGTTAGACATTTAGATTGGAAAATACTACGTTCATTAATATACTCTGAGATAATAGTGTGACGCACATGTAGGACTTAATAACAGGCTATGTACATGTAACCAACGAGATAAAAGCTCCTTTAACAGAAGTTTTTAATATGACTGAAAAGAACACAAAGTCTACGATAAAAAAGTTAGAAATATGGAAAACTAAGAACTAAAGGGAATGGTTCTGTCATGAAAACAGGAAGTTCAGTTTATGAATATTTTAATTGCCTTCCGTTAATATAATAAACCAGAAAGCGTTAAAACTTCCCGTGTATAAGTTAAGAAATACGTTACGTTATTAGATATATAATAACAAACAACTTGCTACGATAAAGCACTCATCCAACAAGATAAAGTGAAATACGACGATTACTAGATTTGCTTCTTTCTAAACACAGGAAGTCCACATTTTATCATTTTAGTTGTTTACAACCAAAACGCAATGAAACCAAGCAAGCGTGAACATGTCCTGCGCCTTTTGCTTTGTTAGTTTACAAAAAGGTTGATTGTAAAATACGGCGTTCATCACTGAAAAGGATACAAAGTCTACGATAAAAAAGTTAGAAATATGGAAAACTAAGAATTAAAGGGAATGGCTCTGTCGTGGAAAACAGGAAGTAATTCAATTTATAAACATTTTAATAGCCTTCCGTTAATATAATAAACCAAGAAAGCGTTAAAACTTCCCGTGCATAAGTTAAGAAATACGTTACGTTATTAGATATATAGTAACAAGCTAACAACATGCTAGGCTACTATAAGGCACTCATGCAACAAGATAAAAGTATTTATCGCCTATAGGTTTCTGCCAATACTGATGAATTGAAAAGAACAAAGTATGACATAGCAAGACAAAAAGAAACGAAAAAAGAAAGAGTTACATTTTGCCTGGGGGGGGAGAGAGGAGTGCATAATCGGTGCCATTGTTTAGCCGAGACTACAAGGCGACAATTTCTCCTTGGGGCAATTTTTCTTCCCTAAGTGAGTGTAATTATGACCGTTAAAACTCATTAGCGATATTGGCCTATCAATAGGATCGTGACTTTGAGGCAATATTGTAACACGCAGAAACCCGTCTGAGCCTTGCGTGTGCGTGTGTGTGTGTGTGTGTGTGTGAGAGAGAGAGAGAGAGAGAGAGAGAGAGAGAGAGAGAGAGAGAGAGAGTGTTCTGTGCAAACTCTAACATAATATAATAATAATAATAATAATAATAATAATAATAATAATAATATACTCTACCATCCATGAAATTGACTCATTATATTTGATATATGTAATTCAAATTAAAACTGAAATGTCGATAAGTACTTTCTTGTATAACTGTTTGTCATGCTTTACAAGGTGATTCCCAACTTTGATTCCCTGAATTGCACGAAGTCCTAAAGTGTGACGATTCAAATTAAAGCTACCAAACAGTACTGTTCAGTGTAGTACTGTTTATTACGCTGTGACTAGTGACTCTAACCCCCGGCCTGTGGTTGAAAACCTGAAGTTTGGTTATTCAAATGCAAGCTATTGAGCACATGATTTCCTTCTGTGCTGTATATTACTGATTGCTTTAAACTCAGCGCCTGATAAGCTTTCACTTCAGTCAAGCTAAATGAAATTTGCAATGTCTCTTACGAATTTACAGACCTTCCAACTCTCACGATTTGATCGTGAGACTCACCATTTCAGGAGTCGTCTCACGATTTAACCTTGAAATCTCACGGTTTTCCACAATGAATTACGACCTGAATCACATACGGCCTAAAGTCAACTGAACTAGATTTATAAAATAATAGTTGATAATACGGTCCAAAATATTGTAATGTTTACGTTTCTTGTCACTGGAAATCTGGGCCGAGCTAAATGAACACAAACTAGTGAGCGCCGCATAATTAAAGTAATTGTTTGTCTTATTTGTCTTAATTAATGCTGAAAGGGCATTAAGTGTGGCAGTTTTGACACTGCTAGGTATTGTTACCGCTGAGATTATATTCCTTTTTTTTAAACGTTTTCGGAAATCTCACTATTTGGGACCCAAATATCAAGATTTTTGTGGGTAAATATTGGAGACCTCAAGATCTGGAGGTTTCAGATGTTGGAAGGTCTGAAGTTATGAAATCATATGATGAGTCATACGAAAGAGAAAAGTAAAATTTTCTCCGGATGTTTTGCAACCTTGAGAGGTTTTGTCAAGGTTTTAGCGCCTTCTTTGATGTACGCCGTGATTAACAACCATAAAATTCTTGACACAGTGACCCAACAAAACCCATTTAAACAACAGGACATAGCAGGTTTGTCATTTTCCGCTTTGGCAGGCGACGCAGGAAAACAAGTTCATCCGAAGTCTCTGGTTGTGGTCCGTCATCCCAGGTAACAAATATGACTTTGCAATGAAACTTTGCGTACTTTGCATTGATCTATTTAATTTTCGTTCTTCTTTAGAGTTTGAACATTGGCTAACGGCGAGGCCTTCCCGTTTAAGAACGTGTGTTGACTCCCCAACAGAGAGCTGGCTATTTAGGTAAGTACTGCACTGAGCATGGTGGTTTTCAGGTTCCTTTTTATGAGGTTCAATATGTGTTATTTTGTAGCTAGTTTCCAAATAGAATTTCTCAAAATACAGCATTATATAAAGTTATCGGTGAACTTCTGACTGTTACATACCCATCCGGTATGACATCGTTATCTTGTTTACTAAGAGCTCATGACCAATCAATCTCTTAAAACGCCTTTCACAACCCCTCGTTCCTTCGCTGAGAATGACTATGTTAGCGGTCATGCATTATTATTATTTTATGTTTTGAGTCTGTGAATCATACCATAAGTGTTACTTTTCCATCAACAGAAATGAAATCCGTAAAGCAGTCTTGTCAGTGTTCTTAAAACTTCTGGTTCCGTTTGCGTTTTCAAGGTTTGAACTAAGAGCTTCATGGATTCGAAATTAAGACGATGGAAAAGTATTCTTGAACAGATGTCGACTTTTGAAGTGCAAAGCAAGAGGCTTTTAGCATTTTAATTTCAACTAACTTTATTCTTCATGGGTTCAGCCAGGAGCCCTTCAGCCAGGGAACTAATTTGCTTTGATCAATAATTATTAACGTAAAAATAGCCTTGAATTCTGGAGAAAATGGCACTAATTAAAGTGGTTGGGACGTTGATCTAATAGCCTGTGCTTTAGTGAATTACTTAGCCAAATACACGGCAAAAGCCTTTAATAGCCCACACTGAAACCCAGACACAGCGCACCTGAAATTCGTCTTTGTTTTGCAGTTTGGAATGTAGACTGAAAAATCGTACATGATTTACTAACTTTGATCTCATTTGATATATATTCCATATATTTCGAGCTTCTGATCATGAAAAACCACGTTAATTTACATTTAGCTAGGTCCCTTTACTGAAGCCCAAGATTTCAAAGTTCAGGTTTTCCACATAAATGAATGGATCTGCCAAGACGGATCCCCTCTGTCGCAAAAGGCCTTCAATTGTTAATATAATTGTTCGGCTCAATTCCGCGTTGCAATGACCTTTGCGTCATAAGACTCTCAAAGTATTCGAATAAAGTATGTTTCGCTCGAAATTTATTTCCCAACGATCCATATCTTGGACGACTCGATTTTTCTATCATTTTGATTTTGTTATAAATATTGCATCAATATTAAGATCATAATATCTGTCAGTAGCTGAATTCTACCGTCATTAATTTCGCACTTTTATGCTAGTTTCTTTTTCTTTTTAATCGGAAACTATTTCGCTAAAAGATTATTGATTTATCAGTATAATACACAGGAAGAAGGTAATATTAGCTGTTTAAGCGTACGTAGGCTTGAGTTATTGTATGATAACAGGAAGTTAATTGGTGGTGACAGGCCCCGTCGATTCTTGTGTACGTGGTTTAGCATTTTAGTCGATTTATAGTTTGGCTCTAGCGAGTATATCTTTAAGTGAACTCCCCTTTCTGTGTGATATTATGGGTGATACCTTGAATATTTCGCTGCCACCTTTCCATGAGAGTTTCAAATTTGGCACTGCTGGGTGGGATTGTGTTGTAAAGGGAAAGATTCGTTTATTTATCTTTGGTTGTTGGACGAGAGATCGCTTCCTTTCTTGGAATTTCACTCCTGGGAGTGTTTCTTCAGTAATGATCTTTGCGTAAACTCTCTCCACTAGTGCTGATCTAAAATTGTGGATGTTCCCTTCAAATGTTTTTCTAGAAGGATTTATTCGGAGAAGTCTAAGTTCTTCCGCATTGATAAAACCTCTATTTACCTGATTTACTCCTGGGAGGGGGGGGGAACACCTTGTAAAGAACACGTACTGAAATGTGTTTCGGTTGGCTTCAAATCAGTTCTCACGTCAAGAACCAAATCAGTTTTGAGTATTTCGTGTTTGTAGACTTTAGTGTCCAAGAAAGTTGTTTCTGTGATTATGAATATATGATTTTCATATATTGGAACAGCGGATTAAAGAATGAATATGTGAATGATCATCGCAGTTATGAACACTACTTAAGCAGCAGTGACAATAATGCCTGAAAAAAATTCAGGCTTGCACTGTATTCGAACCTACGACCTCTGCAATACCGGTGCAGTGCTCTACCAACTGAGCTAACAAGCCATCTGGGAGCTGATCATCTGGTTGGTTCGTAATATACCCATGAATGATGAATATGTGATAACGAATATATGATTTTCATATATTTGAACAGCGGATTAAAGAATGAATATGTGAATAATCATCGCAGTTATGAACACTACTTAAGCAGCAGTGAAAATAAAGCCTGAAAAAAATTCAGGCTTGTACTGTATTCGAACCTACGACCTCTGCAATACCGATGCAGTGTTCTACCAACTGAGCTAACAAGCCAACTGGGAGCTGATCATCTTTTTGGTTCGTAATATACCCGTGAATGATGAAAATGTGATTATAAATGTATGATTTTCATATATTTGGACTGCGCATTAAAGAATGAATATGTGAACGATCATCTCAGTTATGAACACTACTTAAGCAGCAGTGAGCAGCAGTGATAGTATGATGATAACTGTTTGCTTGTTCAGTGAACCATTTTATAACCTCTCTGTTGGTGTGCCAGGGGGAAATTATATCGTCGAAAAAACGTTCTCAAACAAGCGCTTTGTTTGCCCTTTTCTTCGGTATTTCCGTTTCAAATTCTCCATGAAAATATTGGTAAAAAGTACTGCCATTTCAGTGCCCATGGCGATCCTATGTGTTTGCAAGCAGGCAGTTGTTTTCGTTAAATTGGAATAATTTTTTCTGCAAAATTAGTCTGAGTGTTTTCGCAAGCGGTTTGGTCAGGAGGTTTGTGTTTGTAACAAGTTGTTGGGTGCTGCGCATACTGTATTCACGCCTTCCTCCTGTGGTATATTTGTGTATACAGCTATTTCAATTAGCGTTGTCGAGACACCGGCGATAAGCCCGTTTGGTGTTCTGGGTAGTTTATCTATAAACGTTCAAACTCAGTTTAACTCACCCCCGCAGATATAATATTACATGAGCAAACGTTTGTTAATGTTCCTTCCAACCTACGGTGCTTACAACACGAAAATGTAGCCGAATGGTAATGATTTACAACGACCTATGTCCATTTTCGGGCTTGTCGCGTAAGCTTGGCGCTTTAAAATCCGACAACGTTAATTGAATAGCTATATGCTAGTTACGTCCATTGAAACTAAGATTGCTTCCTTGGGAAATTTAGTTTTGTTTATAAAATTGATGCAGTCATTTGTGGCTTTAGCTATGCCTTCTCAGTGTTGTTGTTCTATCGGCTGAAGGATTTTATCAACAAAGCATTTTCTAATTAAATATGTGACTGATCATCGCAGTTATGAACACTACTTAAGCAGTAGTGAAAATAAAGCCTGAAAAAGCTCAGTCGGTAGAGCGCTACACTGGTATCGCAGAGGTCTTGGGTTCGAATCCCGTACAAGCCTGAATTTTTTTTTCAGGCTTTATTTTCACTACTGCTTAAGTAGTGTTCAAAACTGCGATGATGAGTCACATATTTTATCATTAATCCGAAGTTCAAACATATGATTTTCATGTATTCATTTTCAAAGCATTTTCTGTACGGGGCCCTTCGCACCCTGAAATTATAGGTCTACCCATGTCCAAGAGAGTCTGTTTGTGTATGTTGGTCTGGGTATAAAAAAGACTAGTATTCGAGGCGGGTTTAGACAGTTTAGTGTTTGAAAAAGCCATTTTTTTGTAGCTACTCGCTATGAATAAATTCATGAACAAAATTTTAAATGTAGTTGTTTTCTTTTCAAGCTTGCTCCGTTTCTCTGAGTTTTGTTAGTCGATTCCGATCAAATTTAACAGGGACTTCAGAGGATGGTGGAATTATATCGTGATTGCCGTTTTGTTGGCGGATCGCGCTTTGCAGTGATATTTTGGGCTGCTAATGATATAACTACGTAACAGCATTGTTCTGATTGTTTGAGTCCAAGTTTGAGAAGCAACTTAAGGTAAACAGTTTCATTGGTTATTGGTGAATAATAATCTCAGTTGTGATGTGGCAGAGGCAGCTTTTCCATTTTCAGGACTCTTTGAAACGTATTGGCTTTTAAGTTTAAGAGACATCTCCAATTTTTCTGATTGGGAAGCGTATATAGTAAAGTAAATAGTTATATTGGTAAATCATCTTTTAGATGTGACAGAGGTGTAACAGAGGCAGCTAATTTAAGCTGACTTTTTGAAACGTAATGGCTACTTAGAGCGTAAAAATGTAAGAGGCAAGAATTTGGAACGTTCGATCTTCTAATTTTATTAAATGTGCTATGAATAAAAATCGTGCTACCTTCGCAAAAAAATCGTGATTTTATAGTTTCCAAATTTCACTAGCTTTTCCGAGAAACCGAGGAAAAATCACCCGTACATACTAACCACGAATTGTATTCAAGTTCGTGCGATTTCCCATACCAACATACCGTGTCTAAATGAAGCTTATGTATGTAAAGAAAAACTTTTGTCATCTCCCCCCCCCCCCCCCCTCCCCCTGCCTCCCCAAATGTCAAAAGCCGGTGTGACAAAAGTTATATGAAGTGATTAATAAACAACAAACTTTAACAAACTTTTTGGCATTCTAAACCCCAAATCTTTTCCCTTTTGCGCATCACGGGCGTGACGATCAGAAGAGCTCTGGGCAACTCTACACAAGCGTAGCCAACATCTAGCCATTGGGGTCTCAAAGCGCAAGCTTGAGGTTTCAAACCAAAATGGCTTCGCTGTGTGAAAAATCCTTACGGTATGCCTTAGCAGAAGGTGGAACAGACTAAATTTCGCTCAAAGGTAGATCAGAAATCAATTATTGAAGCTCTTGTTTGCTCAAGGAAGCTTTCATTCATTTGATGATTGGTCGTTTAGATGGAAAACTTTGTCCAAAGTTCTTTACAGACCGTGCTCTGCAGATAACGGGTAAGTAACATTAAAAATGACAAGCTCGGGCCTCACCGTTAAGCTGGAAAAATAAAAAAGATCAAAACAAACAACCAAAAAATAAATAAATAAACAAGAAAAACCTAGATATAAAAAAATATCAGGACGGATACAAAAGTAAAGTAATGCCATGGACAACAAACAAAAACTGTCCAATTCATAGAAAAATTCGTACTGCTTGTTTTCTAAAATTATTTTTGAGCTAGGAGGAATAAAAGATGCCTTCCTGGACTGAGTTCCTGAAACATTGCCTAGCCATTAAACGAGTAAAACACAACTAGTTTGTCGTATCAAAAATATTTTCGAGAAATTCATTTTGCGATTTATTAAAAAGTCCGAAGGACGTTGGGATTAATTAACACGTCTTCTTAGTAAAGATGGATCTGGATCTCTCTTCCCTCTTTGCAGACGTACCTATGTCATTACAACTGGAAGAACTACCTCTGGAAGAAGAGAAGGTCAAATAACTTTGAAATGGAGCAAGGCACAAGATGAGGAAGAACCAATAATCAAATACACAGTCTACCAACGAAACCTGTCTGAATCTGAAGGAGAGGACACCGTGCTGGCGACAATCGAGGACAACTCAGTTTGCAACTATACAGTTGTCGGTTTGGAAAGGGGAATGAAATACGAGTTCACGGTGACTGCCACGAACCGACATGGCGAAGGGTTGAAAGGGCAAGGATTAAAAGTGAAGATGTCAAAAGGTAAGCAATATTAATTTCCGTATTTTACGGAAATAATAAACACATCCTCTTCTGTCCCTCTATAGATATTTTTGAAAACCTCGCTTCCTTAATGTACGCTTTCTATCTTGGAAAACTCCCCTGCCATGAAAAGAACCGAACTCTAGTCAGTAAATCTATGGAAGGCCTCTTTGGGAAAGATAATTGGTGAGACCAGCAAAATGAAATATGACACTCCTTCGTAATTTCTTCAGATGATTGACCTCCATAACTATAAGACCAGCAACCTCTACTCAAACTATCATCCAACCAACCAACCAACCAACCAATCAATCAATCAATCAATCAGTCAGTCAATCAATCAGTCAATCAAACAATCAATCAATCAGTCAGTCAATCAATCAGTCAATCAAACAATCAATCAATGTCGATAGATCAAACGATCGGTCGAGCAACCAGCCAGTCAGTTAGTCAGTCAGTCCGTCTGTCAATCAGTCGGTCATTCATTTTGTCAGTCAGTCAGTCAGTCAGTTTATTAGTCAGTTCGTCAGTCAGTCAAGGATGATTGTAAGCGGGGTGACAAAACCCACAATTCCTCGATTCGCTCCGACGAAGGGCTGACGCTCGAAACGTCAGCTCACCGAATCCCTGTGCGGTGGTCAATTTGCATTATCAACTCCGTTGATAAACCAATTTTTCGAGTTTCACTCCCCCACCGACGCAGCACCACAATTTCTTTAGAAACTAACCCCCTCTATTCACTTTTTTACTGCCGGACATCAAACCGCGAGGGTAGAGGAGCAACACTTAAATCAGCGTTGGGGATGTTGATCCAGTAGCCGGTTTAATTGTGGGACACCAATGATAACCTCAGCTTTTTCAGGCCAGGAAAATATTTTGTGATGACCAATAACAAGATGAAATTATATACAAGTTTTGTTACTTGGCTAAGTGAAAACTAGTACTGAAGGCCAAGGCAGATATTAGGGAGGAAACAGTATGGCTTTTGAAACAACCTTGAAGACTTTTAATCCGCAGTACATATTTTTGCACCATTTTTTTTTTCGTCAGATGTTCCGGAACCGGTACAACGGTCTGACGTCTCCAGTTACGTAACCACCCACAAAATCACGCTTAAGTGGATAAAGCCAAACGAAAATTGGGCAACGATAACAGGGTACCTGGTGTACACGAGAACCGTGACTAGTCAAACGTCCGCTGAATTATGGTAATCAATCAACCTCTCTAAGTATCTTGATCGTCTTGCTAATATCTTTCACTAATTTTTTCCTATTTATGTCAACTTTTCTTTCACCCAACTCTTAGATTTCAGGCCTTAAAACTTGGTATCACTTGAATTTCCATTGGTATTTTTTCGTAAAAGTCAATTATCTTTACAACTTCTTGAATAACAAACAACGTATTAAGACTGTAGGTCATATCATATCATATCATATCATACCATAATCATAATCATAATCATAATCACTATGATATCATATCATATCATATCATATCATATCATATCAAACTGTAGTTACCAGAGGTTCCCAACAGTAACACGCGACCTCACAGACAAAGTTGAACTTTTTGGTAATCTTAACTTACCACTCCGGCATTCAGCCATAATTATTAAAAAAGCCCGTGCTTGTTTAAAGTACTGCTTTCAAGTCATTTGAAAAGTTTAAAAAGCCTTCTTAAATGCTGATTCCTCAAAGGGATAAAAATGTGAAAAATATTAATCCTTGAAATCAGTAAAAATAATCATCCTCCTTCTCAAACTTAAAAACGAATAATTTCAAAATTACGACTGACACAAAATTATTTGACCATGCAGTCATAATGTTGTTATTCATAATTAGATTGTTCTGTATTAGTAATACCATTACTTCTATGATGCCCTTTTGGTTCCCGTCATTACATGTCATCAAGGAAACAGAATTACAGTGCATAATCATGGTTTAAAATAATTCTCACAGAGCTAATTAAAATGGTCCGTTCTATGTACGTCCTTCTCGTTCCATTCGAAATTCTGCGTTGCAAATAGCAATTTGAGATACACCGTGCAACAACAATGGGGCGAAGTCACAGAAAGATTTATTTGCTGAGTCAGTACGTTTTTGCTGAGCAGGAAGGTGCTCAAAGTGTTTGCTTTCTCAAAACGATAAATTCGTAGTTTAAGAAAGCATTTTCATTTATGGAATTTAGTCGCTCGTTTAGTATTGAAAAGATAATTAATCTATTTTATGCTTCTTTAAACTATTTCACATGGTCATGTTGAGAAAAGCTACTGATATAGCAATTTTCTTTGCAAAACACAAATAGGCTGATATTTGGCGAAGTTGATACGTGTGAAAGTTTCGAAAATATTTGTGATTTGGTGCCCGTGTAAAATAAGGTAATGACAGACATGTTGTCACCCATTCACCCCTTACAAATTTGATTTAAATGTCCTTAACTAAGAGACCTAAACTTGATCTCCGTCACTCTGGATCGCATTTTTATTTGCATTTTATTTTGAAGTCTCGTTGAACTGAACAAGGACTTAAAAAAACGAAACAAAATCCGCGAGTGGGAAGCAAAAAGAGACGATTTGAACGAGAAACTTGACAACTTCCAGGATAAGCTGTGTCTTTTGAGAGGAGATGAGAAACTGCAAGAATCCAAGTCACATGAAGATCGTTTATTAGCAGCAAAGGTGAGAGATGTGCACATGGCATAACTCGCATTATAACATATCTGGTAAATTCGTGTAGGCAAATTCAATTGCACCAGCGTGCTTCATATTCCTACTGTACACGCTGATGACAAAGCAGAGTGGAATTCTCTTTATACGATATTTGAACTACCGAGTTGAAAATGTTATACAACAGAGAGCATTCAAGAAGCTAGAGTTGCGTGCTTCATATCACGATCATTAAACGCTCGCTGACGCAATAACCATTACCGAGAGTAATGGTTAAATGGGTGAAACATGGCGCCCATTTCACCTCTTTTGAACGTCCCTTTAAGTTTCAAACCAGGGAAGAAACAATACAAGAAGACAGCGCCTTTGATTCAGTAGTTTATCAACATTGAGAGGCAAGACGTAAAATGGTTTTGTATACTTTACAGTAAACCTGGCTGAGATTGTAGCAGGGTAGTGTTCAGTTACTTTAATTAACGTTGTCGAAGACCTACGGGACGAGCCCGTATTTTGATCTGGGTTATTTATCTATAAAATTAATGTTTGAAATTCAGTTTGACTCGCCCGTTCAGATATAGAATTACACAGGCAAACATTTATGAGCGTTTCCTCCCATCCTATGGTGCTGACAAGACGAAATGAAGCCGAATGGTAAAGATTTACAACTACCCATGTCCAATTTATAAATGTTGCTAACCCTGCTTGTGTCACCCCTACAGATATAAAATCAGATAGGTAGATGTTCGCGAAGGTTTCCTTCCATCCTAATTTTCTTTCAACACGAAATTGTAACCGAAATTTTAAAGGTTTATCTCTATCCAGGTCTCCTTTTGCAGTTGTCGCGTAAGCTTGAAGCCATAAAATCTCACAAATTGAAATAGCTGCAAAACGTCTAAGTTGGCGTCTGTTATGCTTTTCTCGTTCGAATTTTCGTAGGCCTTCTACGAGGAAATCAACTCCCTCGAACCGGAAGTAAAGAAAGTTGCTGAGGGAGGAAATGACCTTATACGAAGTGAGAATCTGGTTGGTTATCACAAAGAGTACATTGAGAAAAACATTCGCGATTTTGAAGACACGTACGAGGAGCTTAAGAACAGGAGCGACGAAGAAGTAAAGAGGTAAGAGGTATATCTGTTTTTTTTGTGTGTGTGTGGTTTTTGTTGTTGTTGTTGTTTTGTTTGTTTGTTTGTTTGTTTGTTTGTTTGTTTGTTTTTTCACTTTTTGGACTTAGCAAGCGGTGTCGAGCCGTGCTGAGGAGACAAAATTTCCCAGTTCTGATGGGGATTGAGGGAATTAGCCGGCGTCTTGAGTGGTGTAGAGGCTATCGTCCTCTCGGGAGTGAATGCAATCGTCGATTTCACTACGGAATGGATTTGCAGTAGTATGTTTTCCTTTGTTCTAGGACACAAGTTTTGGAAATTTTATTGCGATTTTCTGGTCTAATTTGGCTCTCAGAAAAGTAACAGAAAAATACAAAAATGACTGAAAAATACCAGAAAACGCTGGATCTCACATAGAAAACAGAAATATAATTTGAAAAAGTCTCCAACAACACTGAAATTTTTTTTTTTTTAATATAGCATATAATATAGATGGCATCCAAAAAACTCATTATTGCGATCCATGGGGATTTGAACAGTGTTGTAACAATTGATATTTTTTTTAACTTAGTATAATAAAAATGTCCTCAGATGAAGAATTTATAAAAATACTTAAATAAATTCCTGATTAGCTACTAACCATACCAAAAATAAAAAAGTTTCTGAAGAAAATCAACATCATTAGTTTCAAGGAATCCGATTTTGCCTCGAAGGGTTTGCAAAACAGGCTAGTTTGAAAGGAACTAGGAGTGTTGAACCCAATAAATTCTTCAAAATCATTAACAAAAGAGGCCATATTCGTTTAACTGAAAAGAACATAAAAATGCGAATGGCTCTCAATTGCAGGACCCAACAGAGCCTATTGTAAGAGGGGCCCATTATCGAAAAACCCTTTTTTTCATTCAGAGACTGAGATCTTGCTGGAAGAGACCAACCCCAAGGAGGTGTTCAAAAAAGCGGTTGAACACATAATCGGAAATCTGGCCAATTTCAACAGGGGTGGGACTGGATTTGTAACCGATGGAATCATCGGTTTTGATATCAATACAGTCGCGTATAAACGCCTCAGGGGTTCATCCTATTTTCCCCTTCCCAAATTTCTTACCAGCAAGAATGCAATCATTAATCCAAAACACAATGACAACAAGTGTTTTAATTATGTGTACTCAGAGCGCTCAATCCGAAATCGGTTCATCCGGAAAGAATAGCCGATCTGAAAAAAAAAACACAGGGCTAAACTTTGGAGAAATCGAATTTCCGGCTAAACTGAAAGATATCACAAAATTCGAAAAATTGAATCCAAAGGTTCCGCGTATCAATGTTTTTTTTTGTTTTGTTTTGTTTTGTTTTGTTTTTTAATCCATCGATCTCATATTAATTTCAAAAGGGTTAAACCAACACTACTGCTTGGTGAAAAATGTACCCAGATCGCTCTCATCCCAGATTTCGAGAGACACCCGGAAAAAATTCTTTTTTCGGATGTGTTTGAAACCCTTTGGAAGAGAGAATCTGTTGGATCGGCACATTGAATACTGCCGATTCAATAAATCCATTCGGATCGAATTTCCAAAAGACAACCACGAAAGAAAGGTGATGGTTCAGTTTGTAGTCTACGTATGCGTATTTCGAGTGTTTCACAGTACCCACTGGGACGAATCCAGGCCAATCAGACCAGAATGTCACGGTTGAATACCAGCACCACACTTCATCGGGTTTCTGTCTGTATGTAAAGTGTTTTGATGAATCCATTGGGTACCAACCCGAACACTGTGTCTTTGCAAAGGAGACCGAATCCGATAACGTAGCAGTCAATTTTGTTGAAAAACTCTAAGAAATTACCCAGGGAATCTACGATGGATTCCACCGCAAGCCAAAACCCGTGTTTTCTTCGAAAGGAGATCGCCAGGATTTTGAATCCACCAGGGCTTGCCATGTGTGGGGGTTGGATTCAGTCGGTTGAACTCCAAATTGCGGGACCACTGCCACTTTACTGGCCAATTTCGAGGCGCTGCCCACAATGGTTGCAATCTCAATCTGGCTATGCCTCGGGTCCTGGCCGTTATTCTCCACAATTTATCGGGATACGATGCCCATCTCTTCGTGAAACAGTTGGGACTGACCCAAAACCAAAAAGAGGAGATTAAATGCATACCGAATAACGAAGAGTGTGGTAGTCGGTTATTGCAAAAACAAAATAGGGCAAGAAATTGCCGTTCAGTTTGAAATCCGGTTAGTGGCCAGTATGAAATTCATGGACTCTTCGCTCGGTGGCCTGGTGAGAAATCCACACCTCGAGCAGTTGGGGATAAATTCGAACTTATGCTCCGCAATAGAGTCTAAGCCATACGACTACATGAATTCACTCGTTCGACTAAAGGAAAAACATCTTCCTCCTATAAGAAGCATTCTATTCCCAACTGGATGAAAGCCACATATCCGAGGATGGCTATATCCACGCCGAGAGGGTTAGGAGGGAATTCGGTTGCCGAAACATGCGGGACTACCACAACCTCTATTTGCAATCCGATGTGCTATTGCTGGCAGATGTCTTTGAAAATTTTCGGCGGGTCTACCTGGAAAACTATCGACTCGATCAAGCCTGGTATTACTCCGCACACGGTCTGGCCTGGGATGCAGCATTGAAGAAAACGAGAGTGCAATTCAAATATTTGAAGAATACGGATGTACTGTTTTCTTGTTTTTGTTTTTGTTTTTTGTTTCTCTTTTTTTCGAAAGGGGAATCCGGGGTGGGGTCTCAATGGTCTCCAAACTGCACACTGTTGCTAACAATCCCTATATGGAATCATACGATTCCAAACAACCCGACGCTACAACATCAACCTCGATGCCAAAAACCTCTACGGTTGAGCAAGGTGTCGGCTCCTTCCCATCCACGGATTCCAATGGATGGGACCCCAGGAGTTGGAGAATAATAATAAATTTCCCTGTCCTGGGGGTTTTTCAACTACTTCAAGACCAAATTCTAATCGTTGGGTGCATTTAGTATTGGGGGGATTTCATGAGTATAACACCAGAGGAATACTTGACATAGAGAGTTTCGTGTTATTTGGTTCCTCTCATTATTAAAAAATGGAATTGGCCCTTTCATTTCTTCTTTTTAAGGAAAAAAAATCAACGAAATGACCGAAAAACAATCAGATCAGACAAAGAAGAATAGACTTCCTTTGGATACATTCAGTTCTTACTTGAAAAAAACTGCCTCCACTCACCCCGTTTTATTATTTCTGTGGCCTTAAATACTTACTGTTTTTGGTAATCATTGATCTCCAGCTTTAGTGTTTTAAATCCCTCTCCAATTTCGTTCCCTTCTTTCTGTACAACTTCCCTGTCCTCGGGGTTGCTACTCTTATCACCAATCAGTTATAATAAAAGAATGTTTGTCTTACGCGTTGGGCAAATGCTAATTGGAAATCATGTTTTAGTTGTCCGGCGCGTCAGACAAGTTTTTCCAATTCGTCTATTTTACCCAAGAATTAAATTTATCAGGATAACCCGACCATTTCACCAACGCGATTTTCTTTTTTGGAACCCCCCGAATTACTTTTTTGATTCGAAACACGGTCTGGTCGGTTTTCAACCGAGCTCCTGTTCGTAAAAACTACCCGTTACGGGTTCTCCCATCAAGTCTGGCAAGCGGTAAGTAATTGGATTGGTATTCAAACTTGCGTCGACAACAAACACTTCTTCGGTCCAGTTTGGTGTGTTTCTGTTGTCGTATATTTCTCGCTTGTATTTTGAAATACAGACCCTATCACCGATTTTGTTTTTTCCTGTTTTGCATACACCGTTTCACAGTATAGGTTTTGGTAGACGAGTTTTTCGTTTTTCTTTTCCCTAGCTTCGACAGTTGTCATTTTAATACTCGAAAGCTTTGTATTATCATATTGAATCACAATTGTTTCTCCTGTGGTGTTCCACATTTGTCGGGAAAAATTTGAAAAACAGGAGTTCCTTTTGGAAACGCAACACCTGCTCCTATTAGGTGTTTCCGGTGTAATACTACATAAACATCCCTTCCAATGTAAATTCGCATTGTACCTGAAGAGAGCTTATGGTCGTCTTCGAAGGGTTCTGTTAGCGCGAAGACGGTTTCTCCGCTACTTCGATTCCGATCAAGTAAAGTGGAGTCATTGATTCAACGAAAACAGTCTCCAAAATACATAGCATGCGTAGCTGGCGGTTTTGGTTGGGGAGACCGCGAACGAGCTCGAGGCTTTGCTGCGAGGAGCAAATAACAAAGAGATTTTATCGGCAAAAAGAATCTTTCCAAAAAGAGTCTTTAATTCAACCTTATATCAATCTGCTGGTGGAGCTCAAGGTTTTGCCGCGAGGAGATTAGACCATAGGGCAACGTCAAACCGCTTCGCCGCTCGCTCGCGTGCTCCCGAAGTAAAACCGCCAGCTACGCAGGCTACGAAAAACAACAAGATTTATCGGCAAAAGAATATTCCAAAAAACGAAATTGAACACGAGTTTTTAATGCAACCTTATATCAGTCTCGGTATTGGCGGAACTTTTAGTTGTAGCCTTTAGAGAAAATTGCTCTCGAAAGAATTTCATCCCTTCTTTCTTTTCTCTCTTCTCTCACAGAGAGTTAAAGGTTGGTTTCCATATGATCGCAGATCGCAAAAAGTTCTGCGATCGTCTGCGAATTATGGCAAGACACTTCTGCGATCCTCTACGATCCTGCGATCGGCATCGCGATCGTCTGCGATCAATTACAACGCGCGTGTACATTTGACATCTATGGCTACAGTCGGCTCTGCGATCGTCTGTGATTATATGGAAACCAGGCTTTATAGTTAATACTTAAAACTCTTACATTAATGTCTTCAGCTTCCGACGCGCCTGAGGTGATGGTGTTTTCAAATCGAACGGAGAAACCGTCTTCGCGCTAATGTACGCAGACGTTTCCCTTCCTAAACGGCACAGACACATAAGTAAATCTTTTCTTTTTTATTGTAATTGTATCAGTAACCTATGACGCTTTAAAAATTTAAAAAATTAATCCCAAAATTCGCTCCCGGAGAGATCTAATAGTTAATACTTGAATGTAATCTCCATCTTCCGACATGCCTGAAGCGATTGGCTTTCGAAATCGAACGGCGAAACCGTCTTCGCGCTAAACAGAGCGCCTCAAAAACTATCAAAGAAAGACGTACATACACATAGGCAAATATTTTCTTTTTATTGTAATAGTATGAATGCTTATAATTAGAGAGCGCTCGGGCTCCCTGTGCGAGACCTACATTAAGAACTTTTTAACGGTTCTTTCTGTATTTATTTATTTATTTATTTATTTATTTATTTAGTTCGTTCACTCCATCCGTTTGTGCGTTGATGAACGTCATCTCATCAATGGACGAAGAAACAGGGCATAGCAAAAGGTTTAATTTGACGTAGAAATTGTACAATGCACAGAAACAATTAATTTTGTGTCTGGTGGTTTTTTGACGCAGCAAATATCCCATAAATTATTCTATTGTGTGAACTATTTTGAATAGTAATGTGATTGAAGCTCCGCGTGAAACCTAAAAATACGGGACATTTTCATTGCATATATAATAGAGTGTTTCAAGGTTTACTCTAATTTACGAGCCCTGACAAAAAATCGAGAAATTAACATATAACAGTATAAGATATAAGAATCAAGACAACAAAGCATCCGGAATAAAAAAAATGTTACTCATAATTAAATGAAAAGTAATCAAGCTTACTCCCCAAACCGGCAATGCCTTTATGTTCGGCGTGTTTTCTTTATGTAAGAAAGCAAAAAGAGCAAGCATGCGTCGTCTGCCCTGCTGTAATCACCATTACCTTAAAAGCAATTAATCCTTTTAAACATTTCATTTTTTCTGTGATTTGTAGACTGCAAATCCGACTTATGGAAGGCTGGCGTGAAAAATGTAGCATCCTGAAATCTGGAATGGATGCTGCCGATAGGAAGATTGCAGCGGAGAAAACAGCGGAGGGTGAAGAGGAGATAGAGAGCTGTTACAGAATGCTCAAGGTCAGAGACAACGCAATTTATACGGCTGTGCAACAAACACACAAGTTGTTGGCGTAAAATCCAAGAAAAAGATGGTTGTGTTCCAAGACATTAACCTGACTTTCTTTTGTTTTGAAACATTTAATCTTATCATTTTTCGTACTCGTTTTCTATCATAGTACCTCATTTTCCTAGAATAAGCGCCTAGGTGGTTATTTAAAATTTCGGAAAGGGGGGGGGGCGCTTAATCGAAGGGGGGCACTTATTAAGTATATCTTAATACGAACTGTACCTCTACTGTATTTTGGCTAATGCACATAAAAGAACTCTGAAAGCACTAGGAGACAGAAATAACTGGAAGGGACTTACGGAAAATAGACTGATAGATAAACTGATGCCGGTGTAGTTGAAGCTTAAAAGATTGCAAATAAAGTAACATTGGATACAGGTTTTTCTTGCATCCCTATTTTTTTAAGAAAGTGTCGGGGATGGGAAGGCCTATTAGAAGAGGGGGGCTTGGTTGTTATTTTGGCCGAGCGGGGTTGGGGCTTATTCGGGGGAGGGCGCTTATTTGAGCGTGGGCGCTAATTTGAGGAAATACTGTATCCATCTTCAGAGTAGCCTTCTTACGTAGACGAAAGTTGGCTCATGCAACAGAAACCGTCGCCTTGTGGCGTTTCCTTCCCTTATCTTCTTGTGTTATTCTTTAGGATCTATTCCAAGTCCTTGTTCTTATGGAACCTGAGGTGATCGCCACACTGAATTACGGAAAGGAGCTGGCTTCAAGTGACAAACTAAGCAGCGGTTGTTGCCAAGAGGTGGCTGAAAATGTGAAGCACCTGGACGAGAGATGGAAACGGCTTTTGAAAGAATCGCAAGACAAGTACGCCAGGTACGTAGTCATGTCATTGAACGTTATTGAGGTGAGCTTAGTAAACAGTATCGGTTAAAGAGAACCTCCACTCGTACAACAAATTCACTCTAAATTGTAGGAAATAACTACTAGCTTCCAAATTTTGTTTTGAAACGTGGATATATAACGTTTAAGTGTACAAAAATCCATATCATTAGGGCAACCATTACACGTTATCAAATCCAAAATGGCCGCTCCCGGGAAATTTAAAAGCGAAAATAGGCGATGATAATATCCATTTTTCTTGTACACTTAAATGTTATATCCACGTTTTAAAACAAAATTTGAAATCTAGTAATTATTGCCTACAATTTAGCGTCAATTTGTTTTAAGAGTGGAGGTTCCCTTTAAAGCCCTCATAAACCAGCCTCGTTTTCGCCGTGTGTCAACTTCAAAACCGAAGACTTATGCAGGTTTGTTAATCCCTTACAAACCAAGGTAACGACACATTATATCCAGTAACCACCTAGAAACATTAGCGTGGTTCTCATATGTCATATGCGGCCACGAACACGAAAATAAATGCATTTCGTGATTGATTCTAGTTCTCCGCAGTTGGTTCCTTTAAAATAAGTTCCTACTAAAACCATTCATTTCGTCGAAGGAGAAAGTAGTGAAAAGTATTATTGACCTTTAGCAATAAGTGTTTCAACCATTGAGATTAGTCGTGATATAACTCTAATTAGTATATGCTGAAACAGTGGATAGCGTTGAAGGCGCGCTCTGATTGGCTAGTCAAACTCCGAATATCCTTTGCTATTTACCTTCGAGCAACTCGCGAGTTTTGTGCTCCCTCGTGTGAATTTCGAAAAAATGGCGTCCCAGTTTACATCCGTGTCAAACGAAAAAATCATCCAAATTAACGACGAAGCGTCCCTGAAAAACACAAGAAAGTCACTAAATTTGGTTTGGCCGTGTATAAAGGTAATGGCTTATGTATTAACCCGGCGTTTATCGATAAAAACCAATGAGAAAGGTTTTGTATACAAATGCAAATTAATCTTGCGTAACCTCACTTGTTCACTTGAAAAACCAAAGTTGAATGATATTTTTTACAGAATGGTTTCAAATACAGAGAGAATTTGCAATTCCATTCGAAGAAATGTCGCCACCAGAGCTACACAAAATGTCTTCAGAACATTTATCTGTCGAGAAAACGGGCGGCTTGTTGTTTCAGTTCTTTGCTCGTGGGAAAATATTGCAATCGTTGCTGGAATATATGAATTAAAATTAATTTTTTTGTGGTGTATATTAACTGACTTTTTTAGTGTATACTAAAACAACTATTCACCTCAGTGTCGGTGGCTAGCGATGGATATTTACCTCGCCGCTTTGGAGCTCGGTAAATATCCAGCACTAGCCACCTCCACTAGCCACCTCCACCTCCACTCGGTGAATAGTTGTTAACTATTCTAATTAGTGTCAGTGACCTAAATCGTCAGTCACGATAGGTGTTTTAATTTTTGTCCACTTTTGGAATCTTTTTCCTTTTTGTGATCTCTTGACTGTCGATTGAAGTGATAAGTTAGATAAGTTACATAACGTTCTTCAACCGACGACAAGACTCAACAAGAAGACAAAAATAAAGTAAATTGTGATCATTCAGCACAGCTTAGTAGAGCTCCATCAGTCAGTTGATCTTTATTGATCTTTATTGTTTCAATAGCAGATTACACATTCAAAACTGACATTTTTATAACTCTCATTTTACTGCTTGATATAACTATTAAAATAACTTAATTTAACTAGTATTTTGACAGTCACTATGACCACAACAGGCCGTTACAACAAAAACAAAGAGTTAAGCTGCAATCAAAATGAACACAAGTTTATGCTTTACGCTATTCCTGTTGAGATTCATCATCATCATTTATTTGCCTTTTTTCCTAATACATTAACAATTTATAAGAAGTACAATATGTGGCAAGGTGACCTCTAGAAACTACCAGGCTTTTAGTTGAGGCCACCTTGTGCATACTGACAATATAAAAATAGATAGTGCTCAAGTGTGCGGCCAAGCCAATTCAGCAATTATGTTACTAAAAACTGTAGCAGTTTCTTCTTAAACTTAGGAAAACTTGATAGAGAAGTGATTGCAGCAGGAAAGGAATTCCAGATCTTTCGACCTTGATAAAGAATTGTGAATTTTTCAGATTAGTTCGGCAATGATGCACGCGATAATAATTATTGTTAACAACTGAACTACGGATATCAGATTTCCAGCATTTTCATTGGCTAGCCGGACATACGCTCTCAGCTCATATACTTTCACTACCTTATATGGTCAATGAACGCTTCAGCCAACAGAGAAAGCTCAGTGAAATTTTCCCTCGAAACTGCAGCCATTAAAACGTTAGTCGTCTCGCAACGGAACTAACGAGTAGAAATTTCGAAAGTGCAACCGAAGTACAAATGGAACTCAACTTTTCATTGCTGAGTGTTTTAGAACGACAAGAAACAGTGCTGGGATCGTGTTAAAAAACGTCTTGCAGCGCTAAGAAATTTTCCGGGCTGTTGACGTTTAGCTAATAGCAAAACGCACTTTTATTTACGGAAATACCGAAACAGTTTTTCAACTTAACTAAACCAAAGTGAAAATATGTATTCAACAACAAGTGTCGACGTCACCAATCTGTAACTACGCCCTCGGGCCAGTCTATTCAAAACAAACTAAAACAAACAAGGATTTTAACTGAAACCTGCAGCAATAATCCACTATTGAAAATCTTTCCAGCGATCAGTGACTCTTTTAAAAAAATTAAAACACATTGAAAATGTTCTGACCTGCACTCGATGCAATGTATCAATCACCTGCTTCAGACTTTCAGTTTACAGATATGATGATTTGTAAAAAAATGAGAAGAATCGCCGTTCTTGTTGCTCTTGTTATTCTGTTCAGCCGCGGTCCCAATTTTTGTCCCCGCATCGAGACAAATTTCTATAAGCCACTTCTTGAAGCATAACCTGGACATTTGCCTTGCTTATCCCTCATATATCTTGCTTCTGACCAGGTTTGGTCAAGCAATCTTCCAGTCCATCGAAATGAATTGAAATTGTGTCTTCATTTTGATGAAGTTCGCCCATGGTGTAGCCTTGGTGCTGTTGTTTAGATGGATTAAAAAATTTGCTTCCTTCGGCTCGTACATCTACGTGAAAGCCGTTCCAACCTCTTTGAGAAATGATAGAATAATTTTTACCAAACTACTGACAACTATTCAGAGCAAATAAACTCTGCACTTTTTCAAAAAGTACCCTAAACTGAAGCTTCAACGTTGTTCTCGGACAGTCTCATTGAATATTCATTCAACTTTGCTCGGAAACGTTGCAACACACCGAAAGGTTTTTCGCGCCCTTTTTGTTTAATCATGTGATGGACAAATGTTTCCTTTTTTCGATTTTCTCGTTCTCTGGTTTCCTTTCTTTCACTTTTTTTTGTTCAGATTGTCAATTATGCATTGTAGAGGTCTTCATAAAACAATTATTCTACTCGGGCTTGCTGGATATGAAATGATTATAACCAACTCGGCGCTACGCGCCTCGTTGCTTATTTATCACTTCATATCCAGTGCGCCCTCGTAGAATAATTGTTAAATATTCTAATAGATTAGAGCAGTCAACAGGAATTGGCCGAAGTTCAAAAACCCCAAAACAACAAAAATTGCAAGGAAACAAATTAGGATGCGAACGTTTCTTCGAAAAAAACTTGGCGAAGGTGGAAAAGTAGCAAAAGATACTGTTCTCGCAGTAAGTTCCAAAAATTACAAAGCAATTTTAAATTTTGACATAACGGTCCGTAAAGTACGAACCTGATCGTTGAGAGCAGTCAACAGGAATTGACCGCAATTCACAAACCACAGAACAACAAAACAAATTAAAAGAAAACAAATTGCGATGCGTGGGTCGGTAGGGTTCTTTAGAGAAGGTGGAGAAATTAGACAAGTAACAAACATATTTCGTAGTAAGTCAATAAAAATTGCTAAAAATTGCGGCTGGGGCCGATTAAAATTAACGATTAATATCATTTGTGTTTTCAGAAGTTGCTGAAAAGTGTCCTCTTCACGCAGAACACAAGTAATACTAAAGGCCCGACTAAAAGATCAAACATTTTCCTGAACATTGTGTTTGACAAACAAAAAGTTGGGTGACTAGCCGACAAACAATTTCCCTCTGCTAGCAGAGATCTCTGCCGGCGAGAAACCTCTGCTAGCAGGGAAACAAATAATGTTAAACCAAACACAAGACAAAGCGAGAACACAGGACGATTTTTGCGAGTTATCGCTGAAATTTAAAGTTATGTGCTTCATTTAGTTTATTTTTACTGACTGTGCACTTTCTTGGTTGGGTTGGCTAAACGATCAAACGTTTGTTCGTAGGGCGAAATGATCGAATGAAAATGTATGATTTTCAGCAAACATGGAAAGCCATTTCAATACAAAGTTGAGAGAGGCGGCTAAACGGTCAAACATGCTCTTCCAACACGATGTTGGATGAAGTGTTTGATCCATCGCTTAATGCTTAATTTTACGAGGACTCATTGCGATTACGTGCAATAAGATAACGGTAAAAGTATTTTTAAGACTGTTGAGGCACCGACGTCGAAAAACACTGAAAACAGTCAGCCAAGCGGAGTTAAAACACTCGTTTGCTTATAAGCAAAACAACTAAACAAACAAACAATTCAACTACTTCTTTGCGTACAAAACGAGTAGAGATGATCGTTCTTTATATCCAGTCGAGAGAAAAATACAAATTTCATTCCTGAACAAACGTAACAACGATTAAAGCAAATGTTAAGCTACAATTTATTTAATTAAGTCACCTGTGTTGTAGAGGTTGGTACCACTTGAAAATACGAATCCAGTTTAGTTAAAACACGCATCTGGGAAAATAGCAAACGGTTTGTCCAAAGAAAGAACTTCTTCCCCTAACTTTGAGCTACTCGTTCCTCCCATTAATGCCGGTGAACTGTTAAGCGAACTTTGTTGGTGAGCTGCGAGATGCCGCGGTAAAGTGAAAGCCCTTGAAGCGTTGAATCATTTTATTTTTCAACCACACAGTCCGGCCGTCGATTATGCAAGTAAAACCAAGTATTAAGCGTTTCCTGAGACAAATCGTTTCGCTCTTCCTTTCAGTTTATGACTAGAAAATCCACCTTCCGGGCTATCTGTTAACGAGTTCTTGATTTTCATGCCTTTTACGCAAATTAAAAGACAACCTTCGAAGGAGATAAAATTGTTTCGGTCAAAATGAAGAAACCAACTGAATGTGAAATTACGAGCTGCAGAAAGCACGCGGAAAATGTAGCCTCGTTTTGGTTTGGATGTCTCCTTTTCGTTAAGTTAACTTGGCTTGAGCCTGCGATCCAATAAAAACCAGTACCTGGTCAGCGGTCAACTTAAAAAAAACCGCTGACCTCGATCAGGTTTTAACTTGAGCCCGCGATATGGTCACGTGATACTAGTCAGCGAAAACCTTGTTTTGACAGCTGTCAATTTGCTATAAGATAAATGTCCAGTATCAAAGACGTACGCTGTAAACTAGCTGGTTAGCTGGGCCAGGTGGAGTATGGCCGCCATATTGGATTAGTAATAGTAATTGGACCGAGTGGAGTACAATTCAGGGAGTAATCGCGCGAGTAATTTCAAAATTGGACGAGCGCGAAGCGCGAGGCCGATTTGAAAATACGAGCGCGATTACTCCCTGAATTGTACGACACGAGGTCCAATTACTAATTAATCGTATCTATAACAAATTTCGGAATTAAAAATTTCTTTTGGGAAGGTCTTTTGAGCGAAAACGTCTGTAGCGCTTTCCATATGTTTTAAAAACTGCAGGAAACGTTTGCAAAGGAAGCCATTAAAGCGCGCGTAATTGACGTGAAAATCACGAGGGTATCCAATTACAGGTATCCAATTACAAAAAGTTCAAATTGAATACCTGTAATTGGACACCCACGTGATCGCGCGCCGATTACGTGACAAATAGGCGCGCGGAGAACCAATCACGATCGAGAATTTTGTTATAGATACGATTATTATGATTATGATTATTATTATTATTACGATATTATTAATTATTGGGCGACTCCGTCGTCGTACGCGCCCACGAGCAATACCGCTAGCCATGAGAAAAGCAGTTGACGGGTTTCTATAGGTATATATGGTGCTCCGCTTGGCGGCCCTTCGGGCCGCCGTAGCTCTGATAATAAATATATTACCTAGTACTTAAAAGCTGAGACTTAAAAATTACAGACTGCATATTTGAAAAATCTGATATTAAGTGCTTAAAATAACTGAACTAAGTTAAGAAATTTAAGCGAAATAAACTATTTAAATAACTATTTAAAGTAGTGGCCTGCTTAGCCTCCGGTGACAGTTGATCACAATGTTGATTGAGGTGGCTAAACGGTCAAACAAGCTCGTCCAACATGATGTTGGATCAAAATGTTTGATCGTTTTTTTATTGTTAAATTTGTTTTCGAACAAACATACTCGTCGCGTATTGCTTTCTTTCATGTTTTAATGTTTTGAGGTTTTAACCGCGGTCAATTCCTGTTGACTGCTCTAAACATAAAATATTGGCTCAAGGAAAGCCATGCGACGTTGCTCAATACTAGTAAAAAAATAATAATCGAAGAGGTCCGCTTTTAGGCTTGACAAACCTATATATTATAATGAGGATGCACAAGCTATGCGACTGATTCCGACCTATCAACGGAATCATTCTTGAATGATGTATATGAATTAAATTTCCCCAGTTCATATATGATTTAATTCATAAACATCCTTCACATTCTTCTCTTACACGGGAACATATGAACCCACAATTGACCTGCCTCCAACCTCGGTGGCTTCATAGCTCAGTTAATTAGAGCATCGCACCGGTATCGCGAGGTCACGGGTTCAAACCCCGATGAAGTCCTAAATTTTTTTTCAGGCTTCTTTTCGCAATTGCATAAATTTACCCCTCACGGAAGGGGATCCACCCTCCTATGTCCATAACCCCCGAAATTTTACGACATGCGCAGAGTACTTTACCTTGAAAAACTGCTGTTTCCTGAAAACGCGGGCTTCTTTCGTTACTTGTTTACAACGAAAGTTGCGAAAAAAAATGTCAGCCAATGGGGCGAAGAAAATTTATCGGCAGGCAGTTTTCTAGTAAATATCAGCAGGCGAAGAAAATAAAAACAGAAGAGAAAACAAACGAAAACAGTTCAAGTGTTGGTGGTCAGGTTTCAGCAACAGATACTCCAGAAAGTGTTTTTATCAAGTTTGCAAGCGAGATTAAGAGGATCGACAAACTCTCTCGTGAATGTAAACGACTAACAGCAGAAAACACAGGACTGAAAAGGACAATCCAAACGCTTCGAAAATGTATAGATAAGCGTTGGTTAAGCAAAAAAATGGGTGAATGTATAACTCAAGTCAGTTTTTTAATTGGCATACTTATTATCACGGCTGCTTTGAGTGGGCTTCCAAACATGGAAAATGTAAACACACGCAAATGCAACGGATCTGTTTTTGACGTGAAACAAGGAACCCGCATCCGGCCTGTTTATTCATTTTCAGTGCAGATATAATGCCTTTTAAGGCTTTATAAGCTTAAGGTTAAAGGTTAAGTTAAACTGGGCCACACAACGAACATTCATTGACATTTGAGTAAAACAACGTTGAATATTTAATAATGTCACGAAGAAAAGCCACGGAACTTGTGAAAATCCTTTGTACATTTTTGCGGGTAGCTAGCGGGGTGAAAAACGTTAGTGCATTCTCCTTAAAAGGGGGTAAAAGAGGAAACTTTTACTTTAGAGATACTAAAAGAGACACCTTAAAACTTACTACAAAGTATGTTTAATTGACCGCTGTAAAACGTCTTGTTATAATTTCGCAGCTGTTAATCCCGTGTTAATTCGGTCAGGTGAATTGTGCATCCAGACTTTGCTTTTATTTTGGACACTAGATAATGTAGCAGAGCTGAAAGAAACAAACCATTTTAGATATATGCCAACACAAAAATTCAGTTATCTCAAAGAAACATTACCCGAAGGTAAAAAACACACGTGAAAAACATTTTAAATGGCACAGTATCCGACCTTGTGCGGACCGCTGAGGGGTCAGCCTATTTGATCAAAATTACCGCGAGGTACCGAGAATATTCAAGTCTTTGTCGTCCTTCTTATGTCGAGCTCAATCTAGTTTTAATTCCTCGACTTTTCATACCTTTCTCTAGTTAAATTTAAGCTTAGGTACATGTAAGATTTTGAGTTCAAGTGGACAAAACTCTTACTGAGAAAACTGTGTATATACCTTTCCACTTGACAAAAAACACCAACGTTCTCGACAGTAATAAAAAAAATAAATTCACAGGTGTTAATGAAAACACAATCAATACATAAAGTACCAACATCTAAATGTAGAACTGAGAGTTTAAGGTTCAGACTTTTCAAAATATGAATTAAATGAAATAATTTGTTTTCAAAGCCACATGTCAATAAATTTTTTGTGACTTTTTCCCTTGTTTTCAGTATTTGTACAGAGAAGGTACAGTGATTTGAAGAAAGAGACTCTGACCCTACAAAAACAAGTTACAAAACAAGACAAACTTTTGAAGACCACATCCTTGAGGAAAAACAACATCATCAAAAAACTAATGGGGACAAAATCTTTTGCAACAAAACTGAAAAACCAACTCAAACAAAAAGAAGTTTTAAACAGTTATTCCCTTGTGGATACATTTGCCCATGGCAAAAATGGAGCAAATCATAGGAGTGTAATGTTCATGGCTTGCATTAGATATTTACAACATGCATGTTGGTTATCTAACCAAAAGGCACCAATTGCATTACATTTAATTTTCAGTATTTTATTTAATTGTAGTCCCCCTACAAATCTGATTGTTTCCCCAACTACTTTGTCAGACTGGAATGTTCTTTTAGGGGAGGCAGACAAATTAATTCTGTGTAAAAGGTTTGCAAACAGCAAATATGAACCCATAGTCCCAGTTTCAGTAGGCAGAAATCACATGACTCATGCTACAAGAAAACCTGAATATCAAAATGTGTGAGAAAATGTTGTCATCAAGTCTTCAAAGGACTCACTTTTCTTTCAGTGAAATACAGCAAATCACACACAGCCTGTACGTGTTTACTCTTAGTAGCATGAGCCCTTGATATTTTAAGTGGTATTGATCATTCTTTACTATGAAAGCCCAAAGGGTAATTTTAGTGACAGGAACTTTTTAGCCCTTAAGTGTAAAGTAAAGGAAAAAAGAGTTATGGTATTTATTTCAAGTGAAATTAACAAAAAAAATGGACACAGCTTTCAAATATTCAGGCTTTAATTGTGAAGTTGATGTCAGTTGTAAATAGTAGCAGGTACCAGAAACTGGGAACTATTTTACTTGGTGTTACCAGTATTAAGAATTAAATGCTTGACAGTTAATTAACAGTATGTATTTTTTAAGGTGCAGGATGGTAGATTTATGCACATGTCATTGGTTTCCCTGTGGGGTCAACCCCCTGGCTAACCAGGGGGATTGTAAAATCAGTCGAGCAAACTTCAGGAATTTCCCGGGGGGGTCGGGGAATCTCTGAAGACAAAGTCCCCAGGGTGAGCTGTCTTTCATTTGAAAATCCCTGTAACATCCTTTTCAAACTTAAGAATTTCCCCACCCCCTAATCTTTGATCATAAAGCAATGTCAAGATTTTCCCCTACCCTCGGGCAAAGAATCCCATCCATCTCCTTGCATTCCCCCACATATCTCCCTGGTAGGCCCGGGGATAGACCCATGGGGAAGCCGATGACATGTGCATTATTACCTGCTAAAGCATCAAACATAATTTAGTCCTGTACATTGACTGTCCTAAAACAAAGACAGTAATAATTATTGTGTTCTAAAAAACACGACATAAGTTAGGTCCACAGAAGACGAACGAGGTTTCAGAGATCCCCTTAGCTTACTGAAGTATTGAGCTGGCATTAAAAAAACAACAAACAAAATTAAAATAAAAAATCAACAACAAACAAATAAAGGATAGTGAAATTACATAAGCTTAAGCTTTTCGTTCTTTGAGTTTAATTGTCTATGAGCATGACAATAACAGTAATGATATACACTGATGAGCCATGAAGAGCAGGTTGCAGTAAGTAGTTGATGAATCGAAATTGCCACATTGTTTTGCCAAAGTACAAAATGTGGAACCTCGGTGACCGATTTGGTTCATAAAACTAAATTCTATATACAATGCTCAAGATTCACTGGTTTCCGATTTTTATTGTGTTTACCATTACAACAATTTCAGAAGTGTTAAGTTTAAGTATTTTGTACTGTATTATTAGTGTTAAGTACGTCATCAAGGTTTGAAAAACTCTTTCGGTACCTTGCCTGCACTCTTCAGTTGCCTTCCCTCAATTCGAACAGCTCTCCAACCCAGCATGAGACGATTCTTGACGACTACGAGCGCGCGTGAAGAATAATGAAATAGCTTCACAGGGACACAACGCAGGACTCCTGAAGTTGACCCACTGACAAACTGAATGACTGATCTTAAACTTCACCGTCGCGAATTTTTTTTTAACCAGCAACGCACCGAACAGTGCGCATTCAAGTAAATAAAATAGGCACTGTATAAACTTCGGGGAAAAAAATCGAAATAGAAAACGGTAGATATTTCGATCATACACCATTCTTTAACCTTGCCTTTGACGGTGGCTGAAACTTCGCGTTTTAAAAAGATATTAAACAACAAAGTCCCCATAGCATTCTTGTTGACCTGACCGACCATTACCCGTGTCCGTACTGCGCATGTCTCTAATTTCTGTCTTTTGACGCATCGCATTCATTCCGTGAGGGGTAAAATTGCGTTCACACCTGCGAGGATCATTCTTCATTTGATTTCATTTCCGCAGTTCATATATGCTTTAATTCATATACATCATTCACAGATCAGATTACCGCATAGTTAGACTAACATCTGAGTGCTTCGGAGCTTTCTGTTGTTCGGGATGCCACTATGTTTTGATTCCCTGGCCTTGTAATCACGTGGTCAAACTAAAGGTCCCAGACTTCACAGTTCAGATGGCCTTTTCCACTGGCCTAGTTCCCTTGCACTCCTAGTGTTTGCATACCGAATATATCCGATTGCAGGGAAATATTTGTTAGTTGTGTGGTAAAAATATATTCACGATGCCAGAAATCGTGGCCGGCCGGATCTACGTTACTAGTAACTGTTGCAGATGTTTTCCATGATTTAGTGGATATATGGCACAGGCCCAACAAGACACTAGATTGCAGTCTGTCACGCAGTTACTTTATTTTTTAGCCTGTATTCGTATAGGAAAGTTCGCTTTCCCCGGCCTAAGATTCCCCATCTGTGGAACTTACGAGCCATCAAAGTAACCAGCGTGAACCGGTACATTAATCCCGACGATATCAATCAATGAAAATCAACCATTGATTGCCAATCAATATAATCAATATAGTCAATAAAAATTAATTGATTGTTATTAATTGATAATAATCAATACTCACTCACCAAATATCTTAATTTCTATTGATTATCACTGATTTTTTTTCTACATCAATAAATAGTTGTGATGGTGTTTTCAAATCGAAAGGAGAAACCGTCTTCGCGCTAATGTACGCAGACGCTTCCCTTCCTAAACGGCACAGACACATAAGTAAATCTTTTCTTTTTTATTGTAATTGTATCAGTAACCTATAACGCTTTAAAAATTTAAAAAATTAATCCCATTATTCGCTCCCGGAGAGATCTAATAGTTAATACTTGAATGTCATCTCCATCTTCCGACATGCCTGAAGCGATTGGCTTTCGAAATCAAACGGCGAAACCGTCTTCGCGCTAAACAGAGCGCCTCAAAAACTATCAAAGAAAGACGTACATACACATAGGCAAATATTTTCTTTTTTATTGTAATAGTATGAATGCTTATAATTAGAGAGCGCTCGGGCTCCCTGTGCGAGATCTACATTAAAAACTTTTTAACGGTTCTTTCTGTATTTATTTATTTATTTATTTAGTTCGTTCACTCCATCCGTTTGTGCGTTGATGAACGTCATCTCATCAATGGACGAAGAAACAGGGCATAGCAAAAGGTTTAATTTGACGTAGAAATTGTACAATGCACAGAAACAATTAATTTTGTGTCTGGTGGTTTTTTGACGCAGCAAATATCCCATAAATTATTCTATTGTGTGAACTATTTTGAATAGTAATGTGATTGAAGCTCCGCATGAAACCTAAAAATACGGGACATTTTCATTGCATATATAATAGAGCGTTTCAAGGTTTACTCTAATTTACGAGCCCTGACAAAAAAATTGAGAAATTAACATATAACAGTATAAGATATAAGAATCAAGACAACAAAGCATCCGGAATATAAAAAATGTTACTCATAATTAAATGAAAAGTAATCAAGCTTACTCCCCAAACCGGCAACGCCTTTATGTTCGGCGTGTTTTCTTTATGTAAGAAAGCAAAAAGAGCAAGCATGCGTCGTCTGCCTTGCTGTAATCACCATTACCTTAAAAGCAATTAATCCTTTTAAACATTTCATTTTTTCTGTGATTTTTAGACTGCAAATCCGACTTATGGAAGGCTGGCGTGAAAAATGCAGCATCTTGAAATCTGGAATGGATGCTGCCGATGGGAAGATTGCAGCGGGGAAGAAAGCGGCGAGTGAAGAGGAGATAGAGAGCTGCTACAGAATGCTCAAGGTCAGAGACAATGCAATTTATGCGGCTGTGCAACAAACACACAAGTTGTTGGCGTAAAATCCAAGAAAAAGATGGTTGTGTTCCAAGACATTAACCTGAGTTTCTTTTGTTTTGAAACATTTAATCTTATCATTTTTCGTACTCGTTTTCTATCATAGTACCTCATTTTCCTAGAATAAGCGCCTAGGTGGTTATTTAAAATTTCGGAAAAAGGGGGGAGTGCGCTTAATCGAAGGGGGGCACTTATTAAGTAGATCTTAATACGAACTGTACCTCTACTGTATTTTGGCTAATGCACATAAAAGAACTCTGAAAGCACAAGGAGACAGAAATAACTGGAAGGGACTTACGGAAAATAGACTGATAGATAAACTGATGCCGGTGTAGTTGAAGCTTAAAAAATTGCAAATAAAGTAACATTGGGAACAGGTCACCTTGCATCCCTATTTTTTAAAGAAAGTGTCGGGGATGGGAACGCCTATTAGAAGAGGGAGGCTTGGTTGTTATTTTGCCCGAGCGGGGTTGGGGCTTATTCGGAGGAGGGCGCTTATTTGAACGTGGGCGCTAATTTGAGGAAATACTGTATCCATCTTCAGAGTAGCCTTCTTACGTAGACGAAAGTTGGCTCATGCAACAGAAATCGTCGCCTTGTGGCGTTTCCTTCCCTTATCTTCTTGTGTTATTCTTTAGGATCTATCCCAAGTCCTTGTTCTTATGGAACCTGAGGTGATCGCCACAGTGAATTACGGAAAGGAGCTGGCTTCAAGTGACAAACTAAGCAGCGATTGTCGCCAAGAGGTGGCTGAAAATGTGAAGCACCTGGACGAGAGATGGAAACGGCTTTTGAAAGAATCGCAAGACGAGTACGCCAGGTACGTAGTCATGTCATTGAACGTTATTGAGGTGAGTTTAGTAAACAGTATCGGTTAAAGAGAACCTCCACTCGTACAACAAATTCACTCTAAATTGTAGGAAATAACTACTAGCTTCCAAATTTTGTTTTGAAACGTGGATATAACGTTTCAGTGTACAAAAAGATCGATATCATTACGGCAACCATAACACGTTATCAAATCCAAAATGGCCGCTCCCGGGAAATTTAAAAGCGAAAATAGGCGATGATAATATCCATTTTTCTTGTACACTTAAATGTTATATCCACGTTTTAAAACAAATTTGAAATCTAGTAATTATTGCCTACAATTTAGCGTCAATTTGTTGTAAGAGTGGAGGTTCCCTTTAAAGCCCTCATAAACCAGCCTCGTTTTCGCCGTGTGTCAACTTCAAAACCGAAGACTTATGCAGGTTTGTTAATCCCTTACAAACCAAGGTACGACACATTATATCCAGTAACCACCTAGAAACATTAGCGTGGTTCTCATATGTCATATGCGGCCACGAACACGAAAATAAATGCATTTCGTGATTGATTCTAGTTCTCCGCAGTTGGTTCCTTTAAAATAAGTTCCTACTAAAACCATTCATTTCGTCGAAGGAGAAAGTAGTGAAAATAGTATTATTGACCTTTAGCAATAAGTGTTTCAACCATTGAGATTAGTCGTGATATAACTCTAATTAGTATATGCTGAAACAGTGGATAGCGTTGAAGGCGCGCTCTGATTGGCTAGTCAAACTCCGAATATCCTTTGCTATTTACCTTCGAGCAACTCGCGAGTTTTGTGCTCCCTCGTGTGAATTTCGAAAAAAATGGCGTCCCAGTTTACATCCGTGTCAAACGAAAAAATCATCCAAATTAACGACGAAGCGTCCCTGAAAACACAAAGAAAGTCACTAAATTTGGTTTGGCCGTGTATAAAGGTAATGGCTTATGTATTAACCCGGCGTTTATCGATAAAAACCAATGAGAAAGGTTTTGTATACAAATGCAAATTAATCTTGCGTAACCTCACTTGTTCACTTGAAAACCAAAGTTGAATGATATTTTTTACAGAATGGTTTCAAATACAGAGAGAATTTGCAATTCCATTCGAAGAAATGTCGCCACCAGAGCTACACAAAATGTCTTCAGAACATTTATCTGTCGAGAAAACGGGCGGCTTGTTGTTTCAGTTCTTTGCTCGTGGGAAAATATTGCAATCGTTGCTGGAATATATGAATTAAAATTAATTTTTTTGTGGTGTATATTAACTGACTTTTTTAGTGTATACTAAAACAACTATTCACCTCAGTGTCGGTGGCTAGCGATGGATATTTACCTCGCCGCTTTGGAGCTCGGTAAATATCCAGCACTAGCCACCTCCACTAGCCACCTCCACCTCCACTCGGTGAATAGTTGTTAACTATTCTAATTAGTGTCAGTGACCTAAATCGTCAGTCACGATAGGTGTTTTAATTTTTGTCCACTTTTGGAATCTTTTTCCTTTTTGTGATCTCTTGACTGTCGATTGAAGTGATAAGTTAGATAAGTTACATAACGTTCTTCAACCGACGACAAGACTCAACAAGAAGACAAAAATAAAGTAAATTGTGATCATTCAGCACAGCTTAGTAGAGCTCCATCAGTCAGTTGATCTTTATTGATCTTTATTGTTTCAATAGCAGATTACACATTCAAAACTGACATTTTTATAACTCTCATTTTACTGCTTGATATAACTATTAAAATAACTTAATTTAACTAGTATTTTGACAGTCACTATGACCACAACAGGCCGTTACAACAAAAACAAAGAGTTAAGCTGCAATCAAAATGAACACAAGTTTATGCTTTACGCTATTCCTGTTGAGATTCATCATCATCATTTATTTGCCTTTTTTCCTAATACATTAACAATTTATAAGAAGTACAATATGTGGCAAGGTGACCTCTAGAAACTACCAGGCTTTTAGTTGAGGCCACCTTGTGCATACTGACAATATAAAAATAGATAGTGCTCAAGTGTGCGGCCAAGCCAATTCAGCAATTATGTTACTAAAAACTGTAGCAGTTTCTTCTTAAACTTAGGAAAACTTGATAGAGAGGTGATTGCAGCAGGAAAGGAATTCCAGATCTTTCGACCTTGATAAAGAATTGTGAATTTTTCAGATTAGTTCGGCAATGATGCACGCGATAATAATTATTGGCTGTTCTGGTGCTGTAGCTATGAATATGACTATTTGTAAGAAACAAGTTGACAAACAATGGAGGCAACAGGTTGTTGTGAAAACAGTACATAAATTTAGCTATTTGAAACGTATTTATCTGAAAATTATCTAAAATTCCTAATTTGGAGAATAAGGGAGCAGAATGTGCTCCATAGTCTGAATTGGTAATAGCTCGCACAGCCCGTTTTTGCAAACAGAATGACATAGGTTACTGATACAAACTGTTGAAAACTTAGTATTGCGTATGACAACAGCAACTATTGAGGCTGGTTTCAAGATAAGTCATTACAACTATTACAAAAAGATAAAGAGTTAACAACAACACAATGGCTATAAAACTCCTGGCGTTTCAACTAAATCGCCCTATCGCGCTGTAATATGAACAAGAGAATAACTAGTTTGATTCGTTCCCGGGGAGGGGCTACTTGATCAACGTTTAGGTATAGGGGTGCCGCTGTGGGGCTTGAAACCCTGACCCTGTTTAGGACAAAGATAACCTTAAATACCTACCCTGTTCAGGGCAATGCCCCCTATGTTAACACCCAATTAAGGACAAAGGACAACATCTTATATCCACATTCTCTTGTTTTACTGGCAATTTTATTGGCAATTGTGATCGCATTTAAAGACCCATTGTCACTTATCACACGTGATGTTCTACCCATTGAAACGTGAACACCGATCACAACAGAAATATAGTACATTACGTAGAAGTGAGAGCATTAATTTCGCGATGAATCTCAAGTGGAAACTTAATTGACGGGAATCTCTCTTCACTAAATGTGTAACCTTTAAGGAAAGCATGAGAAAAAATGGACCACGAAATTCATTTACCACCTATTTCGGATTGCTAAGTGTCTAGGACGGACCCCGACCGTTTTTAGGACAGACTCGCTTGAAATTATATACCCGTTTTAGGGCATAGGGGCCAAAACCCATACCGAATCCAGTGGCACATACGCGTATAAGCCATAGAGGGAAGTAAAATAAAAGCACTCTGAATTCGGCGTCGTGGCCATTGGGTGTTTCCACCAGCCTCAAAGGATTCACCGATGCATTTTTTTTAACTATCATAGTATGGGATTGAGACAACTGCCAAACATCCGCTGTAGTTGTTGAATTGAGTTCGTTTATTGGATTCGCCTTCTCAACAAAAGACGCTTTTCACTGACAAGAAGTGCGCATAGTGGCGCTCTGCACTCTGGTTAAATGCAATGCATTGTGGTAAAAAGTTATGAATTTGAGAATTCGTACCCCGCTGCACGCTCGCTGCGCTCGTTCCACAGCAAATATCAACTGCATGTCGGATACTGTAATAAGCGACAAAGAACTTATATCCAGCAATTCCTCCCACTTACACTTCCCACTTACGTTTAAACAGACATTATTTATTTCTTTACTAAATTGGAGCGAAGTTGAAACACACTTTAATATCGTTTAAACATGCAGTTCGACAGATTTTTCTATTATATCAATATTAGCAGATGTCAATATATACCGGTATATGCCTGTAGAGAAGTGTTGTCGTAAATTTTCCTTTCTTTAAAATCATTAGATGGAGATTTGTTTAAATCTGATGAAACATAATGGTACCAATTATTGAGTGACAGTGGAAAAATCTATAGTATTAAGCTTATCAGGTATTATTTGTGCTACATGAAAAGGCTCAGTAAATAAGTCTATGGCGTGCTCATACTGCATGTGTTCACCAATCAACTGATGTTTCCTGGGTGTTGACTGTAGGCAGCAGCTGTATCAAGCCAATGATCAGCAGTGCGTGATAACCAAAATTTCAAATTCATCGTCTTATAGACGTCGCCATATAGCAGACCACATCAGCACACTGTGTGACAAGCAATACACTTCTCCATTTTCCAAAAATACTCGTTAGTGTGAATTATCCATGCAATCACCTCGGAGGAGGAGGTCGAACTTAAGGCCACACAGGATAGTTAATCTCATTACGTATGTATGTATAGTGAAGCACCATACTTATAGAAACCCGTGAACTGCTTTTCTCATGGTAATTATGACTAGCGGTATTCCTCGTTGGCGTCAACGCACGACGACGACAACGTAGTTGCCCAATAATTAATATTGTTAACAACTGAACTACGGATATCAGATTTCCAGCATTTTCATTGGCTAGCCGGACATACGCTCTCAGCTCATATACTTTCACTACCTTATATGGTCAATGAACGCTTCAGCCAACAGAGAAAGCTCAGTGAAATTTTCCCTCGAAACTGCAGCCATTAAAACGTTAGTCGTCTCGCAACGGAACTAACGAGTAGAAATTTCGAAAGTGCAACCGAAGTACAAATGGAACTCAACTTTTCATTGCTGAGTGTTTTAGAACGACAAGAAACAGTGCTGGGATCGTGTTAAAAAACGTCTTGCAGCGCTAAGAAATTTTCCGGGCTGTTGATGTTTAGCTAATAGCAAAACGCACTTTTATTTACGGAAATACCGAAACAGTTTTTCAACTTAACTAAACCAAAGTGAAAATATGTATTCAACAACAAGTGTCGACGTCACCAATCTGTAACTACGCCCTCGGGCCAGTCTATTCAAAACAAACTAAAACAAACAAGGATTTTAACTGAAACCTGCAGCAATAATCCACTATTGAAAATCTTTCCAGCGATCAGTGACTCTTTTAAAAAAATTAAAACACATTGAAAATGTTCTGACCTGCACTCGATGCAATGTATCAATCACCTGCTTCAGACTTTCAGTTTACAGATATGATGTTTTGTAAAAAAAAATGAGAAGAATCGCCGTTCTTGTTGTTTTTGTTATTCTGTTCGGCCGCGGTCCCAATTTTTGTCCCCGCATCGAGACAAATTTCTATAAACCACTTCTTGAAGCATAACCTGGACATTTGCCTTGCTTATCCCTCATATATCTTGCTTCTGACCAGGTTTGGTCAGGCAATCTTCCAGTCCATCGAAATGAATTGAAATTGTGTCTTCATTTTGATGAAGTTCGCCCATGATGTAGCCTTGGTGCTGTTGTTTAGATGGATTAAAAAATTTGCTTCCTTCGGCTCGTACATCTACGTGAAAGCCGTTCCAACCTCTTTGAGAAATGATAGAATAATTTTTACCAAACTACTGACAACTATTCAGAGCAAATAAACTCTGCACTTTTTCAAAAAGTACCCTAAACTGAAGCTTCAACGTTGTTCTCGGACAGTCTCATTGAATATTCATTCAACTTTGCTTGGAAACGTTGCAACACACCGAAAGGTTTTTCGCGCCCTTTTTGTTTAGTCATGTGATGGACAAATGTTTCCTATTTTTGATTTTCTCTTTCTCTGGTTTCCTTTCTTTCACTTTTTTTTGTTCAGATTGTCAATTATGCATTGTAGAGGTCCTCATAAAACAATTATTCTACTCGGGCTTGCTGGATATGAAATGATTATAACCAACTCGGCGCTACGCGCCTCGTTGCTTATTTATCACTTCATATCCAGTGCGCCCTCGTAGAATAATTGTTAAATATTCTAATAGATTAGAGCAGTCAACAGGAATTGGCCGAAGTTCAAAAACCCCAAAACAACAAAAATTGCAAGGAAACAAATTAGGAAGGAAACAAATTAGGATGCGAACGTTTCTTCGAAAAATTATTGGCGAAGGTGGAAAAGTAGCAAAAGATACTGTTCTCGCAGTAAGTTCCAAAAATTACAAAGCAACTTTAAATTTTGACATAACGGTCCGTAGGGTACGAACCTGATCGTTGAGAGCAGTCAACAGGAATTGACCGCAATTCACAAACCACAGAATAACAAAACAAATTAAAAGAAAACAAATTGAGATGCGTGGGTCGGTAGGGTTCTTTAGAGAAGGTGGAGAAATTAGACAAGTAACAAACATATTTCGTAGTAAGTTAATAAAAATTGATAGGCAATTTTGACATAAGCTTAAGTGTTGGAGAAAAGAGAAAAGGAAAATAATAATAATAATAACAATATAATAATATATAAGACTTATATAGCGCCCATGCTAGAGTTCCGAGCGCTGTACAGCTATGTGAATAGAAAAAAAAAAAAGATAAAAATGACTAAAACAACTTGAATAAATAAATAAGTCTTCAGGTTGGATTTGAATGTTCCAACCGATGGTGCTTGCCGTATGGCGTCTGGGAGTTGGTTCCACAGATATGGCGCCATATAACTAAATGATCTGCCTCCGTAAGTCTTAAGCTTGAAATGAGGAGCTTGTAACAGTTTCTTATCGACCTTATCGGAAGAACGCAAAGCTCTAGGTGGCTTGTATTGTACTAGGAAATCAGATATGTATTGAGGTGCTAGAGCTTTTAGGGCCTTATAAGTAAAGAGTAAGATTTTGAAGATTATACGTTGCTTTAAAGGTAGCCAGTGGAGCTCTTTAAGGACTGGCGTAATTCGATCATATTTGCGAGTACAGGAGACGAGGCGCGCTGCAGCATTTTGTATCCGCTGAACTTTATCTAATAAGTATTGTGGCAGTTCAGCCAACAGTGAATTACAATTGTCCAGCTTGGATGTTACAAAAGCATGAACTAACGTTTCGGTATCCTTCTGAGTAAGACATTTCCTGATTTTAGATAAGTTACGTATGTGAAAGAAGGCTGCTTTACAAATATTTTGAACTTGATGCTCATGATTCATAACATCATTAGACATTACTCCTATGTTTCTAGCTGACTCAGTTGGAACTACCCTAACACCCGCTATTTTGATGTCGCATATTGGTGGGCGCGGGCGATGTTTGGCATGTATAGCTAAAAACTCAGTCTTGTCACGATTGAGTTTAAGCTTATTACATGCTATCCATGCATAGATCTCTTTAGCACAGGCCTCCATTTTCAAAACAAAAAAAACAAACCGATGGTTTGGATAGGTAGTCGTTGGGGCCGATTAAAATTAAGGATTAATATCACTTGTGTTTTCAGAAGTTGCTGAAAAGTGTCCTCTTCACGCAGAACACAAGTAATACTAAAGGCCCGACTAAAAGATCAAACATTTTCCTGAACATTGTGTTTGACAAACAACAAGTTGGGTGATTAGCCGACAAACAATTTCCCTCTGCTAGCAGAGGTCTCTGCCGGCGAGAAACCTCTGCTAGCAGGGAAAAAAACAATGTTAAACCAAACACAAGACAAAGCGAGAACACAGGACGATTTTTGCGTGTTATCGCTGAAATTTAAAGTTATGTGCTTCATTTAGTTTATTTTTACTGACTGTGCACTTTCTTGGTTGGGTTGGCTAAACGATCAAACGTTTGTTCGTAGGGCGAAATGATCGAATGAAAATGTATGATTTTCAGCAAACATGGAAAGCCATTTCAATACAAAGTTGAGAGAGGCGGCTAAACGGTCAAACATGCTCTTCCAACACGATGTTGGATGAAGTGTTTGATCCATCGCTTAATGCTTAATTTTACGAGGACTCGTTGCGATTACGTGCAATAAGATAACGGTAAAAGTATTTTTAAGGCTGTTGAGGCACCGACGTCGAAAAACACTGAAAACAGTCAGCCAAGCGGAGTTAAAACACTCGTTTGCTTATAAGCAAAACAACTAAACAAACAAACAATTCAACTACTTCTTCGCGTACAAAACGAGTAGAGATGATCGTTCTTTATATCCAGTCGAGAGAAAAATACAAATTTCATTCCTGAACAAACGTAACAACGATTAAAGCAAATGTTAAGCTACAATTTATTTAATTAAGTCACCTGTGTTGTAGAGGTTGGTACCACTTGAAAATACGAATCCAGTTTAGTTAAAACACGCATCTGGGAAAATAGCAAACGGTTTGTCCAAAGAAAGAACTTCTTCCCCTAACTTTGAGCTACTCGTTCCTCCCATTAATGCCGGTGAACTGTTAAGTGAACTTTGTTGGTGAGCTGCGAGATGCCGCGGTAAAGTGAAAGCCCTTGAAGCGTTGAATCATTTTGTTTTTCAACCACACAGTCCGGCCGTCGATTATGCAAGTAAAACCAAGTATTAAGCGTTTCCTGAGACAAATCGTTTCGCTCTTCCTTTCAGTTTATGACTAGAAAATCCACCTTCCGGGCTATCTGTTAACGAGTTCTTGATTTTCATGCCTTTTACGCAAATTAAAAGACAACCTTCGAAGGAGATAAAATTGTTTCGGTCAAAATGAAGAAACCAACTGAATGTGAAATTACGAGCTGCAGAAAGCACGCGGAAAATGTAGCCTCGTTTTGGTTTGGATGTCTCCTTTTGGTTAAGTTAACCTGGCTTGAGCCTGCGATCCAATAAAAACCAGTACCTGGTCAGCGGTCAACTTTAAAAAACAGCTTACCTCGATCTGGTTTTAACTTGAGCCCGCGATATGGTCACGTGATACTAGTCAGCGGAAACCTTGTTTTGACAGCTGTCAATTTGCTATAAGATAAATGTCCAGTATCAAAGACGTACGCTGTAAACTAGCTGGTCAGCTGGGCCAGGTGGAGTATGGCCGCCATGTTGGATTAGTAATAGTAATTGGACCGAGTGGAGTACAATTCGTATAGGTAATCACATGATTTCGAGTGCAATTTGGAATAAATAAGCACGAGTAAATTTTTTTCAAAGACTCACAAAATACGGGCTCGTGCAATTTGTGGTCTTTGAAAAAAATTACAAGTGCTTATTTATTCCAAATTGCACGAGAAAAATCATGTGATTACTTATTAATAATATACATGAAAAAATTGCGAGATAGCTTCTTAACGTTGCAGAAGCAACGCAACGAAGCTAAGGTGAACCAAAACAACAGTTTTCTCGATGTTTTTAAAGCGTTTTTAGCTGTGAAAACTGGCTAAACAATTACAGGCTATAGCTATAAGGCTACTTTGTTTGCTGAGTGTCTATCAAGCGCTGTAATCATTACCTTCAGGCTTTCTAGTTCGTTATCTTCGCCTTGTTTGTCCTTGTTTGTTTATTAATCTCGGCGTCACTCCATCGACGGACTCGTAATTCCAATTACGTCGGTAATTCCCTTCTCTGGACACCACTGTTTCCAAACAGACAGCTAAAATACAGTGCTTTTCGCAGCCGTTTCTCCTTTTTAGAGCTGTTTTGCAGCTTCTCTGCTGTTATTGCGGTCACGAAGAAAGAAAACCTGCTCAAAAAGCCAGCCATTGTTTTGGCTCGCAGAGTCGCTTGCAGCTCTTCAGACTTTTCGCCATTTAGAGGCCGCGTTTGATTGGCTCAATCGCAGCGCCTTTGTTTATCAACCAATCAGAATCCTCAGTTTTTTACCTTGTTTTTCACTGTATTTCCTTTTTTCTGCATCGAATTACCTTTTTTCTGCACCGGTGTTTCCTAAAAACTGCATTTCTCTTAGCCAATCAGAATCGAGAAATTTTTTCATATATATTATTAAGGGAGTAATCGCGCGAGTAATTTCAAAATGGGACGAGCGCGAAGCGCGAGGCCGATTTGAAAATACGAGCGCGATTAGTCCTGAATTGTACGACACGAGGTCCAATTACTAATTAATCGTATTTATAACAAATTTTCGGAATTAAAATTTTCTTTTGGGAAGGTCTTTTGAGCGAAAACGTCTGTAGCGCTTTCCATATGTTTTGAAAACTGCAGGAAACGTTTGCAAAGAAAGCCATTAAAGCGCGCGTAATTGACGTGAAAATCACGTGGGTATCCAATTACAGGTATCCAATTACAAAAAGTTCAAATTGGATACCTGTAATTGGACACCCACGTGATCGCGCGCCGATTACGTGACAAATAGGCGCGCGGAGAACCAATCACGATCGAGAATTTTGTTATAGATACGATTATTATGATTATTACTATTACGATATTATTAATTATTGGGCAACTCCGTCGTCGTACGCGCCCACGAGCAATACCGCTAGCCATGAGAAAAGCAGTTGACGGGTTTCTATAGGTATGGTGCTCCGCTTGCCGGCCCTTCGGGCCGCCCTAGCTCCGCTAATAAATATATTACCTAGTACTTAAAAGCTGAGACTTAAAAATTACAGACTGCATGTTTGAAAAATCTGATATTAAGTGCTTAAAATAACTGAACTAAGTTAAGAAATTTAAGCGAAATTAAAACTATTTAAAGTAGTGGCCTGCTTAGCCTCCGGTGACAGTTGATGACAATGTTGATTGAGGTGGCTAAACGGTCAAACATGCTCGTCCAACATGATGTTGGATGAAAATGTTTGATCGTTTTTTTATTGTTAAATTTGTTTTCGAACAAACATACTCGTCGCGTATTGCTTTCTTTCATGTTTTAATGTTTTGAGGTTTTAACCGCGGTCAATTCCTGTTGACTGCTCTAAACATAAAATATTGGCGCAAGGAAAGCCATGCGACGTTGCTCAATACTAGTAAAAAAGTAATAATCGAGGAGGTCCGCTTTTAGGCTTGACAAACCTATATATTATAATGAGGATGCACAAGCTATGCGACTGATTCCGACCTATCAACGGAATCATTCTTGAATGATGTATATGAATTAAATTTCCGCAGTTCATATATGATTTAATTCATAAACATCATTCACACTCTTCTCTTTCACGGGAACATAAGAACCCACAATTGACCTGCTCCCAACATCAGTGGCTTCATAGCTCAGTTAGTTAGAGCATCGCACCGGTATCGCGAGCTCACTGGTTCAAACCCCGATGAAGTCCTAAATTTTTTTTCAGGCTTCTTTTCGCAATTGCATAAATTGCGTTCACACCGAGGATCATTCTTCATTTGATTTCATTTCCGCAGTTCATATATGCTTTAATTCATATACATCATTCACAGATCAGATTACCGCATAGTTAGACTAACATCTGAGTGCTTCGGAGCTTTCTGTTGTTCGGGATGCCACCATGTTTTGATTCCCTGGCCTTGTAATCACGTGGTCAAATTAAAGGTCCCAGACTTCACAGTTCAGATGGCCTTTTCCACTGGCCTAGTTCCCTAGCACTCCTAGTGTTGTTTCTTGCATACCGAATACATCCGATTGCAGGGAAATATTTGTTACTTGTGTGGTAAAAATATATTCACGATGCCAGAAATCGTGGCCGGCCGGATCTACGTTACTAGTAACTGTTGCAGATGTTTTCCATGATTTAGTGGACATATGGCACAGGCCCAACAAGACACTAGATTGCAGTCTGTCACGCAGTTACTTTATTTCTTAGCCTGCATTCGTATAGGCAAGCTCGCTTTCCCCGGCTTAAGATTCCCCATCTGTGGAACTTACGAGCCATCAAAGTAACCAGCGTGAACCGGTACATTAATCCCGACGATATCAATCAATGAAAATCAACCATTGATTGCCAATCAATATAATCAATATAGTCAATAAAAATTAATTGATTGTTATTAATTGATAATAATCAATACTCACTCACCAAATATCTTAATTTCTATTGATTATCACTGATTTTTATTGACATCAATAAATAGTTGCGCAACTGTAAAAACCAGAGTTTGGCGGTGCACAGAAAGACTTGCACAGGTGCCAGATGCCACTTTAACCCTTTCACCGCCAAGGGGTCTCACCGCTGCTTAAGCAGTGTTCATAACTGCGATGACCGTTCACATATTCATTCTCTTTCCTCTGTTACCTGCTTATTTCCATCTTCAATTGTAATGAAATGTTATGAAATCCCAGACTCGAAAACTAAGACACAGAATCAACAAATCAGGAGTGCAGCATATTAGAGGCAACATTACAGTAAAGCATATCGCAGGAAAAGACTTAAGGTTCGCGAGATCGGGATTCCATGTGAACGCTTTCGTTTCTAACAAGTTTAGGTCGGTACACACAGAGAGAAGAGCACGCGTTCACATGAGACGCAGTGAGCAAAACTAAAATTATGGAAAGAAGAAATACTATAAAATAAAGAGCTGGGAACTAGAGTTTAAAATACAACCTGAAGCCTACAAAGATTCCTGGCTTTGTTTCCCTTGGATTTGTCTTGGCTGGTCCGACTAGTGAATGAAAATTGGTTTGTCGTCAGTGAAAAGTCAGGGAATTTTTTTTCTATCCCAATGTGTGGCAATCCCTGCAGTGTTGTAATTCAGTTCTATGAAATAAGTGGCCTGGCATTTTATAGCTTAACCATTCTATAGCTGAGGTACCTGTACCTTTGTATTGAAGGAAATCACTGTATTTCATTTTTCTCGCTCAGAATATCGATGAGAATTGATGAGACTTTACTTGAGAGGCTCATAGGTCTAACAGAGATGTTTCCAGAGTCTGTGCGCAATGGGGCCAGTTCTGCTGCGAGAGGTTTGCTAAGTGGTGCTAAGTGGCTTTATCATTTCACTGGCAGAACAGTCTGGACATCATTTGTTGGACTCGCTGTGTCTGTCATCGTTAGAGTGGAAAGAGTGCAAACAGAGGAAGCACAACTTCAACAATAAAGACAAGTTAGTTGACAACATACATGTATAAACCTTTAAGCAATGGACAGTATAAAAGTCATGTTTTGATTGGTCTGGAGGCGTTTGCATTTAAAGTATAGGCACTCAAGTGATGCCATGAGCCAAAGAAAATCAAAACTATCCCATTTGGCAGTGTGTTCTGATAATGCAGAGAGGGCGTCGAAATGTGGTTCGAATATCAGTCATGTACTTGCCTATGACTTGTAGTGTACAGATACGTCTTTGTTCTTACCCCGTTTTTACGTCATCTATACATTATGAGAGTACACACACACACACACACACAGTCAAATGGAAGCTATGTGTTAAATTTTATACCTGAATGTTCTACTTAAGAGTGGGGTCACAGGTCAAAACTCTGAAAAAGCTCGATTCCTGACCAAAAACAATGAGTCATGAGATTGTTATTGACACCATGGCTCTTCACTGAACCAAAAATGACCCTACATCTGTAAAGCATCCACCAGTCTTTAGAATATGTTCACACCCACTCAGCCAATCAGTGCCCAGTATTTGTGTGCTCTATGTCCCACAAACTGTCTTAAGCGATGTAAAGAGGCGGGGGCTTTGAAGCACTGGGAAATTGTGAGGTAAAATAACTACTCATTAGTAAGCTCTGTATAGAACATACTAATGATTTCTTTTGTTTTCCCTTGTCTAAAAGCCTAATTAGTATGCTCTATATAGAGCATACTTATGAGTATGTAGAGCATACTAATGAATTACAGGCTGGTATTTGTTATAACTTGCAGTTATAACAATGACAATTTTCTTTAAAGTTTTCGCTTTACATAACTTAAGCAAGAGATTAATCACCAAAATAGCAAAACCAAATTCGACTTAACAATTTTGGGAAAAATTAAACGAAAAAGTGGTCTCACCGTGCTTCATAACAAGAGATGTGGTTGAGAAGTGGTTGCGGTCTCTTTCTCTTTGCTCAATTTCGTGCACTGTGGTAGGCTTTTGGAAACGCACTCTTTTATCGAATTAATCCCCCAAGCACTCGGATATGTCTAAGCTCTCAAAAGCAAGTAACTCTTGAGTGGCAAGGACGGCCTCAAGTTCCTCCAGCCCTGTATACTGGCTCATAGCGGGAGCAAATGAGCCGTCAAAACAACAAAGAATAAAGAAAGCTCCAAAGAAAGAAAAGTATTGTTATACGTTAAATTTTACCAACATTACGGCGACATCCAAAACAAAATAACAACGTGATTCCCAAGTGTGAATGACACAATTAAAATACGCTCATAAATAGAATCTGCATAAAATATGGTTTCTTCGAGGATGTGACCATGTTCTAAGGGATACAGCGCCTCTCGCATTAGATAGAAGTGCCACTCGGGCGACGCCCTCGTGGCCTTCTATTTATGCTCGAAACACTATATCCCATAGAACACTCACGTTCATTGTCTAACCCTTACTTAAATTTTAGGTTACACCCTTTTTGCACCCAGCCCTTCAATATGCTCTCACCACTTAATAATTAGTTTAAAACTGCATCGATGAGTATCACTGTGCCGTTGTAAATAAAACATTACTTTGCTCACTCTTTTTTTTTTCCAGATCCTTCTTGGCCCAGGCAGTACTCACAGTGGGGCCAAAACACCTCAAAATCGATCATTGAAGTGTGACATTCTTGGTTAATTTACAATAACTTAAGTTTTATTGATTCTTTATTTCACAAACTTGGCGAGTAAATATGGGACGTCGGGCCAGTTAAGAGTTTTGAATTTTCCAAATGTCTTACAACGGTGCGAAATTCCTTGACATGGGAAGTCAAGCATTGCCAAAAATTTGTTAGACTGCCTCAAAAGGTGGCTGTGATATTACGTTTTAAATATGGGAAAAATTCGTAGCACAAAAATGGCTTTCCACCGCCCCCTCTCACCCCTCCCCCCCTCTTGTGCAATTTTTGCCCGGGTCTTTTTGGTTGTGTTAACATGACTGTTTAGGTTGTATATTGTCGATCTTTGCTATGGCAAGCTAGAACAAAAAGAAAAGCTTGAGAAATTAAATTTCTGCCAATGTAAGGGTCCTCCAAAGAGTTCTATGACGTCATAAAATTCGTCTTATCGATAGTATTATAAAGTATACGGCCGCAAAAAACATTCCTGGTCTTCTACTATTTCTTGACTTTGAAAAAGCTTTTGACACAGTAGAGTGGTCCTTCTTAAATAAAACCCTACATCATTATAATTTCGGCCAATCTGCTATTCAGTGGATTAAACTCTTTTACCACAATACAGAAAGCTGCATCTTAAACAACGGTTGGTCGAGTGATTTCTTTAAACTTGAAAGAGGGGTTAGACAAGGGTGCCCCCTTTCTCCGTACCTCTTCATTATTTGCGTCGAAATACTAGCTGAAACAATGAGGAAAAATAAAAATATCAAGGATATAACAATTGATGGACAAGAAATCAAAATTAGCCAATACGCAGATGGCACTATACTTATTTTGGACGGTTTGAGTGTCTCCTTCACAACTGCCCTACAGATATTGAACCTTTTTAGCTAAATTTCTGGTCTCCGTTTAAACAACAGGAAAACGGAGGCTCTGTGGATCGGCGCAAACATTGGAAAGGAAGAAAATCTCAACCCGGAAAAGGGTTTTAAATGGGTAAAAGACAAAGTTAGAGCTTTAAGGATATGGCTTTCGACCAACCCCGAAACTACTATAGAGGCTAATTATAGCGAAAAACCAACTAAGGTAAGAAATAGCTTAAGCTGCTGGGAACTGCGCCGTCTAACCTTACTGGGTAAAATTGCCGTACTTAAAAGCCTTATTGCCTCTCAACTTGTTTATGTTTTGTCACCTTTGCCAACAAACCACAGCGCTACAGAAGAGATAAATAGCATGTTCTTCAACTTTTTATGGAATGGTAAAGGTGACAAAATAAAGCGCGATATTATGATTAGCGACTACAGCAATGGAGGGCTAAGAATGATTGACATTAAACTATTCAACAAAGCTCTCAAGTCAAGTTGGATAACAAAATATTTAGACTCAGAAAACCATGGAAAATGGAAATTTTTGTTTGATCTGGAATTACAACTTTTTGGTGGTGAGGAAATTTTTCGAGACAACCTTAGCAAAGACGATTTATCAAAATACTTCAAAATATCGGATACCTTTATTTCAGAAATACTAAGAATCTGGACAGATATTAAATATGAGGCTAACATTTTCTCCTTTGATCAGCTAAAAGCGCAAAATCTCTGGCAAAACTCTCTTATACGAGTCGGAAACAAACCCATACACTATAGGTCATGGTCTTCAAAACGTGGGTCATCTGATGAAAGATACGAGGAATTCTTTATCGTTTTTAGACTTTACAGAACGTTTCAATATCAAAACAAATGTTCTTACTTTCCAAGGAGTGATAGAGCGCTTTTCAATTGAGTGTTGTAAAACCAAAACCAAAGCAATTACTCCAGCCAATCACAACAGAAGTAAGAAATGCAATGAGCCAATCAGAATACGAAGCAATTACATGTAGCCGGCGTAAAGCGCGGGAAAATACGCGCGTGCAAGTCACAATTGGTTTTGGTTTTGCTTCTCATTGGTCGAGAAAGTGGCGCGAGTTTTCCTGGCCAATCACAGAGCGAAGCAATGCAAAACCAAAGCAAAACCATGAATACTTTCGACACTCAATTGAAAACCGCTCTATCAGCGATTAAAGCCCTATGGAAAAGCAACGAAGAAACCCTACACAGTGTTACCACCAACTACGAAACTTTTACTGATACCTTTTTAAAGACAAGACAACCAAACAGACAAGCATATAAAATTCTCGTTGGCAAAAAGCAGAAAAAACCGATCGAAGCTCAAAGAAAATGGATCGCGGACTGCAAACTCGAAACCCAAGAAAACATTGATTAGGACACAGTGTACCGATCATCTTTTCTGTGTACAAAGATCTAAAAACTAATAGTCTTCCAATTTAAGCTACTACACAGGAGATTTCCATTTCCATTTCCATTTCCATTTATTTTGCCATTAACCACATAAAAATACAAAATTTAAAAATACGAAACACAAGAAATTTATAATAACTTAAGACAATAGACTACAAATGTTTAAGGTGGCAATGACAAGAAAGCCTATATAGAAGCCGGGGGCTTATGAACTATAGGCTTCCTGACAATATAGGATACATCATACGAATTACGGGGACAGCATGAAATATGAAATGTATTATTTTAAAAAGAAAAGAAAAGAAGAAGTAAGTAGCTCAACAATGAGTATATTTGCCTAAGAAAGAAGGAATTTTTTAAGTCTTTTCCCAAACAAACGGATGCTTTCACTGTTTTGAATTTCATGACTTAACGAGTTGAAAAACTTAGGTCCTTGAAACCGAATTGAGAAGTTTCGAATATTAGTTCGGCAGGGAGGTATGTAAAAAAGGTTGCAATTTCTAGTATAATGCGAATGTAACTGGCTTGCGAGAGTAAACATATCACGAAAATAATTAGGAAGTAAACCTCTTTTGAATAGATACATGAATTTACCTATCTGGTATAAATAAATGTTAGAGAATTTCAAAATCTCCTTTTCTTTGAAAAGAACATCAGTGTATTAGTGCATCGTAATGTTGTGAAGTTATGTAATTGATTATAAATTAAATAAATAAAAAAAGAGTCCTATGACGTCATAAAATGGTCACGTGACCATATTTCTTCTGCTAAAATTGGCGTTTTTAAGGCGAAAAACGAAAATCTAAAATGTTACGATTTTTAGCAACCACTAAAGGCATATTTCACCAAAATGATATTTACCTTGCGAAAAATGAAAAAGATATCAAGAGTACCGTTTTTAGCAGGAAAGTATGGTTCGGGGGGACAATTAAAATTCTTTAAAGCGACATAACTTCAGTTGTGTTTGTCGTAACAAAAAACGGTTTAAGCGTTTAACTCCCCGTCTTTTATGACTAAACGCCAGGAGAAAATGGGGCTTGTCGTCTCGGACTGTTGACCTTGAATTTTATACCAAAATCTGTGATCCTGCCCCTTAGGGTCGCAGTTTTGGTAGAAAGCCAAACTGTTAACATATTATTCATACATATTCTTCTCCGGTTCGAGTTAGACCCAAGACACTCATTTCACTTGGGTTTCATGTTGAACTACCGCGGTGCCAACGCTTCGCCGCTCATCTTGTGTCTAGCACGTTCCAATCCACCGTTGGTCTCATTTCGTAGTTCGTATTTTCGTCCATGTGTGTGTTTTAACTTTACAAATAACACCAAAAAAACAAAAATACTATCCATTGGAGTGTGTATGCTATCATATTTGATTGTTTTATCAGGGATTCTTTTCCCTCATTTATAATATTGTGTGATTTCGGTGGCATTGCACGCCAACTCAATTTGAAGACCTAAAGGTACAACGTTTTGTATTTGTAGCTCCATGTCGGCGTATGTTTATTCTTCTCTTTTAAAGCACCAGGAGGCGCCTTTTTCAAAAGGGGGGATATTATGTTAACATACATTTTAATTAAATACGTGACTGATCATCGCAGTTATGAACACTACTTGGTCCGACCACGAGCAGGACCAGCTCCCAGATGGCTTGTTAGCTTAGTCGGCAGAGCGCTGCACCGGTATCGCAGAGATCGTGGGTTTGAATCCCGTACAAGCCTGGATTTTTTTTTCAGGCTTTATTTTCACTACTGCTTAAGTAGTGTTCATAACTGCGATGATCAGTCACATATTTAATCATTAATCCGCAGTTCAAATATATGATTTTCATATATTCATTCTCATACACATTAATGTTTGGTACAATTACGTATTTTGATTGACTTTAAGCGTTTTAAGAGTGTTGATATTCATTCGCGTTTTATTGACTTTTAAGCGGTTTAAGGGTGTTGATAATTATTCGCATTGTTTACAAGTTGTCGCCAATGCTAATACTTGGCTTATTCAAAAGTGATAAACTATATACAATCCCATTAGGAACATGATTTTTATTTGATTAAAACAACTGACACATAACAAGTGCGGAGCGCATGTTCATGTGCAGTTAATCAGCTTGCTTTGGGAATTGGTAGCGTTTCGACTAACACGAAACCTTTCGTGAGAAACATTGGTCCGTTCAAATCTGGCTTTGTTTCTAGCGCATTTTTGGGTTGAACATCTTAATTACTTCAGCCACTTTGGTTTTGCACCAAACCTTTGCCCAGTTAATCCAGGAATTGAGTCATTAGTAAACACTACCGAAATTAATCTTCGTTAACAGATTTATTCTCGCTAGGAATTCTAACTTAGGTAGACAATCAGGAATTGAAAAAAAACTGTGGAACTATGTAGTTGCATCTTAGTTACACAAGAACATTTTTTGCTTTACGTCGAGTTAATTACTTTGTCATGAATAGCTTTTGTTTACCAAGTTGTTTGAACAGAATAGATCACGTTCAACAAAGGTATGGCGAACGCAATCCAGCGATCGCAGTGATTGGCGTTTAAGTCCTTCGATCGAATTGCCTTTTGTTGGAAAAAACGTTTGGATCAATCTTCAAGTTTCGGGTAAGATTTTATTAACGGTTCTTGGAAAAAGAAATGCAGCAAATGAGCCAACAAAGAAGGCCATTGAAGCCTTAGAGATTACCGTCCAACGAAAGAGTACATCCCCAGCCAATCACAGCGCCTCGCTTGGGTTTCGGTATCCTGATTTTAGCGTTGGTTTTTGATCAAAACGATACACTTGAAGCTAGCCTCCGACCTGTAAGGTTTAC
>JAEMWC010000486.1:67500-107500 GCA_016490735.1 Pachyseris speciosa
ACTCATATTGCTCCTTTTTACATACATGTACCTTTTCCATCACGTCTCTCATCTCTGATGCTGTAATGTCATCTACACTGGGCTCAAGCTCTGCACTGAGGCCCAAGAACATGAAGTCATAAACCCACTTTTTCAGGAAGCAAGGTGCTACAACACCTTGCAGGATAGAGGCAGCCATAATTGTGTCAAACTTTGTTATCAGATCCTGTTGACACTTGTTGATTCTCTCTGTTAACATTTATATTGTTATTTTATTATTGTAATGGGTGTTTGATGAAAGGTGTTTAGTGCTGCAAATAAGGTGGACAAAGTACTAAACCATTAGGAGGCAGAAATTCAGATTATAGAAAACCTTAAAAGCTGATGACGAAGAGTTAGTTTGAGTTTGAATACATTTAAATAAATGTTAACTTTTGTTAAAGGTGAATTTCTGGTTTTAATTAATTCTTTGTGTCATGTTATGTTCTCGGGCAAACAGACAACTGCACGCAGGATGGCGGATCAACTAAGAAACTGTATTAATCCAAGAGCACATGGGTTTTACAGTAACCGCATACATACTGCAGGCTCAGTATGAATTACTGACACTATAACAAATGTAATGATACACTATAACATGTCAGTTATGTAAATGGGCTGAAAAATGGTGATTCAATTTCAAGTTGACTTGAGCCTCTGTTTTAAAACAAGGCGAAGTGGAAGATTTTCATATAAAAACGTATTGTTATTCTCATGTAAATAGAACTCATTTTCACAAGAAAGGTTATGCACGTAGCATCATTTTTTGAAAGTGAGTTTTTGGAATTTCAAAAAATGGGCTATTAGCCTGGTCGAAACTTCCCATCAGAGGTTATAACTAAGGTGTTAGCAGGTAGCTAGTAGGTGTCAGCAGGGAGAGCTGACAGGTAATAAACAGACCATAAAGGTATGTGGAAAAAAGAACTGTTTGTTGACTGAAGACTGTTTGTTGCACAAAAATATTTACTTGATTACACATTCTTTTGCCAATTAATCTTATTAAACCCCCTGCCCCTCAACTTATGACTCTGTGAAAGTAAAGGACACAAAAAAGATAGGTGAAAAAAGCATCAGGTCAGGGTTAACAAGGTTTATTAGTTTATTGCAAGAACATTAACAACACGTTGACTCCATACAGTCTGTAGCTAAGAACAATAACTGAATTTGAAACATCATTTCTTCTCTTATGTTTGAGAGATCATGTCAGGGCACTTACCAAAAGGCAAAAATGGTTGGCTGAACCAGTAAATTCAATAATGAAATAGGCTTTTTATACAGCTGTACATGCTTTCAATGAAAACCGTTCACATTATTTTGGCTCATTTAGAAGTCACTACATGTGTACTTTTAAAACTGGCTGGACAGTTTTGATTTATACGTAGTACAAATATCTGCCAAGGCCTATCAGTGTTGCTACTTATGGAAGGTGCCCAAAGGTTAACATTTGCTTCTTAGGTAAAAATTGAACTGCTTAAGTAATATTAACAATAAAGTGCTTGACTTTTTGTAGAGGAGATATACAAAAATGTGCTCGTCACTAACACATTATGAAGTCATAACTTTAGGCTAACTTTTCCAACAACCATGAATAAATGGTGAGGGGTTCTTACCCTTAGCATGAAAGAGCATGAGCATACAACAAAATGCTTCTAATCATCAATAATGGAAACAAAAACTACCAAAAAACCTTGGTGACTGAAGTCCATATGGCAACAATCCCAGCCCTAAAACTATGTGAAGTCAAACCTAAAAAATGACCAGGAATCCTTGGCATTGAAAATTGCTGTGAACTATTCTGCAAGTTCATTATTAAACTGGTAAGTTGAAGGTAACTCTAGTGATGGTCCACAGGTGTGGACAATAGGCCGACGAGATTTGCCTTCTAGAGTTGTAAAGGTAACAGTACCGTAATTGTCTCACACAGAATAATGTTACTCCCTGTCAAACACTGTAAAAGGCCCCCAAGATCATTGCCATTAAAGTGAAGTCAAACCTAAATAATATTAAATGACCAGGAATCCTTGGCATTGAGAATTGCTGTGAACTCTTCTGCAAGTTCATTATAACACTGGTATGTTGAAGGTAACTCTAGTGATGGTTCACAGGTGTGGACAATAGGCCGACGAGATTTGCCTTCTAGAGTCGTAAAGGTAACAGTAACTGTTTCACACAAAATAATGTTACTCCCTGTCAAAAACTGTAAAAGGCCCCCAAGATCATTGCCATTAAGGCTCTTCACAAACCTTTTAAAATGCTCCAAACTGTTTTGCTCAGCCCCTGGTGTCGGATTTGCTGACAGCAAATTAATTACCCTTTTGGCGGTAGGCTTCTTCTCATTGTAAAGTTTTTGCAGATCTTCCAGAGTTTGGAATGGTGTGTAGACCCTCATTCTATTTATTACTGGGGCAAGACAATCCACAATATATCGAGGCTTCTGTACCAATTCTTGATGTGCAAGCTCATGTACTATTGTGAAAATGTTGGTTTTGGCAGGACTTTTGTAACAATTAAAGTTACTTAGCAAATCTAGCAGATCTTCATCTTTGGGGACAAAGTCATTTCCAAGAGCCTTTTCTAAAACTTTACTCTCATCTTGAGACACGTATGACTTAAAAGATTCAATTAAAAACTCAGGTGTTAAACTTTCCTCCCCAAAAAACACACTTGCAACAAAAGCTGGGGACAGGGCAATGGGGAAATACTTAGCAAATGAATAGCCATACACAATTAATCGGCCAATTGCCTCCCACTCCCCTCTCTGGTAATCATGCCTGACACTAGGAACTTTTTGTAATGCACCAACAGTCAAACTACTGAAACATTCATGCCAAAAGCTTGTTAAAACCTCTCTAAGTACCCCTGGCCCTTTTCCTTCCTCTTCTATGCCAGTGTGTCCAATGATAGTAAAATCAACTTCATATTCTGGTATACTTGGATCCCTGAAAATATCAATCATTCCACCCTTTAGCAGAGCCCTGTGAACAGTCACAGGCTTTAATGGTCGTCCTCCATGAGATATCTCTTGACTTGCAAAAAGTGGCAAAGCTGTGGAACAATAACAGACAGAACTTGGGACTCATGTCATAAAAAGGCATAATATAACAGTTATGGTGAAAACTTCTGATGTATCACCAGCATCATGACTTCACCAAAATTTTAGGGGAAATTTCTTTGTCAGGCCATTCCTAAAATGAGGGGTTAGAAAAAATACTGTAGTATTTTACAGAAGTAACAATTATTTTATACCTTGAAAATCATTATGATCAATAAAGGATGACATCTCCAGATCATTTGTGCATCTCCCATTGTTTTCTTCTCGAGAACTAGAAGAAGTAGCTAAGGCATGTTGCATGTAGGAACTGGATCCACAGCTGGCTGTCACTTGAGAAATCTGATTACTATCAGCAGTACAAGGACCATCAAACACTGAATAATCAAACATACTGTCATCATCTGATTGTATGTCGATCAGATCTTCCTTGCAAGGCTTTTTCTTTTCCTGGTCTGAAACGTCGCGATCCTGATCCTGATCCGGATCCTCTATTTCCCTATTCTTCGTAAAGTCTGCCTCTTTACAAATGAACAGATCAACTTTCGAGTATGGTTTTGCTAGTTCTTGTTTGTATTTCGCTACAGAGAATTTTTCATCACTGCCTGGTACTTTAACAACAGCTTTCTGATCTGGACACAACAAAATGTAGTTTTCGTCTCCACAGAAAAATTGGTCATGATCAGAGTGTTTTTTAACGGCAGCTTCGCATACCTCCCGGGCTCCAAAATCTTTACCCACTCTCAACGCCACTTTGCTCCCTCTTGCTATCGCCAACTTTCCTTCTTCGTTTTCACTGATTAAACCAACGTGAATTACAACTCTGTTGTCAATACCTCTTTTGCCTTTGGAAGTGGATCCTGTGTTGTTCGCTTTCCTTTTAAAACCTTTGTTTGGCTTGCTGAATCCGCTGCGTTCTTCGACTTTAGCGGCAAGGAATTGGGACAATGACCTCGTCGACGAAGATGAAGATGCTTGCTCTTCTTCCAGTTTACTGTCTCTTCCCCTCAGCGATGTCTCTGGAACTTTTGAGCCACATTTAAAACAAAATTTGTCGCCAGAGTTCACCTTACTGCCACAAGAGACACAAAACGCCACCATTTTTTGGCAACACGGGATGGAATGGCGGGAAAACGCCGGTATAACGCTGGCTGACTGCTGGCGCAAGTAGCACGTGACAAAACTGTTTTTTCGATTTCCAAAATATTTTTTTTGATTTCACAACGATTCTTGGACTGTAAACTATTTTAGAGTTTTCTAAAAAGTTATTTGCGAATCCAATAAGTGTCTTAGGATTTGCAATGTGTTTTAGATTTGCCAGACTCTTCAATAATGATTTGTACAAAAATTGCGATTTGAAATAATTTTATGGATTTGCAAAATATTTTCGGATTTATATTGAGAAAGTTATTTGCGGATCCACAAATTTTCTTAGGATTTTCAATAGTTTTTTAGATTTGTCAAACTTTTCGACAGTGATTTGAGAATAACATTGCGATTTAAAATATTTTTTGGGATTGGCAAAATATTTTTGGATTGTTCCTTCTCGGCTTCCGTAGTTTTACGATCCACTGAACTCGCCCGGTCGATACCAAACGTTTGGAAAAGAAACAAACAAACACTCTAGATATAGATTCATATTTGTCGGTCATTTCAGAGTAAAATTTTTGCTCAAAACATGGGTTGGAGGCGGTAATGATCAAGGGATGAAGGGAGGTTAAAAAATTTCCATTTCTAACGATGTTTCACTTTCTCAGAGACCTGCTCTTAAGGGCTTGCAGCTAGAAAAGAATATTGAAAGTGTAAACAAGGTCTTGGTTCTCATTTGTAAAAAAATATTGACCTTGCCAGACTGCGAGGTAAGATGGTTCTTGATTTATCGTTCACATTCCACCGCCATTCGACATGTCGTGCTGAAAATAATGGCGTGAATGTAGCTTGCTCTACTTCTAGGATATGCTAACATTTGTTAAGGCAATTGAGAAAGCTATTTCTGGGTAACTCTAGCCAAAGCCAGGAATACTGAGCCAAGAAGCGTTTAGCAGTTTTGTAGTCGACATTATTTTATACCGAATTCGATGTTTTAGACTTTTTTATAAAGTAAGTTTTTAGCCTAGTTTTTTTTTTTAGGAAGCTGAGCCATTATCTTGTTTTCTTCTTATATATTTGATTATTATGTAAATATGTATTATTATTTATTGCTATTAATAAAGAGTTGTATTATTATCTTTATTATCTTTTATTTTTATTATTATTATTATTACTATTATTATTATTATTATTATTATTACGATATTATTAATTATTGGGCAACTCCGTCGTCGTCGTGTGGTCGCGCCCACGAGCAATGCCGCTAGCCCTGATTACCATGAGAAAAGCAGTTCACTAGTTTCTATAAGTATGGTGCTCCTCCAACCGCAGAGTGAATGAATGTTTTTTGTGGGCAGGGAGACCAGAAACCATGGAAACAGATCAAGGACAAGAACTAAAATCAGATTCGCTGCAAACTTTTGGCGTGAAAACTTTGTTACGGGTGGGTGGACATTTTAACTATGTCTGCCATCTCTTTAAGGGAACCAATGGCGTTATAACATTAATACCTCAAATTGCTCCAAACCTCTCACAGAATCCAGATACCTATCTAATAAAACCTTATAGATCACAACCATTTTCCCACAATTCGTGCTTTTACCCACCAGCGGCCGCCATCTTGGAATACGCAATGACCTATGGGATTGATGACGTTGATTCTTCTGATGAAGAGCAACCGGGAAATGACAACGGCGAGAAAAATGAATTTATAGTATTAGAAATGGAAGGAAGTCATGATTGGTGTTCAGAAATGCCCATATGTGTGCTGTTTGAAATTAAAAAATCTCGGAAAGATGACTGAAGGAAAGTTTTAATCAATCGAGAGGGTATTTATTGGAAATATGTATCTTATTCTTATAACAACATCTTCAACCGTTTATATCATGTTTTTAGGTCTTTTAATTTAAATTCCACTCAGTGTTGTTCTCGAACGTTTTTGTCATTGCTACTCATTCCGTTCTTTCAATCCCCGAAAGAATGATCACTATGTGACACAATTCATTGGTGAATGAAATCAACATAAATAAAACCATACTTGAAAACTGAAAAGTTAACTTAAAAATAATCTTTCAAGTCATATTAGTTTACATGAACACATCGTGCCAATCAAACGCACCGCACTGCCTTGACCATCTTTCTTTCAGTTTTTCATCTTTTGAAATTTATGTAAGCTTAAATATTGACTTGATTTGATTTGCGTATTCCAAGATGGTGGCCACCGGTGCGCAAAATTTGAGTCAATTTTCGGGAAAATGATTGCGATATATAAGTTTTTACATATTTATCTGGAGCAATTTGAGGTATTAATGTTATAACATCACTGGTTCCCTTTACATGGGGATGAAGTGTGCAACGGTCATAACAATATCAGTAAATCAATTGTCGAGGTGCTGGTCCTTTGGTACTTGCGAGTCTAATGGCTGTATTTCTTCTCAGATCGTGTAAACGCGTGCTTTATCTGCATTTAAAAGGAATGACCATAATCAAATTCATTCAAATAGGTTTAGAAAGGTCACTCATCCATGTCGATGTTTTGTTAAACTGACGCAGTTCATCGGATTCTTTCAAGTACAAAACAATAAACTCGCTTCAAAGAATGCATTGTTCGTGTGTTCTTTTATGCAAATAATGTCGATGAATTAAAGTTCTGAAGCCGTGCACTGACTTTCCTAGTTCTAGAGAAGGGAAAAGTAACGGGAAGACATTGGCTTGAGCCATGACCTCGCGGAAATACAGAGTCCGAAGGTGAGTCATACACTCCGGTGCCTTGAAAGAGGCAGTAAGCTGCAAGCTTTAAATCCGTGATGCGTTGTATTTTAAATTTTATTGTCGACTGAGTGACTGCGTTAGAAACATCCAGTATGAATGAATCCAAACAATTGAGGACACTGTTAAACAAGAAGAAACGAAACGAGGACTAATCCATGGATTACTGCAATTATTTGCTCATTGTCACAATGAGTTTGGATTGTATGGTTACAAGGAAAACGCTTCTTGTTCATAGTATCGAAAATATGACGATTGATCACGGATGGTGAACTATTAAAACAACACTGTTGGGCGTTGCTCACTGATTTTATTATTTCAAGCCTGATGTAGTGTTTTGAAAAATAATACCTTAAAATTGTTTCTGCATGTTTGTTCAAAAGTTGACGGTTAAGAGTTTTAACGCTATTTCACATGTCTACTCGTTTTGATTATGAAGCGATTCGCATGTTTGTAGGTTCTGATTCATTAACTGCAAACGTCGCTAATTTTAGCAGAACTATGAAGTGCATATGACTGAGCCACGAAACAACCATTCATTTTCGGATGTAATTAGAGAAAGGCTTCTCAGTAACTATACAAGTTTTATTGGCTCCCGTTCCGATCATGCTTAAACACTCAGTAGGAATAGTGTTTGCTGCAATACTGACTCATCTTCATAGCATTTACAAAGTCGTAAAGTTATTGAAGTCTCGACTATAGATGGTTTGTACGTGCTGGTGGACGTAAACAATAGATATCTCATTAGCTCCTTTTGTTTGTCCGTTTGTCCGTTTCGCCATTGTTAGCTGTGTCTCAGAGATTGGCTGCAAATTGACTATTCTTAAAAAGTACATTCGAGAATGTGGCCCTGAACATACAGGGCCAGTTATTTAAACAAAGTCCAATTTAGGCCGTGGCTCAACAAAAACAGTGGGTTTTTGAAAAAATAAAACAGTTCTGTTTTGCTTCTTGTTTACCGTCAGCAGCAGACAATTTTAAGATATGATTGTTCATTGGCAAAATTGAAAATGGCTTAAACCGCGGTTTTGTTAAACATCCCCGGTCTAAACTATGTCTTAATTATCGACCCACAGCCTTTAAGGTCTGTGTTCTCATTAATCTTGATGCAGTGGGTACTGAAACGGTTTTGCCGGAATAGTGGACGAATAGTCACCATCTCTCAGAAGAAGACTTTTAAACGACTGTAGAAGAATTATTTCATAATCTGAGCAATTGTGTGCTTTAAAATGTAACAAGCCATTAGCGCAATTAACCATGTAACGTTCCGATCTTTAAATCTTGGCAAGGTGGAACCAATAAAAGGCTATAAGCCTGACATATCTCGGTTAACTAACGTGACAGCTCTCTTTCCAGCTTTGCGCTTGGGTAAAGAATACAGATTATATAACATGTCCAACATTCCTCTTGATTTCCACCATATAAAGGCCAAATTGCAAGACCCTTTGAAGCAACAGTGGATTGGTGGCGAGAGGTATGCCATACATCAACCTGGTAGCCGAATCTCAAGAGACCATCCTTTACTTATCACAAATGTCAATATCTTTCCCTCCTGCATATAAAACGCAAGCTTGTGAAATTTGCTGAAAGCCATTCCGGCTTAATCCGATTCATTCGCCTCGAACTGAATCAGATAGAAAATTGGGTTTATCAACGGAGTTGATAATGTAAATTGACCACCGCACAGGGATTCAAAAAGCTGACGTTTCGAGCGTTAGCCCTTCGTCAGGTTAGCTTCGGTGCTAGAATAAAAGCATGGTTTGACGAAAATTCATTTTATAAATTTTTTTGTGGTAAAATACGGCTTCAAAAGGTTTAGTTCAATCAAAAGCGATAGCTTCCCGCTACTAAGTTTGAGTAGTTTTAGAAGCATAATTATTGCTTCCTTGCTATCAACACTTTTGGATAAGTTTCTTTGCCGTTGCATAAAATCACTTGGTAGCTGAGAAACTCCATTACAATGACCGCGTTGAAAAGTGACCCAGAAAAAAAGAGATTGAATACACTGCCATATCTAACGCGTGGTCTGTTTTCCATACTTCCAGATGTGTGGTCTCTTTAAAATTCATCGAATCTCGAGTAGTGTGAAAATTATACAGATGAGCGTTATTTTTTAGTTACTATTTCTCTCTTTGTTTTATTTAGTACGGAGGAGCTGGCTGAAGAATTCAAGAAGAAGGCATTAGTATTTAGTCGGAACTTGAGAAGTCTGGAGGATAAGGCCAAGAAATGCGAATCTTTGAAATGGGTGGTAAGTAACAACGGACGAGACACATGCGGGTTGTGCGTTACATGTACTTAAAATGTGGGTTGGTGTGCCGTTAAAGAAATGAGTAAACGTAAATTAAAGAGCTACGCCGAGAGAAGTGTGGCTGGGAGGGTTTTCGCTAAAGGTTCTCGGTTGCTCCTATAGGTAAATACCATGCATTGATAACGTGCTCAGTCATACCCAACACAATAGCAATCAACTTTTGTTTTGGGTGGTTTAAGTGAACCTCTCCTTATGTTCAAAAACATTGCAAACGCAAAACAAATAATACCGTTTTTCTTTTTCTCTCACTGAATGATGGTGTTTACAATAGAATAAAAATTTAGAGCCAACTCTTAGTGCAAATTGTTTAATTATGTCATAAAACATAGCGGGGTGAGTTAGATGGTAGAGACACACGTCGGCTTATCTGATGCAGTAGAATCTAGAAAACTCAGCAGATGCGTTATTTTTTGAAGGGCACACAAACTCCAAGCACAGTGCTGTCTAAGGGAGATGGTGACAAATATCTTCTTGATTGGCAGCCTTACTTGAATGATGGAAAACGGAAGCTGTCAAGGTAATTGTTAATGTCCAGATGCGGGTGGGAAAAACTGCAGCGGCGAATTTGCAAGAACGTAAGCGGTATGTTTATCACACAAAATCGAGAGAAATTTTCCCCAATTGCAAAGTGAGGGAACATTGCCCACTTACCTTCTTTTTTGGTCTTCAAGCAACTTTGTGGTTTCAGGGCTCTAAGCAGGAGGGTTCAAGGGACTTCTCTGCGCCTTCAAAAAGTGTTCGCCCGTAGATCTAGGATACACTCTCATATATGAAAGTGATGAATATATGCTGTGTTCATTTTAAGATACTGAGGGACACCTGACCATATATGGGCATACTATATATTGCATTTGCCGTGTTACACTGAGGGATATTTCTTATGAAATTAAGCACTGGTGTCTACCCTTGCTAAAATACTGTCTTTATTCCTCAATAAGGTAAATATCTTTGTCGCTTTGGAAGGTGAAAAGAGAATTAGCTTTAACATGGATGATACCCACTGGTCTAAATTATTGCTCATTCTCCATCTCTGGACAGAGCGCCCTGAATTCCGCCTCCCAAAAAATCCCAGTGTAAACGTTGCTATTACAAAAGTCATACGGAAGTGCACATGCAGTGAATAATTTGAGCAATTATTTTCTCGTTTTTCTCCTTATTTAGAACATTAGCAAAGCTAAAAGAGATTCAGAATCACAGAAAGCAAAGGTCAATCTCGTTTATCGACTCTGTTATGGAAGCTCTTCCCTCTTGGACCAAAAAGAAAGGGCGTGGAAAGTCCATCCAGCTCAACCAGCTGATCAGCGACACAGAGGACTGTCAGGTATAGCAGAAGAGTGAAGAAGCCTTTCATTCCCAAGTTCCTGACACGAAGCAGAGAAAAAATATAACAATTATGTTTTTTATTAGTTTTCGTTGTCGTTGCTGTAATCCAGCGGTTTCTATAATATTGTTTTTGTTTTAGTTTTGGTTTTAGTTTTTGTCTGCCTATTTCTATCTCAAGTGTTGTTTGAACAGTAAACAATTTATCATGTACCGTCATAAAAGTCGATACTGTTAAGTTCTCATTTTTGCACTCTCTTTTTGATTGCCTGTATAGGCAAAACAGTACCCAACATTTACCACATAATGGTTGTTTCATAATGGTTAAACTAGGAGAGCGGGCTTATAAGAGAGAAACAACATCTCAGTAAAATAAAATATATATTTTTTAATTGCAGGCTTTAATATCAGACATTGTGCAGCATATTATCTCCGCAGATGAGCTTTCAAACATGGTGAACAAAATATCTCAACAGCGCGACTCAAATCAAAATGATGAGCTGTTCAAAGAATTAGAACAGTTGACGAGCCGTTGGAATTCCCTCAACTTAACTGTCATAAACAGAAGTAACAGGTTGAGTTAAATATATTCAGTTAGTAGATTAAGGGAGTCATTTTACACGAAATATAAAGGGAGTACATAAGCCTATTATCCACTAAATACCACCTGGAAATTTTGGAAACCATTGGCTCATTCATTCGGAGCAAAAGGACATAAAAAGGCGACCACGACCACTTGAGTAATAAATTTTGCTATTTTAGCTTCCATTGGAAGTCTCTACAGAGGCTGCGTAGAGAACGTTTAATGACTTTGAGATCTCTACAGAATCAATTGAAATTTTTACGTCCGCCTATTCCTGTCTGAGCATGCGCAGTGTCTCAGGTCGCTTCGTGTGGTGTACGGAGTAGAACGCGTAACGTACATACAAACACAAAGAACTCTTAACAATACCAAGCTATACTTTACCAATACTGCCACGTTAATTCTTCGATTTCAGCTTGGAATCATTGGGTCTTGAAGTGGATCACGAATACAAAAGACTGAACGAGTGGTACGAAAAATGTGACGCCTTCCAACCTTGGCTTGATTCTAGTGAAAAGGTCGTCAACGAACAATCAAGCGAACCTGAACCAACCGTTTCTGCTATAAAGGAACAATTGAAGACTATCCAGGTATTAATCATTATTGTTTACTGCTTCATATGCCTAGTAGCTTTTTAGTACCCTACATGTAGCTTACAGGGATTAGAAATGCATGTATTTTTTTGTGTTTCTCTCCAGTACTTCTTTGGAGCTGTTCAGGTATTCATTAATTTTTTTAATTGTAATCAGGGACAGATAACAGAATGTCAAAACCGCAAATCTCTACTGCAAGAAATAAACGGTGACGCTGACGTTCTTCTGCACAGCGGTCGCCTGGACAAAGGAGATGCAGAGAGGGTTGAAAAACTCAACGATTCACTGAGCAATCGATATACCACAATTAAGGAAAAGTTTGTGGAGACCCAGAGCAAGTAAGGACCAGTTATATAAAACTTAAAAAAAATATATGCTTGTTCAGCCAGCACGCACCCTAGAGCCATTCAGAGTAGCAGTGGCGTTTGAATTCGAATAAAAGCTGAAATGTGACGATACCGCGGTGCTGCAAATTCCCTCAGTGTATAAGGCAATGCAAGATGTTACAAACTTCTGAGTTGCGGTTCATCAAACCATAATTCGTGATTGTTTTAATAAGATCTGGCAAACAACGATTTCCGTCAGCGCTGAGACTTAGACTAGGAGTAATTCAAATCTTGTAATAAATGTTAGGAAAACAATCACAAGCACTCCACCTCGACAACGATATAGTTTTGGTTGATATTTTGGTTGATATATATTTTTTTTTGAATTTTTTTTTTCAGCGTTTAAAGGGGCAGTATTATAGATTGTTAGTAAAATTCTGCAAAGTAAAGGAGACCTGTTTACCGATGGCAAACGACAACTAATGGCCAAATTTTCTCCAAAACGGCTATTTAGCTCATTTTGGTTACGCTTGGCTATGAAAATGGTGCCAACTTGAAAACGTCGGCGGCCGACGTTTTTGAAGTTCTCCCCTTGCATTTTAGATGAAACTGGTAATAACTTACTGTGGCTCATTTTTCATCTGTTCTTAACATTCACTTGATTTTATCTCACTGGTAATCCAGAAGCAATTCATGAATGAAAAGGTCATCGAAAATTGACTTGGTGAAAATATCAGGGATAATCCCCATGACACTGCCCATTTAACAAATCTCTCCGTTTTTGCCTCTGACATCTGCTACTCTGTCTTTTCCGTAGATTATCTGGCAATTTACATCAGCTTAAAAAGAAGCCCGAAGAAAAGACTGAGACCCCCATCGAAGAACTCTCGGTTAAACCGAATCACAAGGTAATGAATTCCATCAACCTCTTTCCTCCTAGCAAATTGTAAGTGCCTTAAAGAAGGGCTTTCAATACGTTTTTTTAAAAGCGGCTGCTGGAGGTAGAACATGATGTTGTGACAACGAAGGGGGTCCGTAAGAAATACAAAGAAATACAAACTGAATAGACGGCAGTAAGAGGCATGATAGGCGGCGGTAAACCGCCGGTAACCGGATTTTATTGAAACCCCTCCTTAAAGGATGTATTTGTTCTTGTGACAGATCTTCAACTCACGCCATCATTTTAAACTAATTAGAAACAAAACCAAGATTATAGCGCTTAACTTAGCGACGTGCTTTTTGGCATCTTCCCGCGCTCGGTCCCGACTTCACGTAGTTGCTTCGAATTGTTAATCGCTTTGTTAGTGCCTGTCGTTATTGGACGGAGTAGTGAGTGATTAGAGTAGATAGTTTATTGTATCAATACATGGCGGAGTAATTGCTTTGGTTTTCTTTTTACGATACTTATGTACAAAACACGCTATAGGGGGATTCATGCTTACGTCATTGTTTACATTTTTGCTCATTTGCATACGGCTTTGCTTACAGAAGGAAACATGTTAGATGCGATTTGACTCCAGGCAGCTAAAGAGCTAGTGAAATTTAATACATTGCGAAATTTTTAGCTCTTTAGGTGTAGTATTCAAGGAGATTTTGTCTTCCAAAAACTGCAAAATTTCTGGGTGGCAAAAGCATTAATGAGCTCATACATTCTTTGCAAAAGTTTGAGTGTTTAAACCCGCGTTGCACAAAGAGTATTCAATACATGAGGCTCATATTCATTGGCAGGGTTATTCATACACCGTACTATGACCCAGTTTCAATATTCAGAACTGATTTATTTGTAGGTCCATCAGAAACTGAATTGTTCATGCTAATGAGGCAAATATTGTAAAGATTCCCCTATATGAAGAAAGTTTCTTTCTTAACTTGATACTATGCATTTTATTTTCTAATTTCCAGCCTCCACCCAAGATAATCTCACCATTTCACAAGGTTAATGATGAAGCCAACAACAACGATACCCAAGTAAACGATTCGATGAAATCCGTCAAGAAGATGCTGGAGCGAGCTGGCGGAAGAACTAACACAGAAACAGAGAAAGACAGGTGAGTTTTTTGGTCTTTAACTAGCAATAGTTTATCGAATCTGAAGACCAAATCAGACCCTTTCTTTGTCCAACCTGATGAATATCTCAACCACTCTCCCTTAAAGAGTCTTTGGAACCTTCATGGTCAACAAACAGCATTCGGAAGAAATATTTATTCAGGTTTAGTAGGACTTTATTTAAGTGTCGAGGTATTTCGCTTTTAACAAACTAATTGGAGACAATAATAAATTCTTGAGTGGATACATCAAAACGGGGATATTTACACGCATACAAGCAGAAGAATTTCACACTTGGTGCTGAAACACTGGAAACCCATTCACACTGAATTGGAATCTAGAAATTGTGACCGAGGGAAAACTTGTGTTACCGGAGGAAAACCTCTCAGAGTACAAACGTTGAGCAACATGATGTCGACGTCGTGGTTTAGAGAATCGAACCAGGACCACAATGGGAGTTAGAGGCGAGACCACACTGCGCGCCTGGTTGTGTTCGCATCTGAGACAGCGTCACCCGGTATACTGATAAATCTCCATATTTCGCGGAAGCTCCAAGGTTACCTCCTCGGGTTTCTGGATTTAATTCCAAGAAATTATTACGAGCGCAAGTTTATTAGCCCTAATTTCTTTAACAGGCTGTCAGCTCACAATGGAAAAGTACGAAAATTGTAAGACGAAGATAAGGTCTGAAGTCAAGGGAATGTTTCCTTTGATGTTTACGTAGTAGAGAAAGTGAAGTTTATCCTATTTTGAATAATTTTATCGGTTAAGTCCATAGATTCAATAAGGTAGATCTCACCCAGCTGTCCACAGCTAAATAATAAGGTGTCAGAATTTACTTCAATTGTGCTTAAGTTTGGTTTACACAGTGACATAAGCATAAGCATAAACATAAGCATAACGATGTTTACACTTGTTACATAAGCATAAGAAAAGTGACATACGCAAGCGCAATGAGCTCCAAAATCATGTCACGGTGGTATGGGACGAACCACATTTCCAGCGTCTTCTCCTGTTGCTGCTACAACGACGAAGACGACGGCAACGAATAAGTGAGCGTGAAGACAGACAGAGGCCCTGTTAGGTAAGAAATATTTCCCGAAGGAGAAAAGAACAAGGAGACTTTCATAATCTGGTTTGAGAATTGCAACTAGCGGGTCGAGAATTTTATTTCTTCTCACTAATCATGACTGCTAGTTCCGTTTAGATCTAAAGCGAAAGAAAAAAAAAAGAAAAAGAAAAATTTTTAAACTGGACGCTATTCACTTGAATTTCCGCGGGCACCAAAAACAGCTGCTTCCTTGTGCTTGTGCTTATGTTTTGTGAAGCCCCCCTGTTTACACACTGGTTAACGCAACATAAAAATAAGCATACTGAAGAAAATTAAAAAGATTCCTTTTTCTTATGCTTATGCTTATGCTTACGCTTATGCTTATGCTTATGTTTATGCTTATGCTTACGTCACTCCCGGTTTACACGGCTTGTGCGTATGTCTATGCTTATGCTTATGTCACTGTGTAAACCAGCCTTTACAGGACTCAGGTCGTAATACACTTCAAAGACAGCTACTACCCTGATAGAAGACTCACAAAATAACCAACTAATAGGAGCTACTGAACATCGACATCCGTTTAGGAATCAAGCATTTTAGTCAATCTTAACTTGTAGTACAAATTAAATTTCATAGGCAACCCAGATCTGTACTCCTCATTGGTTACGATCCTATCTGTAATAAGTCGCGCTAGTAGTTCAGTTGTTACACAGTGGCGTTCATCAAACAAGTGACCTGAGAATTATTTTGACGTCATTTGCTTCTCATGGCAGCCTCTAAAAGCTTATTTTTTAATTGATCACCTATGAATAATTGGTACAGTGCATCATTTTGTTTTCCTCGATACATACAACTGTTTTGCTCTCCCAGGTTTCACGACGAATCTCTGAAAGCATTCAACTCGTCCTTGGATACGTGTGAAAAGGCTCTTACTAAACTGGATGAAGAATCGCTACAAGACTTTACTTCTGTTGGATCTACAATCAATGAAGTTAAAGAACAGCTGGACGACATTCAAGTGAGGAGAACGCTAATTTAACATTATTCTTTTATTATTATTATTATTATTATTATCATTATTATTATTATTATTATTTTCTTGGTAAAGCCACTCGTGTTATGAACAAAATGTTTTACACAAAACCATAACGTCCCACAAGGCATAGGTTGATTTTGGTTCTTTCGGTATAACCATACACTTACACTGTAAAAGCACTGGCGCCGAAAACAATACACTATTTTGCTAATGATCAGTTCCTGGTAAATTGTGGGTAGATCCAGTCCTTTGTAGGGGCAAACGGTCAAAATTACAATTTCAAATTACGTCCTAAACTGGCCGTTTGCCCCCACAAAGGACTGGATCTACCAACAATTAACCAGGAATTGATCATTAGCAAAATGGCGTATTGTGCTTTCCTCGCAAGATTTTGTTCTTGTTTGTTTGTTTGTTTGTTTTGCTTTCTTTTTTTTTTTTCAATGATCCACTCAGTATTCCCGTATGATGTATTCTTCTATCATCCGGTTAAAGAGGGTGACACACTAGGCGATTTTATACCCCGATCGCCGGCGATCGGCGAAAATCGCCTAGTGTGCCCGGTGCAGCGATTGTAATTTTCGCTGATCGCCGTGATCGAGGTATAAAATTGCCGGTATCGGCGACTAAATTCGCCGGCATTCGCCTAGTGTGCCCGTTCCCGCGATTTTATACGCTCATCGCTGCGAATCGCCAGTAAAGTCAGCCAATCAGATTGTCCGATTTTATCACATGACTTTTCAAAATGGCAGACAACACCCACGCGTGGTTTTGGACAGAGGAAAAAGAAGCAAATCTGATCAAAAAGTCGCCTAGTATTCCCGCATCAATCGCCAGCGAAATTCGCTGGCGATTTTCGCTGGCGATGTGCCGTAGGCTTTAGCTTTAGCCTGGGTTCAAACAATTTACAATGAAAACTCTCTTAGGTCTTGGAGCAACATATGACAAAAGAGGACAATAACTTCTCTCTGGTGAAGGAAACGTTTGAGGACAGTGAAAAGATATCTTTGATTAAAGAAGAAAGCCGTGGTCGGTTACGGCGGAGGGTTGATGACTTGAATTCCAGATGGGAAGAAATGTGGCGCTCGCATGAGGCAAACAAGAACCGGTTAGTATATAATACTCACCAAAAGTTTAATTTCAATGAATACTTGTTTCATGAATTCTTGTTTTATAAGTTACATTCCACAATTTAAAAGAGGTTCGACTAAGCTTTTAATTGAGACATATTTGTCATCGCATTGAACTATGCTTTCGTCATTTCAGTCGACAGATTATGCGCTGTTAAGAGAATACTTCAACATTATCCCGGGCATATCACATTATTGACTATATTCCGATCCCAGAGAGAAGAAGATTTGGTACGAAAGGCGTTTTTCCTTCGGTATTATTAGGCGGATGGGTCAACCTTAAAAATTTCCGTCCAGTGTTTATCTAGGGAAGAGTTTTAAAAGGACATCGCTCACATGAATGCATGGCTTATAAACGAAAAATTTCATCTTTCGTTCCAACTGTTCAGAGCATCTGTCCTTGTTACTGGCCGGGCTTCTAAGCATCAGATAGGCCACACCAGTAAGACATTTCATTGGCCAATTTTCAAAGCTCAAACACCTGGGGGAAGTTAAAGTTTGTAATTGGTCGGCACTTAGATATATCAATTAAGAACAAAAACACAGTCTTCAGGCATCCAATATGGTTAACATTGTAGCAACACTAGAAAATAAACATAAGCTATTAAAGCAGCCTACGACCATCAGAAGGCGTGTTGATATCAGTATGGACGACATTCTTCCCTGCCATTTACGGAATCGAAGAAAAGAGCCACCATCTCCCATCGCCTCATCTTCTGCCGACTCCGCCAAAACCAGTGAGCGTTTTTCTGTTTCATTCAATCTTAAAGTTCCTTTATTTATCTTTTTTCCTTTTAAATAACTCATTTTCTACATAACTCATTTCTTAATTCACACAAGGAAATGGGAGAGAGTATTGTTTCGCAACGGTAATTTTTCTTTCGTCGATAGGTTGGTACAAGCGATTTTGATCATTGGCGGAGAGTGGATGGCGAAAGTTAACAACAGACTCAGTGAACTGGAAGAAAGCATGAAATCAAAAGAAATTCCAGAAGATGACTTGGAAGCGTTGCGTGAAGAGGAGCAAAGACACAAGGTTTAAACAACAGTTTGTATGACTAATAAATTGTTTGTTAGTCAAGAGACTCATCTCAGGTAGTCCTTAACAATTACCCATGTAATGCAGTTTTTCGTGCTCTTTTGCTCACCTCTCTGTCATTTGATTTACAAAGTATCAACCCAAACAACAGACACAATTACAATCTGAACGAATACCTCAATACAGGTAGGTAAGAAAAAGAACTAAAATGGTTAAAGACTACAAATGATACCGATCCCTGTAGATATGTTGCGGGTAATGTACACAATTTCCGGTACAGGATTAACACTGAAGATATATAGATATGTATAGGAACCCCTGTCAATTCATTCCTCTCCAAATACCCCCCTCCTCCCCCCCCCCCTCCCACCACCACCACCATCACCCCTCCTCTCTTCCCCCTTCCCCGCCACCCCAACTTGTGAGGCGTGTGACAAAACGGGTGATACGAAACTTCACTATTAGTCCAAGTGAAACTCTATCAGTTTTTCTTTTAAACGTACGCATTGTCTGTAGTTGATTCCACAGTATCGGCTGGGTTTTAAATATTGGCTGTGACGCAGATTGTCTATTTCATATTACACCTGGCACCCATCATATTGAATACTCCCGTTTTTCCGTGACGATTTCATCGATCGACTGAACATTGCAAAATATTATTACTTTGAAATGAAAAAGCGTTTTCATCGGTTGTTTACCATTTACACGGGAAAGCCGGTTGGTCCACGGTTGCAGTAAATGGTACGTATCACACATCCAAATGAAAATTTCCACGGAACGCGCGTGTTCTATTTACACAAACATTTCTAACGGTCAGGTTTACAGAGCGATCCAAGCCGAAAGCCCTGGAACTGGTAGAAATAAGCAAATGGAACGCACATTTCCATTTGGAAATTCCGTTTGGGAATTTTGGACTACCTTTCAAGAAGTTCCGTTTTCCCCGGAAATTTTCCGTTTGGGAAGACCAAAATAGGCTTTCCATTTACATTCCAACCGAAATTTCCGGATTTTTTTTACAACCATTTACACGGGAAAGCCGGTTGGTCGACGGTTGCAGTAAATGGTACGTATCACACATCCAAATGAAAATTTCCACGGAACGTGCGTGTTCCATTTACACAAACATTTCTAACGGTCAGGTTTACAGAGCGATCCAAGCCGAAAGCCCTGGAACTGGTAGAAATAAGCAAATGGAACGCACATTTCCATTTAGAAATTCCGTTTGGGAATTTTGGACTACCTTTCAAGAAATTCCGTTTTCCCCGGAAATTTTCCGTTTGGGAAGACCAAAATAGGCTTTCCATTTACATTCCAACCGAAATTTCCGGATTTTTTTGGTAAATGGTAAACAACCATCCTTTCTGAGTATTACATCAAATTACTATGCCAGTCACGTAATTTGGCTTGTCACGCACACCGTTTACCAGTGTCGGTTACCAAAAACAATTCCCGACGTTGCTGAGCTGTCAAAATCAAAAAGCATGTGAAGGCGAAGAATATGGTGTGTGAACGCAAGACTGTCATGAAAACACAACGGTATTAACGAAGATACATGTTAGGAATTAAAGTTTTTAACCGGGACAAGAGGATAGCGGGGGGTGAGTCATGGAATCGACGGACAACGGTAAGTAGGCTAGTAAATTGTTTTCAAGGCCACACTAATTCACTGTCATGATGACTGATGGTGAAGGTCACAGAACAGCGACGGTCCAAGCTCAGTTTATCAGTTTTAATGCCATTATTTGTAAGCTATCAGTTGACGCACGCACGCAGTATTCAAATTCTGGAACAATTATTGCTTATTCCTTTAAATAACCCCTTTCTCCGGTCGGGATTCAGGGTGATAGAGCCGGCTGTACGTGTATGTTCTAGCGTGATAAATATAGCACCCCTGTCATATGCTTCGTGCCGTGTCAGTTCTGTTATCGCATGTGGTAAATGATGCAAACTTTCGTCGAGACTCATCGAATATCTTTTGTTATAACGTAGCCATATTGTGAAGTTCCGCTTTCTCGTTTAGAGATCAATTCAAACGACAAATTGCATCGCTATAACTACATGAGTTTATACAAAGTAAACATTTGGCCCGCATATATACTATAATTACATCATTTGAATATCAACTGATCTCGTGTTATTCATGGGACGCATTGAAACACTTGAAAGAGGCGAACGTATTGTCCTATTTGTTGCTTCGGTTTTACAAAATCTACTTTAAAAGTAGGAAAATGTAACCGATTCAGAAAATATAAAATCTAATAACTAGTGAACAGATCTTTTGTTTCTTTACCAAACTATTTGTTTTGAAGACGGAACGCGATGTGAAGTGGAAGTGGTTAGCACCTTGGACTTTTGATCGGACTTTGATGAGAAGATGGATATGGCTGTGAGGCATCTTGTCTTGCTGAGTCTTCAGACATGAAGGCTCACTTCAATTTTTCCTATCCACCTATTGTACCGAATTAAGTACCAGCAATTTCTAAAATAATCGAGCGTTTTCGGTGTAATGCAGAAATCGCTGTCAAGTTCGAATGAGTAGAGTCATTCTATTCTGTTCTTATTCTATTCTATCATAGTAGTGTAATTTCGCAGCTGATTTCGTTACTGTAGTTCACACTGAAGCGATAGCTTGGGGCGAATTGAGTCTGATTTGTTATAGAGCAGAGTTAATCGAGTTCTCAAGAAAAAGAAAAACTGTATAGTTTTAGCGGCCCACTTTGTATCACCCACATTTATTATCCCTGCCAGTTTTGTAATACAGATCAGAGCTTCAAAAGATTGTTCTCCTTGGGACTGCTCGCATACTTAGGAGGACCCTGTCCATCAAGTAATCCAACAGACTTATGACTGCCCTAAGCTCAGGGAATGAACTCGGTACCTTAAGAGAAAAGCGTAATACTTCAAAGAGAATGATTAATAATAATAATAATAATAATAATAATAATAATAATAATAACAGTAATAATAACTTTGAATATGTGAACGATCATCGCAGTTATGAACACTACTTAAGCAGCAGTGAAGAGGGTCGTACAGGGGGAGGGGGTCTCTGGAACAGCTCACGAACGGAAAAAATAGAGGATCATGGATCACGGATCTCTGCGACACCGGTGCAGTGCTGTACTGCTGCTCTACTCTATCAGTGATCTATCACTGATCCCGTACAAGCCTGAAATTTTTTCAGATTTTATTTTCACTGCTGCTTAAGTAGTGTTCATAACTGCTATGATAGTTCACATATTCATTCTTTAAACCGCAGTTCAAATATATGAAAATCATACCCCATTCATTATTACATATTCATAATAATAATTTTATTATCCTCGATTGTGATTGGTTTCAAAAAACTCCCTATTTTCCACTAATTCACGTGCCAAGTTGTTATCGGACAGTTTGTTATTGGACAGTTCAATAAGCCAATCGCATTCAAAGTAGTATTTTAAATCAACCAATCAATTCAAAGTTGTAGTTTAAATCAACCAATCGCAAGCTTGGTTTCAATCACCATACATTTTGATTGTAGTCAGTTTCAGAGCGACATTAAACAAATTTACGCTTCCTTTGTCAGTCTTTTAATGCAAAATATAACTTGGCTCTTCTTCTTTTCTCGGAAATTGTAATTTTTATGATTAATTGGTAATAAGGCTTCGTGTCGTCCAATTCGGTCTGTAATCATACTTGTGATAAACAAATCGGACTCCCGCTGCGCGGTCGTCCGATTTTGTTATCACTCGTATGATTACAGACCGAATTAGACTCCACTCAGTCCTGTTACCATTACTAATCACCATTACAGCCAAAAACTGTTGCAGGAATAAAATACAAGCTACATACACTACTTGGACACCGTGTCCTTAATAAAAGCTAATAAATAAGCCGGAACTCTTCGTGCGGCACATTTTCCTGTTGTTACATGCTTTGGTATCACTGATCGTATTTCACCTGAGGTTCCAGCCGTGGGTGTAACCTCTGCTAAAGGGTAGTTAATAATTATTGGGGTGGAACAACAAACAGACTAATGAATAATTAACAATTATTCACCGAAGTGGAGGTGAATAGTGGTGGATATTTACCGAGCCGCGAAGCGGCGAGGTAAATATCCATCACTTTCACCGACACTGAGATTTTGGTATATACCACACAAGCTGGATAATTAGCGAACAAAAACATACGTTAGGTGTGACAATATACCGACAAGCCGTCGGAAATTGTAAAATCTCGCGCGCCGGCTGCTCGGAGGTTAAAAGTACTTGCTAATCACCTCCGAGTTAACCAATCAGAGCGCGCGAAGAGCACTATTCACTTGTGTGGTACATACTAATTAACAATTACTCACTGAAGTGGCTTCGCGGCTCGGTAAATATCCACCACTTTCACCTACACTGAGGTGAATAATTGTTTTAGTATATACCACACAAGCTGGATAATTAGCGGACAAAAACATTACTTTTTGTGTGACAATATACCGACAAGCGGTCGGAAATTGTAAAATTTCGCGCGCCGGCAGCTCGGAGGTGAATAGTACTTGCTAATCACCTCCAAGTCAACCAATCAGAGCGCGCGAAAAAGCACTATTCACTTTTGTGGTATATACTAAAGGGGGTTAGTTTCTAAAGAAATTGTGGTGCTGCGTCGGTGGGGGAGTGGTACAAGAAAATTGGTTTTATCAAAGGAATTGATAACGTAAGTTGGCCATTGGGCTCTTCACCTTGGCCAATTTACATTATCACCTCAGCTACTTAAACCAAATGTCTGCTAATCAGACTGTTGAGCGCTAGGTCGTGGGTGCAAATCTCAGGTCGAACAACAAGTGAGGGTCTTATAATAAATGCTAACAACAATGCTTGCTGTCGCCCTCAACATCTTTGCTGAGTTCAGCTAATCGCGTCACAGGGAAGTGATTCTAAGCGATTGGCCTTGCCTCCTTCACCTGCAAATTTAAAATTCAACGAGTAAGTAAAAGATACCTTACAGTTTTCTTTGAGAGTAGGGGACTTAGAGTCCTGAACCCGGTTCCTGGAAAGCCGATTAGAATATTTCTCAGTTAAGGGTTAATTCGAGATTAAGTTCTTGATCCCGGGATAACTAATCAAGGAATAAAAAAAATTATTTTGCTGCAAAGTGCATAAAGGAAATCAAACCTTATTTTTGTCACAGTTTAAGAAAAAAGGTACATTTCTGCAAAAAAAAACTCTCACGATATTGTTAAAGGGAAACGAAATGGAATGATGATTCAGGATAAGGAGGCGTTGGCGATCAAGGAAAATAACCTCTGCAAAGCCCTGGCCAAACTATTGAATAAAGTTGGATTCAACGTTCCAACTTTGCTCGATCCGACATTGTTCGACCGTTTGGCCGCCCATGTTGGATGATGTTCGTCCAACAATTTTTGCTCGATCAAGAGTTGGATAAAGTTTACTTTTGATCAAACATTTCGTCCAGTAGCAGTGTTTTGCCGCTCTTCCAACAATTTTGACACGTTCGCCCTGCTAGCCAATCAAGAATCACTATTTTGATGCTCTGTTTGCAGATGTTCGGTTCAATAGCGAACTGATCCTGTCTCATTCTCATCATATCCTTAATCAAGGGCGTATCTCGCAATGATAACTATACAACGGTATGGAGCATTTTTTACCCTTTTCAGCTCGTTCTCTTAACCATTCCATGGTTTTCCTCGCTTGGCACCGTCATTTACGTCCTGGAACAGCTCTAGTACCATAAACATTACATGTAGCGTTATATAAACGCTTTTCGTTTCCGTTTAAGCGTCATGTTTTCAATAACATTGTTTTCATTGCCATGTTTTTAATGACATTTAGTGGTAACTTGTTTCGTCTAGCATTGCTGGAGTAGTGTTTTGCCACTATCTCAACATTCCCATTCAACAATTAAGCAATATATCACAAGTTTCTGTGGTTTATAGGCTGATAAACCACTCGAGATGTTGGAAGAACACTCGAAGAATTCGTTAAGCACGAGCCGCAGGATTCCTATAGCCCAACTTCCGCTCCCCATTTCAATTAAGTTCCCCCGCAATGCGTAGGGGTTTTTTACAATGGCCAAAGGATCATTTTATGTGTTATAGTCGAGTCAGTTTATAATTAATTCTTTTCATTTCTATTCGGCAGGAAATTATGAACAAGATCATTTCGCATGAGGACTCTGTGAGTGGAGCAGTAGATGTGGCAAGGGAAGTTCACAGAAGAGATCTTGTTACTGAGGAAACTGGTGAAACCATTGCAAATGAAACACAGGCTCTCGAGGATAGGCTTGAACGACTGAAAGGTGAAGCAGAGGACAAAAAGAAAAGGTAGTTTGAAGTGTTAAATTAGAGGCTTTGGGCCGTTTTCATGATCGTAATTTTGGTTGTATGGGATACTCGTTTGATGGGTGGAATTCATTACATAAGCGGGATATATGCCAAGCGTTCTGTACTGGTCAGCGGATTAACAAAATGTTCAACAGCAAACGAAGAAGCGAAGGAGAGAAATCCGCCTCGCACCTACAACTCGGAAATGGCATAGCCCATTTTCCGAGTAAAAAAAAAATGAAATAAAACCTTTTGACACCTACTTTTCTATCGAAGTCTTCCTCATCTGTACGTTTATTACTACTTTTTATAAAATCGTGATGTATTACTTGTTTTCTCAGGATTTCTGTGGAATTGCGTAAGGCCGAGGAAGCTAACACTGTTAATGAGACAATGGTAGCTTCCAGTGTTGTGGCTGTTCATTCTGCGCCAGATGATTTACCGACTGATGAGGGGTTTTTCGAGCCGAAACAAGGCTTCTTCAAGAAGAAAGAGACTTATGAGGTATGAAGCCCAACTTCCATTGTTATAAAACTCTGATGATTTGATGCGCGGCAACGATGTAATTAGTGAACGTTCTGCAAATAAGGAATTTGATATCCTTTTCCTCTGTTGCTTTTCCCCGCCCTCGCCTCTGTAATAAGAGACATTGAACGGGGGCCAGAAGAAAAGTCCTTCGTGCGAGGTACAACCAAGTGACACATGGAACATTTAACCCCCAGGTGTGCTTAAAGGAACCCTTGTGAGCTTGTTCTTCGGTTGACTTTATTAGCTCACTCGAAAAAAACGCAGTGGTCAAGATTCGAACTACGATCAAGCGGGAAAACATGATATATTGTGAATTTGTGACATTTCTCTCAAACGTACCTTTATGTCAATGTTTTAGTCCATAATGAAACAGAAGACGAGGGAGTTTAAACAAGAAAGCAAGTCCATAAATGAATGGATGGACGAGACAGAGAAGCTTGTCGGCTCCCTCAGCGTGGATATGGATTCCCAAAAAGCAACAAAGATACAGCAGAAAATTAACGTAAGTGTGATACTTCTACTCACCTTTTGCAGCGATGGTGATAATAGCGACCTTCAGACCGGACTACGAGTGCGAGATCGAGAACGAGTACGACTCAATTCAAATTCCTAGTCGCAAGCTAAGATTATCCTAGTCGCAAGCTAAGATTATCATATATGACACCAACTCTCGTTCCTAGAGCTTCATTCTATTCTGTTCAACAACACTGAGGAGCGAGGCCTCTGAGTGCGCAACTGTTTTAAAATTTGAAAGTCGTACTCGTACTCAATCTCGTACTCGTAGTCTGATCTGAAGGTCGCTAATAGCACCAGTCGAACCTCGATTATCCGGACGCGTGGGGACTGAGCTGAACAGTCCGGATAATGGAGAGTCCGGATAATCGAAAATACGAATATTAATGAGTTAAAACTAAAACTGAATGACTGAACAAGTGGAGCGTGAAATTTCACTTAGAAACAAAGGACACCTGAGCAAATCAGAGCTCAGTGAAATGCATTGCAGTAGTACGGCACGCGTGAGCTCAAAACGCGTACAGATTTGTCTTTTGAAACGAAACAAATTCAGTTTGATCTGTTTCATTTCTTAATTTGAAGGGAAAAAGTTTTGCTGCGGATCTTAAATATGGCTAATTAATATTCATGACAAATTGGCACCAACTAAGCAAGTCCGGATAATCGAAATATCCGGATAATTGAGGTCGGGATAATCGAGGTTCGACTGTAGTAAATATTATGATAGTAATTATGTTGAATCACCTTTAATGTGCATTATAATAAAGTTTTGATATAACGCGCGCTCTGATTGGTTAAAACAGCGTACTTTATCAGAGTACAAATGCACGGCCGGCTACGGTCTCACACAAATCGAGTCGACCCAAATGAAAAGTGGCCGACCAATTTCTGAATTTTTCCTTCGGTTTTTATTTTGAGTGAGGCGTCTTATACGACCCAGAAATCGAGTATGAAAACGAACTCTTAGCCTCAATGGATTTGGAAGATGCTTCTGCGAGTAACAGCACAAATAACAGCGTGATATTAATATCACGGGTGTTTTCAGAATTAGAAGTTGCTGAAATTGTGCGAGTCGCGCAGCGACAAAGGCAATTTCAGCAACCTCTGGAAACACAAGTGATATTAACCCTTACTTTCACGAGGACTCATTCCAATTACGTGTTAAAAACAGAAGGGTAAAATTTTCTCAACAATGCCGAGGCACGTCGAAAAACAGTCAGCCAAGCGAAGTAAAAACACTTTCCTTCGCAAGCCAAACAAATAAACAACTCAACTACTTTTTAATTTGCGTCCAAAACGAGTGTAGATGATTATTATTTACATCCAGTCGAGAGATAAATATGAGTTTCAGTCCTGAACAAAAGTAACAAAGATCAAACCAAATGTTCAAAGCTTCAATTTATTTACCTGCGCTGTAGACTGAGGTTTCCACCACTTGAAAATACACATCCACTTAAAAACAGGCCTCCGTAAACAACAAACCATTTGTCCCAACGGTTTCTACCGAGTTTGAGCTACTCGTTCCTCTCATTAATGGTAAACTGTTCTGTGAACCTTTTTTGGTGAGCTGCAATATTCCGTGGTAAAGTAAAAGCCCTTGAGGCATTGAATCATTTTCTTTTTCAACCACACAATTCAGCTACGTCGGGCTCCATCGAAGTCCATCCAAGTTTTAAGCTTTTCACGTGAAACCTCTTTTGCTATTCCGTTTATCACTCGGAAATTCATCTTCCTGAGTATCTTTTAAATCTAGCTCTTGATCTTTACAGCTTTTTTAGCGAATTTCAGCTGGATTTTACTGAACAATTTGCTTTTCGATCCCGATTTTAGGCCAAAAAACTACTCGCGACTACTCGCACTTTGATGGTTTCTGAACTTTGATGATTTGACTTTTTGACAGGTTTGGTCTGTTTCAACCAATAAAATGTTTTGAACCATTCTAACAAGGATTGTGATTGGTCTGTTTTAGCGTACCTTATCAGAGTACAGATGTACGGAGGAGTACGGCTGACGCCACTCGTACGATTTGGAAAATAAAGTTTTCCGAAAATTTTAGCCGAATGAGTGAGGAATTAAGAAATTCTTTATTATAAAACAAATAAAGAAGCCTCGCCTGTGATCTGTTCTGTTGTAAAGCACTTAGGAAGCGGATAGAGCACTCAAGAAGTAGGGAAAACACTCGACTACGTCTCGTGTTTCCCCTACACTTCTTTCGTGCTCTATCCGCTTCCTGCGTGCTTTACAACAGAAAAGATCACAGGCGAGGCTTCTTTATTTGTTAACTTACCAACAAAAAGTTGTACATGCAGGTGTTATTTCGTTATTTAAAATTAGAAAATACCCACTGCAGATGCGGCAGCGGATTCAACCCTGCATTATTGAACAAATAGATTCCATGTTGCCGTACGTCTGCTCAGTAATAGGTCACAGATGACGTTAAAATGTTTTTACCGCATTTTGACATCTTCTGTGATCTATTACTGAACAGACGCACGGCAACATTGAACCTATTTGTTTTATATAATAAAGAAACAAAATGCAAGCGAAAAACTTGTTTATTTTCACATTTCTGGAAAAAAGTGGGTCGTGATGACGTAATCTGTGTATCTGTCCTCTAATAGATCATAGCTAAGAACCAATCACAACGGGCGAACTATTCACCTTATTATATAAAATTTTAGATTCACAGTTAGAAATTATGGTGCACGAATGTGCTGAATATTATTTCGCTACTTTGATTGCGCCAAACGTTGACTCACAAACGTGTGCACCCACCAGCGCTCTATAATCTAGGAGAGTAGAAGGTGGTGTTCCTGTGTTCTCTAAAGAAATACTACTCTTTTAGGGTTAACAAAACTGCTGAGCCCACTCGATTTTCTCTCTTGGTTCCACCAGCGGGTTTTCTTGACCTCACGGGCAGATTAGTTTCTTACACAACATGGACCACCATCTTGTACTTGATAAAGGCTTGAAGGAGGCGCTGATTCCGGTTGTAATAATGAAGATGAAGGTGGTGATTATATTGTAACGGGCGGCCTCAAAAAATTAGCTAGTTAGAGGGACGGAGACGTCCGTGAGTACAATGACTGCAAAACAGCCGTATTTTTGCGTTGGTCGAATGCGAGGTTTCGTCAAGCGAAAGGTCTGTAGCGAGTGAGAAAAGGTAAAGTGAGACTGAGGCGAGGCACGCTCGCGAGGCACGCAAGAATTCGCTCCTTCAAAAAACTTACATAAAAGCCGACACCTTTGCAGTCTAACCTTACCCGCATTGTTGAGTTTGTGGGGTTAGCAACTTAAAGGCTTTTATTTCTTGTGATATATGATCATGGTTTGGTGATGGTGATCTTTATTTTTTAGACGCGATATGCGCAAGTTCAAGAGAAACAGTCCAAAGTGGATCGTATTGTACAGCTTAGCAAGGAAATTGAGAATGAGACCTTAGATCCGACAGTAAGTGAGCCGTTTGTAAAGGAAGCTGATGAAATGAAACAAAGATGGAGCAAGAACAGGGAGATGATAGAAAATTATGGCGAAAATGACGCGGGAAGCAAAGCGGCAACAGGCAATTGCTGTCTTATATTCTTGAAAAAGAGATTTTTCCCGGCATGGTCGTATAACTAAAACTGGCCTTTGAATTACTGTTATCAGAAGTCATACTTTAGCCTTAGCAATAGTTGTTCCTTCAACTTAGTCACGAAAACGGGCTTTAGATTTCCATGGCAAGGTGACGAACACTGCTGCAATGAACTCGAAAAAAATATACTTAAGCCCTTTTACACAAAGGTGTTTAATACTCGATATATACAAGTCTGCATGAATAGGAATTTCTCGTCGAAATTAAAAACAAGCAATTCACAATAATAAGAATTTTTCTGGCAATGGCTAGGTTCCGACACGCTTGTCAAAATCTATTTAAGGGTAATCCCATCATTAGTATCGATATTAAGGGTTATAGTGCTTTACATTTTAAAACTAATGAAAAGTCAGTAAACTTTGTATCCCTATCGTTAGGGTGGGATGTAAAAATGGAATAGAATACTAACATAAACTGGGATACAGAAAATTAGATTGCTAAAGTAAACAGAAGGAATATAATTTGTCCGTAAATAACACATTTCAGAGAGACTTGGAGTTGTATCACCCTGATTTGTAATAAACAACAGGATTTGTAATATCAACCGGATTTGTAATAAAAATCAACCGGATATGTAACGACAACAGGATTTGTAATTAAAATTAACCGGATATGTAATAAAATAACTAACAGGATTTGTAATAAACTTTCAACTGGATGTGTAATAACATACTTAACCGGATTTGTAATAACCTATCAACAGGATTTGTAATAACGCTGCGAAAGGTGAATCACATACCCAATGTATTTTCTTAAAGATATCCATACCCTCTATTCTCCTACTTATGGAAGGGTTTGGACATTCCAGAAGGTTAGGAGTCGAAGACGGCGCCAATTTCAGAGGAGTTTAGGAGAGAGGGGTGTGGAGTTAACATATTCTACATATCTGCCTTCATATATGACCCCCGGTGGGCACTCCCTATAATGGCCTATACGGGGAGGCTCCACCCGAAAGGGGTACCTTTTTCACGCTTCAGGTGTATGAAAGGGTAGGCTTTCACGAGGCTAAGTATATGAAAGGGTAGGGAAATATGTCATTTAGGTATTTAAAGGGCCTTTCATTAAAATATTTCGAACACACATACCTTGCCACTGTACTGTTTTAATGTTGCGTTATATATTATAACATATCACGTTTGCTTATATTATAACAAACTAGAAAACCTTTTTGCTATTCTTGTTAGACTTAGGTTAGAAAGCGGGGCAGGCGGAAAACACCAAGAATATTATTTCGGCTGCTCACTCTCCTCCCTTCTCCGCTCATCTTGAATTCCGTATTCGAATTCGACCCTCGACTCCCCCTCATCCCCCCCCCCCCCCACCCCTCCCTCCCCACTCCCTATAGAAATTTCCAACCGTAAAGGTAGGGAAGGATATTGATATTTTATTGCAAACGCACATCAAGGTATGTGACTCACCTTTCGCAGTGTTATTACAAATCCTGTTGATAGGTTATTACAAATCCGGTTAGTTATTTTATTACATATCCGATTGATTTTAATTACAAATCCTGTTGTTATTACATATCCGGTTGATTTTTATTACAAATCCGGTTGATACAGGAGTTCTTTGCTAAGAATTCCAATCCCGAATAGGGACAAGGTATTAAGGAAGATGTAATTCATTAATTAAAGATCAAGGTATGCCTCTGAAATACTAAATAAGAGGCCTCGGTGACAGTAAGGTCACACTTTAATGAAAAAGGCCTAAAATTCACAAAACATTATATCACGTACCAAAATAAGTCAAACTCCCTCGTGAGTTGTACAATATACATCAAGGAGAAGCGGGAGATTTCTATGATAACTTAGAACACTTTCACTTTCAAATGTGCCACGTGAATTGAGTTCTGTGAGGGTTTATTTGCAAGGTATTGAGCTGTACTTCTTGGAAGCTGTTCATATCCCTGTGCAACATGGCGCCAAGTTTTGAGTTTGAATCATGGGTATTTGAATGATTACTCTTATATGGTACTTTTACCGGGTGATGACACAAAAAGGTTGGCGTAGTGGTGAGAGCGTTTGCCTTCCACCAATGTGTCCCGGGTTCGATTCCCGGACTCAGTGTCTTAAGTGGGCTGAGTTTGTTGGTTCTCTACTCTGCTCCGAGAGGTTTTTCTCCGGGTACTCCGGTTTTCCGCTCTCCCCAAAACCAACATTTGATTTGATTTGATTTGGTTTGATTTCATTTGATTTGAGTTGAGTTGAAAAAATTTGACTTTATTTGTTTCTGTATTTGCTCACCCCCACTAGCCTTTGTGCTATAAATACTACTGACGGTAAATAAAGGTTATTATTATTATTATTATTATTATTATTATTATTATTATTATTATTATTATTATTGGATCATTCCACAGTATGTCGTCTGTTGCGGAATCTACATTTCAGAGCCTTTTAGTATGACATATCTTGAAATCTACACAACAGAGCAAGATGATACCACTTCTGCATGGTAGATGACTATTAGATATATACACAAGAGTGGTTTGATTCATTCTGATTCAGACGATCGGGAGGCCATACCACATAAAAATTCTCTATTTTCATTACTCCAAATTCAAATTAGAAGTCCTGAATCTGGCATAAATATAAAATGTCTGTCTGCTTTAGAGCAAAGGGCTTTTTATCTTTCTTATACAAATATCAAAACATTTGAATTTTATTACTCACGTCCCCATGATAATTAAATCATTTGAAATGATGGTGCTGTTACGGAATCTACGTTGCGGAATCTACATCAGGTACTTTTAGTAATGCAACAACAACAACAGCAAAGCAGATAAAGAACAAATTTTGACATGACTTACAAAGTTGCCAAGCCAACTAAAATTATCTGCAATTCTCAGATATAAATGTGAACTGCACATGCTCAGTAATTTGCTAGGGTCAGTTCTCTTAACATTGACTGAGAACGGTAAGCAGTTAAAGACGTTGTAAATTAAACCACAAAACAGTAGATCCTGCTGAAGATGCATGTATTTTGCTCCCACGTGAAATCTGCTACCATATTCTATCACTGTGTTTCACATTATGGAAAATGTTAGACTTAACTCATAACAGTTGTAGATTCCGCAACAGAAAAACTCATTTTTTGGCCCTTAGAAGGAAACATCCAGGATATATTGGTGTAGTACAACTTAACTCTAGGTAAGAATTAGAACTTTCCAAAATGGGTTAAACTTTTTATGATTTGTTTACTTATAAAGAAAACTTTTTGGTGTCAAAATGTTGCGGAATCTACACTTTACTAGTGGAAGGCAAATACTGCTTAGCTGTAACAACAAGGTTGAACTTGACTACTTGATTTAGAAAAAGGACCAGTACTAGAAGATATCTTGTGGACATTTTAAAAACTGATGTCCAGGTAAAAAATACTGTGGAATTACCCCATTATTATTATTATTATTATTATTATTATTATTATTATTATTATTATCATTATTATTGTCTCTTTTATCACAGTCTTTGCTGGTGTTTTTTTTGTGCATCAGCCGGGCGCAAACCATGCACCTAGAGCGTCAGCCACTCAAGTCAATCATTCTGTCATACACTGAGCACCTTTCTGAGGATTCGCGCAGATCCCAGCATGCAGATCTTTTGAATCTCTGTCATAGTAGCTCTCTCTGATACTTTCTTGATGTTTTCTACCATACCCTTCTTCACTGTACCAAGCGCACCAACAACCACAGGGATCACTACAGTTTTCATATGCCACATTCTCTGTATTTCTAGTTCTAGGTCTTTGTACTTGCTTTTTTTTCTCAGTTTCCTTCAGTGCGATGTTTCTATCTGATGGAACAGTCATATCAATTAGTTTGCAGGTGGAATTCACTGAATCTTTAACGATGATGTCTGGTCTGTTTGCTGTTATAGTTCTATCAGTATTGGCTGGCATGTCCCACGTGATGGTGATGTTGTTATCTTTATTTTGCATCGCGGTCTCTGGCTCGTGTTCGTACCATTTGTCTGTAATCTCTATATCATGATCTTTACAGATGTTCCAATGGAGATATGTTGCAGCATTATTGTGCCTGGAGATGTACTCTGATTTGGCTAATACCTCACATCCAGATACAATATGGTCCACTGTCTCTTCATGTTGCGAACACATTCTGCTTTTGCTCTCCACTTGCTGGCCACATATTACTTTCTGGTAGTTTCTGGTGTTTATTGCCTGGTCTTGAGCTGTTACAAGTAGTCCCTCTGTTTCTCTTTTCAAATTACTTGACAACCATTTGTTGGTGGTGACTGTGTCTACATGAGGCTTCTCTAGGATCTTTGGATACTGGCCATGCATTGCTTTGTTTTTCCACTTTTCTTCTTTCATTGACTTCATCTTGGACTTAAACACGTGTTTCAGGGCTTTAGCATTTTCAGAGGCAGATTTATCTTCTCTGTTCTCAATCTCTGGCATTGTTACTTCCCTTTTGAATTTAGTAGCATTCTTGGATATTGAATTTTTGGCTTTAGATCTTTCATGTTCAAGCACCTGCTTTGGATATTGCCCTTCTTTGTGCTTCAGATAGTGATCAAGCCCTATTGTTGCTGTTTTGAATGCTGTTTCTACATCAATCAGGCCCCTACCTCCATCTTTTCTTGGATGTACAGCCTTTCCACATCTGCTTTAGGATGTAACATCTTGTATATGTTCAATAGTTTGCGTGTTTTTGTGTCAGTCTTCTTCAGTTCTGAGATTTTCCAGTCAATGATGCCAAAGCTATATTGCACAACTGGGACTGCAAGACTGTTGATAGCTTCTATTTCGTTTCTTCCATTGAGCTCAGTTCTTAGGATTAATCTTACTCTCCTATTATATTCTTTTTTTATCTTCTCTTTCATTTTGCTATGCTGGATATCATCACTTTCATCTACACCCAGGTATTTGTATACTCCTTCCTGGTCCAACTCTTGTATTTCTGTGTCATCATCTATTACTATGTTTCCAGTTGAGGCCAGTTTACCTTTCTTGAAAATGGCTATGGCACATTTCTCAAGTCCAGATACCATACCAATATCATCACTGAATTGTTTCACAATTTTCAATTCTCCAACTTGTTCTTGCTCGTTCTTGCTATACAATTTTAGATCAGTCATATAAAACAGATTGCTGATCGGAGCACTTGTGTTTAAGATCTTGTAACCATACCCAGATGTAGCCAGCTCTGATGTTAAAGGCACAAGGGCTAGACAAAACAGCAGAGGTGAGAATTAATCTCCTTGAAAGATACCTCTTTTGATCTTGATCTGATCTGTTGTGATACATCCATCATTATAAGATAGCTTCATCGTAGTTTTCCAGTTGCTCATTGAGGTTCTCATGAACTTGATTAGTTTTTCATTAAATCTGTACATCTGTAAGGTCTTCAGTATCCAGCTGTGAGGAACACTATCATAGGCTTTTCTGCAGTCTATCCAAGTCATCCTCAAGTTCTTTTTCTTCTTTTTGCAGTCTTCTATGATCATTTTATTTATTAGGAGCTGATCTTTGCATCCATATGAATCCCTGACACAACCTCTCTGTTCTTCCGGCAATATATCATTCCTTGTGATATGGGTGTAGCTTCTTTCGGTTAAAATCGATGTGAGCACCTTGTAGGATGTTGATAAACAGGCAATTGGTCTATATTTAAAACATAAAAAAAAAATAATAAATTTTCCTGTACTCAGAGCACAATTAAAAGACTTAAAAAAGTGGAATATTTCGTTCGGATCAACCGAACTTCGTCAGCCACAATGTAAATTTGAAAGTTAAGAAGGGTTATATAATGGACCCGAGGGAGCTAAGATGGTGTCATAGATTCTGGCTAATTCGAACCCATTGTCTCTGTTCAAGGAGGGCTTACGTAATTTTATCTCAATTGCCTCCCTTATGCGGCGTTTGAAAGTGTTACTTTCCTTGGAAAAAATTTTTTTTTTTACTGGAATCCACCGAATGACCTGTGAGGTGGCAATGTTCACGAACAGCTGACGAGTTTGTAGAAAGATGTTCCTTTACTCGAGTTTCCAATAAACGAGACGTTTCGCCCACATAGTCTTTGTCACATTGTTCGCAATGGATATGATAGACTGTTCCACACTTTCTAAGATTTTCCGTTTTGTCCTTAACCCGAACTAGCTGTGATCTCAGGGAATTGAAAGGCTTGTGTACAAGTGTTATCTCGTGTGATTTAAAAGCTCTTTGGAGGCGTTCCGAAACGCGCTTGATGAATGGCATTGAAGCATAAATTCTCTTCTCATTAACAGATTCTTCGGGATCTCTCGAGGCCGATCCAGTGCTCGGTATTGTTAGCATCCAATCAGGATAATTATTGGCTTTCAAGGCTTCCTTAACGTGTTGAATTTCGTTAACTTTGTCGACTTCTTCGGACACCAAGGTGTGAGCTCGGAGTAGTAGAGTGTTAACTACAGCTCTTTTATGTTGTAAGTGGTGGTTGGAATGAAAACTACTCCGAGCTCACACCTTGGTGTCCGAAGAAGACAAAGACAGCTGTTCGTGAACATTGCCACCTCACAGGTCATTCGGTGGATTCCAGTAAAACAAAAGTTCTTGCCACGGAAAGTAACACTTTCAAACGCCGCATAAGGGAGGCAATTGAGATAAAATTACGTAAGCCCTCCTTGACCAGAGACAATGGGTTCGAATTAGCCAGAATCTATGACACCATCTTAGCTCCCTCGGGTCCATTATATAACCCTTCTTAACTTTCAAATTTACATTGTGGCAGACGAAGTTCGGTTGATCCGAACGAAATATTCCACTTTTTTAAGTCTTTTAATTGTGCTCTGAGTACGGGAAAATTTTTAATTTTTTTTTTTTTTATGTTTTAAATCATGATTCCAGAGCAGGAAAACAATTGGTCTATAGTTTTGGAGGTTCTCTGTGTCTTTGTTCTTTGGTAGTAAATATGTTTGTGCTGTAGTGAACCAATCAGGCAGATTTTCTGGGTGTTCTATTGCTTGGTTATATGCATTCAGTAGGTGTTGATGTAGTGCTGAGTTGCTTTAGCCAGAAGTTAGGAACTGCATCAGGGCCGGGTGACTTCCAGTTGCTTGCTTTCTTTAAAACAGTCTGCAACTCATCTTGGCTTATGTCCTCCCATGGTTGACATTCTGTATCAGCATATTTCGCTCCTCCCTCTTTATCCACTCTGCTGAATGGTTGTGCTTTCTATCGTTCTCCAAGATGTTACGCCAAAATGTTTCTGTTGCTTCTTTCTTAGGTGGTTTTTCAACTGATATCTGGTCTTTACCAAGGTTTCTGAAGAACTTTTTGCTATCGTTAGCAAACATCTGGTTTTGACTGAATTGTTTACTACTTTTTACATATCTCCTGATTCTTTGGGCTTTTGCTTGAATTTTCATTTTAAGGAATTCTCTTACTGTTTGCAGTTCTTGATTTGTTGTTATTTTGTATTTCTTTTTTAATTCTTTGTTTTTTCTTGGAGAACTTTTTATTATTATTATTATTATTATTATTATTATTATTATTATTATTATTACAAGTGAAACCGGAAATAACAATATATAATTATATATCCCATAAAAAGGTAGATATAAGACAAAGAAACAAAATGATGGTTGAAAAGGGTAACTTTTAACGCCATATATTACGGCGAGACATGACTAACCTTCTTCAGGGGCAACACTGAAGCAAAGTAAAAATGGAGAAAACGGTTACAATACAGAAATAGAAATAATAGACGTGTACTGAAGCGGCTACCAAAAAAGTGGCATTCCCAAGGTGGCATTCCCAAGGTGGTAAGAACAATGATAAGTTGTGATGATTTTGCAATTTTGTTAGACTCTGCAACAAAGTTAAGACATAAGTAGATACTGCTACGTAAGTGGTAGAACCAGAAGAAAAAAGTACAATCAGTTGAAGGTTCAGAACCCCTGCCCCACCCATTCATGCACTACTGACTTATTATTTAGACCTTGTAGACATTGTTCCTCTCACTTAACTTCTCATGGTTTTGAAAGTTATTTGTTGCTGAGCCAGCAAGCCAGAGCTTACTAATAAATGTAAAAAAAAAAATTGGTTGTATCGAAATTTGGGGGTTAAATGTTGTACAGACGGAAGATTGTATTCATATTTTTGTGGATATTTATTATGAGTGGGCTTGGATCGAGGCAAGTGTATTTGTACTTCTTTGGGAAAATAGTTGACAAATTTTCTTTATTATTTTTACCTTTTTTAGTTTTTGCATATTAATTCATTCATACCAGAAATCACAAGTGTTAGTTGAGAGAGAGAGAGAGAGAGAGAGAGACAAAGAGACAGAGAGAGAGAGAGACAGAGAGAGAGAGAGAGAGAGAGAGAGAGAGATGCTCTGAAAACACGCCTACCGCTCTTGTTCTGACAGTTTTTTTAGTTCACGATAAACCAAAAATTAAATGTTTTGCAACTTTTTTTCTTTGGTTAAATTACGAAGGAAGACATTGCCCGCTATGTTTGTCATCGAATCGTAAATTCTCCACACCTCGCGATTCACACGTCATTTTGTTTAACCAATCACAGAAAGTGAATCGACCTTCTGAAACGAAGCGACGGTTTGCTTGCGACAGCGCTGTAGCTGTGGTGAAAGTGGTATTTGCGGTCAAGTTTACAAAGTAATGGGAAATTTCTAGTCCGAAGCTTAACTACATTCAAAACGGTGAAATGATTTTGAAATTTGGTTCATCCTGTCTCATAAAACCTTAGACCAAGTCAGTGGATTAACGAGCACATGAACGCTGTGCGATACCTCGTTCGACTCTCTCGTTCCGCCACTTCGACTAGGTCACCTGAAGATGTGTTAGACTGTGAAAATATTTTTAACTGGCCACTCTGGGAAGAATTATATCAAGGCTTGATGGACGGCTTTTTGGATGTATCTAAAGCGTTGTGAAAGGGATTGTATTCGCGCCGCGACTGCATTTGACAACACATAAATTTTCCCGCTGTGCTTTGAGCATGATTAAAGACGAAGGATGTGCGATTTACGCAGTGGCCCGATGTAGCCTTTTCGACGATTGGAGAAGGTATTTACCGTTGCCCTTTTATTTAGTCGTTTTCTTCAAAAAACTTACGGTCAACCGCTAAGCCAAATAACCGTTGTCTTTTTTTATGTGCCCAACTTTTGTATGGCTCGGCAAGATGTTAAGCCTACTCTCAAATTTGGTTTTCAAGTTTATCGCCAATTTGTTTGTGAAGAAGGTTTTCAGGATTTCTGTGTTGGATCCATTCTTATAACAAATTACATTTTAATTTCCCCTCAATTTAAAAAATAGATTCAAATGAAATTTACCGTAAGCTTAAGCTTCTAATTTAAACATTGTTGTAAAAAGGTTTTTCCTCAGACTACCATTGTAAATAGGTGCCACAAACCAGAAGCGTAACACTTTGTAAAACTGCCAAATCTATTAAAACAATTATTTGCTAATCTTTCTTTGTTTTTTTTTTCGACTGGTTCTTGGTCGGTTTTGACATAAACTTAACGTCTTGACGTCTTCAGAGTTATTAAGCTTAGGTACTTTCCGCGTTTAGCGCGAACGTACACGAACTCGCACAAACAGCCGTGATTTTAAAACTTTTCTCTGTTTCTGCTAAATCTTTGACACACAATTTTTAGCTTTATAAAACTGAATTAAATTATGTGAACCCCCATGCATTACAACCTCTGTGAGAACGTTTTTTGTAGTACAGTAATTTTTCAGATACAACAAAATGTTTCGCCACTCAAATTAAATTTATGTGTCGGAATCCTGTAATTCATTAGGGTAATCCATTTGAAAGCACGAACTGTTCCAGTATTTGTTTATGCGCAACTATTTTTCTTTGGCCAATACTTTGAATAATGGCTTTATTGTACACTTTGTTATAATTGTAATAGGGAATTTAGTTCATGGACAGTATAAAATAAAGTTTTGATGTCTGTGCGAATGAAGGTAACGTTTCAAGTTCCGGTTGAAAATAAAGTAATCATTTATTCCGTCACTGTTTAAGATACGTTTTTAACCTTCAAATATCGTATTTAGTAAAATTACTGAGCTTGCATCGGTTGCCTTAAGCAAGTTAAATTGTCTCATTTAATGTTAGCATTAATTTGATTTCATTCGCATTGCTGCAACTTCTAGTTTAAGTTTTATAATTTCAAGAATTAAACAACACTTTTTAGGTGAGAAGTGCATTTAAGTGTACCACAAACGCGCTTTTTTTTTTGTTTTGTTTTTTAACAAACAGCAACAACTATCTGTATCAACTTACCTTCTCAAGTATACATTGTTCCTGAGCAGACAGCAGCCATAAAAAAAATAATAATTAAAAAAGTCGTCAAAAGTTCCGTTTAAAGAAAATGCAAGTCCAGTCCGTTGTCCAGTCCTTGGAATCTTTTTTTCTAGCTAACCTTTTGTGGCGCGGCGTCGCAGTGAACAAAAAGCGCGCGAAAGTATAGCCTCGTTTTCGTTCTTTCCTCCAGGCCCTCTCCTCTGAAAAAAATCTTAAACATCGATCCTCGCAAAAAGCAATCGAAATTAGAAGAAACTGACAACGCCATCATAAAGAGGATACTCTCAAGCCTTAGGCAAAATTTTCTTTTATTCCTACCTCAAATGGTCGTTGAGCAGGAAGCTGACAAACTTTTCAGTTAGATTTTCTACTGCCGCACTTTTTTAGGA
>JAEMWC010000486.1:117500-130000 GCA_016490735.1 Pachyseris speciosa
AAAAGGTCCCCTAAAGGATCCCAGAAGATTGCGAACTCAGCCCAAAGCCAACTCATCGTTTGTATGGAAACAAATCTCTCGCTTGGCATCGTTTGACCGAAGAAGAAGAAGACGAAGACTAAGAAAAAGAACAAGAACAAGAAGAGATGGAGGACGAGGAGAAGGAGGAGGAGGAGGAGGAGGAGGAGGAGAAGAAGAAGGAGAAGAAGAAGAAGAAGAAGAAGAAGAAGAAGAAGGAGGAGATCGTTTCCCGTACTTCTTTGTTCCTTTTAAGCGTACTTACAGAAAAACTAAACGGACATTAAAAATTGACGTTTCCGTGAAATCCGACTTTTCCGCACTAATAACAAATGAAGAACTGAACATCTAAAACATCAGACTTAAACTTTTCACGCCAAAGAGTAACTCAAGTTTCATGTCTCCGAGAAATCCGTCTTTTCCGAATGCGCTGAAAAGATGTTTGACATAAAACATAAGTTGTATCAAGACTTGACTGCTGGTTGAATTCATGGAGTAAAGACAACTAAACATCTAAAAACATCTGACTTAAACTTTTCATCCCAACAAGAAGCTCAAGTGTAACGTCTCCGTGAAATCCGAGAAATCCGTCTTTTCCGTATGCACTGAAAAGATGTTTGACATAAAACATAAGTTGTATCAAGACTTGAGTGCTGGTGGAATTCATAGAGTGAACACAACTGAACATCTAAAACATCTGACTTAAACTTTTCATCCCAACAAGAAGCTCAAGTGTAATGTCTCCGAGAAATCCGTCTTTTCCGTATGCACTGAAAAGATGTTTGACATAAAACAAAAGTTGTATCAAGACTTGACTGCTGGTGGAATTCATAGAGTAAACACAACTGAACATCTAAAACATCTGTCTTAAACTTTTCATCCCAACAAGAAGCTCAAGTGTAATGTCTCCGAGAAATCCGTCTTTTCCGTATGCGCTGAAAAATTGTTTGACATAAAACAAAAGTTGTATCAAGACTTGACTGTTGCTGGAATTCATAGAGTGAACACAAGACTTTTTTTATGATGGCGGAAAAGGCGGATTTCACGGAAACATGAATGATTAATGTTTAAAACTTACAGGAATGACTGACTGCTGAATGAATTCATTCAGTGAGCACAAACTTTTCCATGAAGGCGGAAAAGACGGAAAAGACGGATTTCCCGGAGATATGAATATATAATGTTAATTTAATATATATATAATATAATACTTCTCTTTATTACTGTAAGTATCTTATATATATATATATATATATATATATATATATATATGTACGTAGAAGTACAAGAACAACAACAACAGCAAGAACAAGAATTTTCTACTGCTACATATGTGTTTTTATCAGTGAAATAAACCCTACTACTACTGTGATGATGATGATGATGAATATTTGTAAAGCGCCGTTTCTCAAATTAAGCTCTAAGGCGCCTCACAATATTGAAAAATTTAGAACTGAAGTAAAAAAGTAGAAAGTAACTTGACTATTACATTAATACGGAGGCAAAAAAAATAAATAAATAAAACTATGAATAAAAATAAGTTTTGACATTAATCTTACAAATATAAAAGAACTAAGATTTAAACTAGAAAAAGAAAAAGCACATTAATGAACGCTGGATGACCTAAACATATAGAGGGCGAATAAATCTTTTTGCTTTGACATCGTCTGTAATCCTTTGCGATTGGATTGAGACGGAACACCGCCGGCTGCTCGGAGGTGAATAGTACTTGCTAATCATCTCCGAATTAACCTATCAGAGCGCACGAAACGTACTATTCACTTCTGTGGTATATATCGAGAACTTAAAATTCGTTATAAAGAGGTTCGTTATAGATCAAGAGATCACTGTAAATGCCATCTCATTACTACACTAATCCGGATGATCGGGATTTACTTAGTTATGATTGTCTTAATTACGTGAAAGCCTTTAGAGTACTTACTTCGCAAAATAGGTGAAATTGAAGTCAGGCCCAGGCACGCCTCCAACAACATTTGTGCCCACAACATTTCCGGCCGTATCTTTAGCGGTGACAGTAACGTAGTCCCCTGAGTCAACCCTCCACGGGTTATTTGCCAAATTGACTGCAAAGCGGGCAGTTAGGTTATCAAAGTAGCAGCCACCACAGAGCGAGGCGTGGTACTGGACTTGGGTATCCCCGGGAGGGGTTTGGTCCTTCTGAGTGATGAACTGCACTTCCACTGGAATTGGCTCTGGTTGGAACTGAGGGTAACTTTTCTCCAAGTCCATCTTTTCCAGGGACTGATCATGAAACCCTCGAGCGGCGACGAAAATTGTGACTGACAACAAATTGATCATAATCATCAACATCCTCATCATGAAAAATGTGTGTGTGTTGTTGTTGTTGTTGTTGTTGTTGTTGTTGTTGTTGCTGATGATGTTGTTGTTGTTCTGAACTGATTTCACAACAGAAACCCTTTATGATCAAACTTGCCCACATAAACTTGCTGAAGGCTGGTGTTAATAATGATGATGATGATAATAATAACAATTATAATAATAATAATAATAATAATAATAATAATAATAATAATGATAAAATACAGGTCTTTCATAAGATTTTGGAAAGTCCATAGTTTTTCCCTGAATGATGGGAGAGAAATAAGACTTAGACGAAATAACTATCAAAGATACATAAAAGATGTGAACTTTAATTTCCTTGCTGCAAGTACAGTGTTTGTGGAGTTAGGGTAACTGAGCGGTAAAACCGCTGTATTCGTAGGCCCCGGGTTCACGTCTCGCAATAGCTCGGCCACACTTGTAAATAGCCAACTGGTTCGCCTCCAGCCATTTTGGGATCTGTTACGTTTATTTGCCGAGGAAAAATAACGCTCGTATATTTATTTATTTATTTATTTATTACTTATTTTCGGTATTAAGCAATATTTTTAGTTTGCAATGACAGAAACGTTTTAAAACTGGAAACCGTTAGCTAGTTTTCAAACGGCACAAAATAGTCAGTATTTAAGTGTTATATTCCTGAAAATTATAGCACGATTTTTTTTAAAGGGAGCGAGACAATTGTTCGCTTCCTGTGGCTCCAGTTGAAGGGTCATATTTGTCGTATATGCCATTGCAATTATGGTTAAATTTTGGAATAGAAAGACAATAGGTTGAAATAAAGTATTAAACGTAAAAAATAGATTAGCTATGTAAGGGTTATCGCCCTGAATCGAGGGGTTATGTGATTTATTCCTCTCGTGCGTTGCCCTCGGGCTGCGCCCTCAGGTACCGCACGAGGGGAATAAATCACGGGGGCTATGTGATTTATTACCCTCGTGCGTTGCCCGAGGGCGCAGCCCGAGGGCAACACAAGAGGGGAATAAATCACATAACCACGAGCTGAAGGCCAATAAACGACTTATTTTTACATTGGCGAGGATTCCTCAAGGCATGCAAAAATACACTGAAGAAAAATGCCTCTAATGTTCATCTTTCTTTTGCTTTTCAACACTCCATGCTGACACTGGTGGGATTCACAAGTTTCTCGGCTTTTTAATTATGTTAGTTTTTTAAAGTCGCATTTCGAATTAGTTGTTCGTTTTGTTCTTAGTGAATGCTAGGAACAGGCTAGCAATGTTAAGCGATTCGGAGTCAGAACTGTTTATTACTCAAAGCAGTATTAGTGGCAGCACCTCAACTGAGCTTTCGGAAAGCAACTTTGAATCTTTATTTTCGGGTGCAGACAATGAGAAAGCAGTTGACAATTTCAATTTACACACCGAGGATCTTTTGAAGGACCTTTTTACAGATAAAGAAGATTCCGGCCGAGGGATCACTACTGTAACCGACAAGGAAATTCAGGCGAGGAATGAAGCAAAAATACCACAAAACACTAAATGGGCAACTTCATGGAGTACACGAGTTTGGGATGAGTGGGTTACACAGCGAAACTCGTTACCGATAAATGACAGCGAAACTTTCGTGGTAGCTCCAAACAGTGGAGTTTTAAAGACACTGTGCAATTTCGAACTGTCGTTTTGGCTGAGCAAGTTTGTATATGAAGTAAGGAAGAAGGATAAGAGTGAATACCCTCCAACTTCACCGTATTTACTGTGTACAGGTCTGCAGCGTTATCTGAGAGAGACACGTGCACCAGAGTTAAGGATTTTTGAGAGTCCACATTTCAAATTGTTTCAAGATTCACTGGATGCTGAAATGAAAAGATTAATCGCCAAGGGACTTGGTTGCGAAATCAAGCAGGCCGAGCCTATGACGGAAGATGAAGAACAATTAATGTGGTCAATGGGAGTATTAGGTGATACGGATTCTAAAACTTTGCTGAACACTTTATTCTTTCTAATTGGTAAATTTTTTGCGCTAAGAAACGGCGAAGAGCATCGAAGTCTTACATTCGACCAAATCAGGGTGATTAAAGGAAGCGACAAAGAACGCAGCAAACTGCAGTACACTTCATTTGGAGACAAAAATTACGCTGGTGGACTTAAGCACCGAAAGTTGCGTCCTAAAACCGTGGAACAGCACGATAATCCTGGCAACCGGGAAAGATGCATTGTTCGCATATTTGAGAAGTATCAAAGCAAATGCCCAAAGTTAAAGCCTGGCAGTCCTTTATATTTGACCCCTAAAAGAAAAGTCAGTTCTGACGACGAAGTGTGATACACAAAAACACCAGTTGGAAAAAAATACCTTGAGAAAGGTTGTTCAAGACATGTGTAGAGTTGCAGGAATAGAAGGTTACAAAACAAAATCATTCCCTGAGAGCCACGACTTGCACGATTGGCCTAGAAAAGGGAGTGCCTGAAAAGCTCATAATGGAACGTACTGGACATCGTACTGTGAAATCACTTCACAACTATCAAAGAGTTAGCGACGCGCAGAAGGAAATTGTGTCCGATGTTTTGCAAGGATCAGCAACTGATTTTTCGGGGGCCACAGTGGTGGAAAGCGATGAACCACCGACTAAGAAAATCCGCGAATGTGCCCCAAAAGAAAACACTGCTCAGTTCAATTTTAGAAATTGTAGCGTCGTATTCAATATTTCCAAATGAACATTTGTAAATTTGTTCTTCATGAACAGCTAATTTAAATGCGAGGGGAATATGTATAAATATGCAAGGGGGATAAGTCACTTATCCCGCTTGCTTATTAACACATAATCCCCTCGCATTTAAATTAGCTGTTCATTAGCCCCGCTCTTCCCTTAAAACAATCAAAGCCGCACCCAGCTTTTCAGACAGTTGATTTGGGGGTTATGTAATATATTCCCACCGAAAAGAACAAAGGAATCCGAGCTCATGTAAAAATAAGAGCTCATTATTAGGAATAATATCCCAACTCTGGCGTCCGTATGATGTGTGTTATTTCCGGGAAACAGTACTGGAAAGGCATGGGAGCGAAAACGAAAGTCACTGTTTATTACCACATGAAGGTTTGAACTCAAGACTTCTTTTCGAAAGGAAAGGGTCTTCTACACCAGAAGAAAAGTAAATAATCGCAAAATAAATAAGAATTTATGACATTCAAACAAGCACTTTAATTCAACATTTTTGAGTTAAAGAGAATTCGTAGGGGTCTCCTATTGACAGTGTGTGACTTTTCCACGAAATAACATAAACATAACAAACAAGGATTTAATTCGCCCTTTCAATATGGATCATTTAGGGTCAATTAGTCAATCCAAAATACTCGGCAAAATACTATGCATGGTCACTTTATGCGCGGAAAGAAGGAAATAAAAATATTACACTAATTTAAAGTTCCTTGAGGCCAGGAGTCGTCTAAACTTTTTTAAACACTGTGAGCGGCAATCAGGTAAAAGCTCGAATGCTGTCAGAAATTGCTGTTCTAGTCTGAACACTGTTGTTTAATATGCATCATTCTTCGTCGAAAGACAGCGGGAGTGTTCAACATGTTCCTTTGGAGACAAATGCAACATTAAACCTAATTATAGCTATATAACACTATCCCAGAAGATTGGCCTTGAATTTCCCAGTCAATGGATCAAGCAGACAGTTTTGCTGGAGAAGGATAACATACCGATGACACGAAAACAAGAATTATTTTTAGGCAATACAAAATCTCGTGACTATCATTGGACCTATTTAGCTCATATCTCATTGGGCCAACAACAGTAGATAGAATGTGCAGAAATCCCTACACAGGAGGAACGACCTTTTCAGGAATTGCTGAATTTACTGAAGTTATCCGATATCAAGCTACAGCTGGAGAGAAAACTGGAGCAAATCCAAAATGTCTTCCGTATGAAATTTACATGAAACATGAAAACAGACTGACAAAATTAAAGATTAAGACTGACGGTGATTCGTAAATCGTCACTATTTCTTTCATGCTTACAGTTTCGACAGCGATTATAACCAAATTTTAGCGATTTGTTCACTGTTCTCGTTACTCAGTAAGGTTTATCACTGAGATTCAGGTTTGATTTTAATTATGATGTCGAGAAGTGATGCTATTATACAGCTGTGCTGAAATAACTTTAGAAATGGTTAATTTAGATCATAATATTCGCAGCACACTGCTTTCACCAAGTTTTACAGCCCACTTCAAATAACTCTATGCTGCTCTATGCTAACATTTCTCAGAACACTTAAGCCCCATTGTGCGGTGCATCTAAACAGCTTCTTCTCAGTAATTTTACGTACGATGCATAACAATAACGTATATCAGAAGCGTTGATGGAATGCTTTTTATCATTACAGTCAACTACAGACGTACAAATAGCCGGTTTCACTTTTGATTTCCAACTTCGAACTTCGCAAAGGAGAGACAGAAACAGTGAGAGAAGGAAAACTAGTACCATGGTGAATAGCGCTAACTTACCCACAAGGAACAGAACATGCATCTCTGGCGAGGTACGTTTCATCGCTGCTAACCGTTGTCTGCAAAGGCAGTTTGACAAAGATGCTGATTTTCTTTTGATCAAGCCTTTATAACCAGCCCTGAACAGAAAAGGCTTCCGCGAAACAGCGTCGAGAGACGGGAAAATCCCGTTTCCGGGAAGCAGGTCAAGTGGTCACGTGACAGTGGCGTGATCCAGTCAGTCCATATGCCTAGACGCTGCAAAGATGTTGAACTGACGAAATTTACATTGCAAGGGTTGCTGATGTATTTCATCGTGATTTCTTTGATGAAATCTTTCCCCGAAAACAGGAATAACTAGCGAAGCAAAAGTACCCGAAAGAAAAATTGATCGATCAAACGTTGCAACATTGTGGCACTTGATGCAGCACCAGATGAAGTCGGTAATCGCGCCTCACAAATGTAAATGTAGCCTCTCTGCAACTTAATTCATTTCAAGGTGTTCTTGATTTTAAGTTTCTATGCAAATGAATTACTTTTTGTTTTGTGAATTTAGAGACGCGGAGGAATGTGACTTCCGAATCTATTTATAGTGAAAGCAAAGAGCTTTGTGATGAGTATTCCGAGAATTAAGATCAATAATCCCCCGTTTATACAAGGTCTCATTCTTTCACTTGTTTGTTTGTGTTTTTTTTTTTTTTTTTGTTTTGTTTTGTTTTGTTTTTTTCAGACAGAAGAGACTTAAAAAGATAGCCTCGTTCGGGAGTTAAACTGGACCCCTCTCCCATACAAATCCGTGTGACTTAGGACTCGCAAGAGGGGTAGTTAAAGAATGTAATGGGAAAACGCTAAGTCAGCAATCACCCAAAACGAAAACAGGAAACGTTAAAGGAAAATAGGCGCTTACGGTAACTAAAAGTGAAATGTGAAGCGAAAAAAAAATTAAGGTTCACTGAATTGACTGACAGGTTTATCACAAGGAAAACAATTTTTGTCTGTTGTTCGCAAAAAGTCGTGATCCGAGGCAGGACGACGGCACCTTTGAAGATTTGTCTCCATGGACAAGTTTTTGTCCGCGTCGAGACAAGTAGGTCGCACTTGTCGTGGTCAACTGATGACAGGAATTTGACGGATTTTTTGGTTATCAAAACAAACTTGTCTAAGTTTTGTCCTAAGTGCGACCTTCGTGCGGCACATTTCCTGTTGTTATATGCTTTGGTATCACTGATCGTATTTCACCTGAGGTTGCAGCTGTGGGTGTGACCTCTGCTATAGGGTATTTAATAGCGATTGGAGTGGAAGAGCAAACAGACTAATAAATAAAGGGGGTTAGTTTCTAAAGAAATTGTGGTGCTGCGTTGGTGTGGTAGTGGTGTGGTTTTATCAACTGAGCTGATAACGTAAGTTGGCCATTGAGTCTCTTCACCTTGGCCAATTTACATTATCACCTCAGCTAATAAAACCAAATGTCTGCTAATCAGACTGCTGAGCGCTAGGTCGTGGGTGCAAATTTCAGGCCGAACAACAAGTCAGGGTCTTAAAATAACAGCTAACAATAATGCTTTGCTGAGTTCAGTTATCGCGTCATAGGGAAGTGATGCTAAGCGATTGGCCTTGCCTCCTTCACCTGCGAATTTAAAATTCAACGAAGAAGTAAAAGATCCTTCACAGTTTTCTTTGAGAGTAGACCCCGGTTCCTGGAAAGCCGATTAAACTATTTCTCAGTTAAGGGTTAATTCAAGATTCCGAGAAAACTAATCAAGGAATAAAAAGGCGTTCCTCAAAACAGATTTATCCTTCGATTAACTATCCCTAGATTAAACTCGGAATAAATCAGTCAAACCGGTTATTCACTCACAAACGCGCGAAAATGACGATGCGTGGGGAAAATAGACCGATATCACATTTCTGATGAACAATAGATTTTGCCCGTCCAGACTCGTCATCAGGATGAGTTCTAGCTCTTTTAGGGGAGCAGGGATGGCGTAGTGGTGAGAGCACTCGCCTTCCACCAACGTGGCAGGGGTTCGATTCCCGGTGGTGACGCCAGAAGTGGGCTGAGTTTGTGTTGGTTCTCGACCCTGCTCCGAGGGTTCTTCTCCAGGTACTCCGGTTTTCCTCCCTCAGAAAAAACCAACATACGGCTTATTCGAGCTGGCTGTAGGCTGTGCTCCAAGGTCATACATGGACCGTATAGCGGCTGCCAGAGGCGCCTTGTATATGCTTTCGGTTCGACCTTGTTGAGCTGCGTCCTTGCTGTACTTTGCGAGGATGATTAGCACAGACAGTTATTATTATTATTATTATTATTATTATTATTATTATTATTATTATTATTATTACGAGCACATGAACACTGTGCGATACCTCGTTCGACTCTCTCGTTCCGCCATTTCGACTAGGTCACCTGAAGATGCGTTAGACTGTGAAAGATTTGTGTGGTGAAAGAGCTGTGGTGAAAAGCTGAAATGGTCGCCAAAATGGGAGATTTGCCGTCAAATTCAACTAAGTAATGGAAAATTTCTAGTCCGAAGCATAAAACTTTAGATCAAGTCAGTGGATTAACGACGTCCACGTCAACGCTGTGCGATACTTCGTTCGACTCCACTCTCCTTCCGCCACTTCGACTAGGTCACCTGAAGATGTGTTAGACTGTGAAAATATTTTTAACTGGCCACTCTGGGAAGAATTACATCAAGGCTTGATGGACGGCTTTTTGGATGTATCTAAAGCGTTGTGAAAGGGATTGTATTCGCGCCGCGACTGCATTCGACAACACATAAATTTTCCCGCCGTGCTTTGAGCATGACTAAAGACGAAGGATGTGCGATTTACGCAGTGGCCCGATGTAGCCTTTTCGACGATTGGAGAAGGTATTTACCGTTGACCTATTATTTAGTCGTTTTCTTAAAAAAACTTACGGTCAACCGATAAGCCAGATAAGCGTTGTCTTTGTTTATGTGCCCAACTTTTGTATGGCTCGGCAAGAAGTTAAGCCTACTCTCAAATTTGGTTTTCAAGTTTATCGTCAGTTTGTTTGTGAAGAAGGTTTTCAGGATTTCTGTGTTGGACCCATTCTTATAGCAAATTACATTTTAATTTCCCCTCAATTTAAAAAATAGATTCAAATGAAATTTACCGTAAGCTTAAGCTTATAATTTAAACATTGTTGTAAAAAGGTTTTTCCTCAGACTACCATTGTAAATAGGTGCCACAAACCAGAAGCGTAACACTTTGTAAAACTGCCAAATCTATTAAAACAATTATTTGCTAATCTTTCTTTGTTTTTTTTCGACTGGTTCTTGGTCGGTTTTGACATAAACTTAAGTACTTGACGTCTTCAGAGTTATTAAGCTTAGGTACTTTCCGCGTTTAGCGCGCACGTACACGAACTCGCACAAACAGCCGTGATTTTAAAACTTTTCTCTGTTTCTGCTGAATCTTTGACATACAATTTTTAGCTTTATAAAATTGAATTATGTGAACCCCCATGCATTACAACCTCTGTGAAAACGTTTTTTGTAGTACAGTAATTTTTCAGATACAACAAAATGTCTCGCCACTCAAATTAAACTTATGTGTCGGAATCGTGTAATTCATTAGGGTAATCCATTTGAAAGCACGAACTGTTCCAGTATTTGTTTATGCGCAACTATTTTTCTTAGGCCAATACTTTGAATAATGGCTTTATTGTACACTTTGTTATAATTGTAATAGGGAATTTAGTTCATGGACAGTATAAAATAAAGTTTTGATGTCTGTGCGAATGAAGGTAACGTTTTAAGTTCCGGTTGAAAATAAAGTAATCATTTATTCCGTCACTGTTTAAGATACGTTTTTAACCTTCAAATATCGTATTTAGTAAAATTACTGAGCTTGCATCGGTTGCCTTAAGCAACTTAAATTGTTTCATTTAATGTTAGCATTAATTTGATTTCATTCGCATTGCTGCAACTTCTAGTTTAAGTTTTATAATTTCAAGAATTAAACAACACTTTTTAGGTGGGAAGTGCATTTAAGTGTACCACAAACGCGCTTTTTTTTTTTGTTTTGTTTTTTAACAAACAGCAACAACTATCTGTATCAACTTACCTTCTCAAGTATACATTGTCCCTGAGCAGACAGTAGCCATAAAAAAAAAATAATTAAAAAAGTGGTCAAAAGTTCCGTTTAAAGAAAATGCAAGTCCAGTCCGTTGTCCAGTCCTTGGAATCTTTTTTTCTAGCTAACCTTTTGTGGCGCGGCGTCGCAGTGAACAAAAAGCGCGCGAAAGTATAGCCTCGTTTTCGTTCTTTCCTCCAGGCCCTCTCCTCTGAAAAAAATTTTAAACATCGATCCTCGCCTAAAGCAATTGAAATTAGAAGAAACTGACAACGCCATCATAAAGAGCATACTCTCAAGCCTTAGGCAAAATTTTCTTTTATTCCTACCTCAAATGGTCGTTGAGCAGGAAGCTGACAAACTTTTCAGTTAGATTTTCTACTGCCGCACTTTTTTAGGAAAAAGTAATCATGGCCATTTTTTAAAACACTATTTATTAAACTACAACTTCGCTTAAAAATATTCTTGGAGAAAGGTTCTAGTAAACTTTTAGAGTGAATATTAAACTTCGGTCGGTTCTGGTCACGTGACCGATGACGTCACAGCATTAAAAATGACAAAAATGTATATTTCATAAAAATATCTACCAATATCCAAATTTTTGTTTCCTCGCGTTTAATGCAACGCGAGATAGCACTTGTACCCAGACTCCCACTTTTTGAAAATTGAATATACCTCCCTTAATATTTATATTTTGTTCGGTACCCGGGCAGTCCGAAATGGCTCACACCATTGTGCTTCAAACCACGTTGACTGCTTTTTCAATAACAAAATAATTTCGTCACAGTGAGCAAAAACGCACTTGTGAGTAAAGTCACGTGACCAATGACGTCATTGCCCTTAGTCTTGTACAATAATTAGTTTATGGTAAGACTTATTTCTAGACAACATGGGGGTCTTGCTGCCCTCAAACTGACCAAGTTATTTGGGATTGACGATTTTCCAGCTGCAAAGGATTCTGGGAAGGTTCTTATTATAATTATATATTGTTATTTAATTATTATTATAGCTCCCACTGGATTAAGATCCTTTGTATTTGCTCGTTTTGTGGACGAGGCTGGACGGGCAAATCTATTGTTCACAACAAGCGTGATATTAGTCTATGCGAAAGCGAAGATGTGCACGAACTTGAAGCGTTAAGTTGTTCTCTGATTGAAAGCACGGCATCATAATTTTAATGTCAAATGACAAACCGTTCATTAAAAATCACAACTGGCAGCTATTGGCTGAATTACTTGTGTTAAAAAATACATGATGTAATGTAAAAATATATATATAATATATAAAGTATTGTGTAATATTAAAATTATTAAAACTAAAATTCTAAGTTCTAAAATTCTAATTTCAAGAAATTTTATTTTGCTGCAAACTGCATGAAGGAAATCAAGCCTTATTTTTGTCACAGATTAAGAAAATAGGTACATTTCTGCCAAAACCTCTCACGACATTGTTAAAGGGAAGCGAAATGGGAATGATGATTCAGGGTAAGGAGGCGTTGGCGAACAAGGAAAATAACCTCTGTAAAGCCCTGGCCAAACTATTGAACAAAGTTGGATCCAACGTTCCAACTTTGCTCG
>JAEMWC010000486.1:135000-175000 GCA_016490735.1 Pachyseris speciosa
CCGACACAGTCTAACCTAACCCGAATTGTTGAGTTTGTGGGGTTAGCAACATCAGGGATTTTATTTGAAGTGATATATGATCATGGTTTGGTGATGGTGATGACGATGACGATGACGATGACGATGACGATCACAAATCTTTTTTTTTTAGACGCGATATGCGCAAGTTCAAGAGTAAAACAGTCTAAAGTGGATCGTATTGTACAGCTTAGCAAGGAAATTGAGAATGAGACCTTAGATCCGACAGTAAGTGAGCCGTTTTTAAAGGAAGCTGATGAAGTGGAACAAAGATGGAGCAAGAACAGGGAGATGATAGAAAATTATGGCGAAAATGACGCGGCAAGCAAAGCGGCAACAGGCAATTGCTGACTTATATTCTTGATAAAGCGATTTTTCCCGGCATGGCCGTATACCTAAAACTGGCCTTTGAAGTACTGTTATCAGAAGTCATACTTTGGCCCTAGTAATAGTTGTTCCTTCAACTTAGTCACGAAAACGGGCTTTAGCTTTCCATGGCAAGGTGATGTGCTGCAATGAACTTGAAAAAAAAAAATACTTAAGCCCTTCTACAAAAAGGTATTTAATACTCGATATATACAAGTCTTCCTGAATAGGAATTTCTCGTCGAAATTGAAGACAAGCAATTCACAATAATACGAATTTTCCTGGCAATGGCTAGATTCCGACGCAATTGCCAAAATCTATTTGAGGGTAATTCCATCATTGGTATTGATATCAAGGGTTATAGTGCTTTACATTTTAAACTAATGAAAAGTCAGTAAACTTTTTATCCCTATCGTTAGAGTGGGATGTAAGAATGGAATAGAATACTAATATAAACTGGAATACAGAAAATTAGATTGCTAAAGTAAACAGAAGGATTATAATTTGTCCGTAAATAAGACATTTCAGAGGGACTTGGAGTTCTTTGCTAAGATTCCAATCCCGAATAGGGACAAGGTATCAAGGAAGATGAAATTGATTAATTAAAGATCAAGGTATGGCTCTGAAATACTAAATAAAAGGCTTGGGTGACAGTAAACTCACACTTCAACTGTAACATCAATTAACGTTTCAGGGAAAACGGCTTCCTAATGTTTTGATATCGTAAAACCGTGTATTCTGGACCAACTGATCCAAGAAATCGACCCTTTTCATAATGGCGCCCGACAAATTATTCTCTTAGTTTTATGATAATTAGCCTTACTAGCCTCGTGAGCATGTGCAAAATTTTACTTTAAAGTGAGGCTAGTAAGGCTAATTAACATACATACAAAAGAAATTCAATCGTCTGCCAATATGAAAAAGATCTATAGTGGCCCTCGAAAGTAATCCCAGACTGTAAATAGTTTCTGAAGCAAGCAACCACTGAATTGTTATCTTCAGTAAGGGGCCGAGGCTGACATCATAAAGGTGTTGGGCTGTTGGTATCGCCCGTCACCACGGACAATCACTACCACTGGTCCGTAATCCTGTGGTCCATCCAATTTCATCTCTATGAAGTTTGCTGGCCCCCCAGATATGCCGTGATATGCGGTCAACACGTTACACTTCCCTCCATTATAGGTTTTCTTGCAGGCGTAGGTTGCGAAGCCTGACTTCTGATCAACGGCCACTGTTGCGATGGTGATGTTGTATTGATGGCTGGCCCCAAAGCAGTAGTCCAGGCGAAGGTATAGCAACTGTGTGGTCATGACCACCTTTTTATCGTGGGTTATGAAAATTGGCTCCAGGTGACCTGTGGGACAGCCAATGAATGAATGAATGAATGAATGAATGAATAGATAAATAAATAAATAAGTAAATAAGTAACCTCATGCCTGCGATAATTACTCCAAGTAAATTCGCCCAAGCAGGATTTTTGGTTCATGCGCCCGAGGACGGCGAAATAGATCTTGCAATCAAGAAGTCACTTTTTAGTAAGGAAGTGCCATTCTTGGTGTGCTTTCAACAACTGAATCAAACGAATCGAACCTGTGGGAGTCTATCGAGGTAAATTAAACTGCCCATGTATAATGTTAATTTTAGACATCAATGGCTGATCGTTTGTCCTGTGTTAATGCAAAGACCGTAAACTAGGCGAAAATCTGTATACAAAGACAAACCATAAAGTGACCTTCAAACAAAAGTAAATAGAGAAAAAATATATAAATATGGTGACCCAGAAAAGTAGAAAGACGTCGATATTTGGCCATACAAACAGAAACACAGTTGAATAGATAGACAGATTGACTGAGACAACAAATAAACTAACTGACCGACCCACACACATTACATACACACGACAGATGTTAAACGTTTTTATATCGGATATAGCTGTGAACTGTAGTGGAGTGACCATGGTTCTTTGGTAAATGGAGGCATTACTTAACAATTTATCTTTCAAATCGGCACTCTTAATCCCCTCGGTATCAACGAGCGCTTTTCATTCAACTAATTTATTCCTGTTTTTCACGTTACCATGTTACCACCAATAGCGTAGCTCCATATTCTGTATGTAAACCGTACACAACCCACAATTCCTCGATTCGCTTTGACGACGGGCTAACGCTCGAAACGTCAGCTTATCGATTCCCTCCACGGTGGTCAATACACCATTTTGTTAATGATCAGTTCCTGGTAAATCGTGGGCAGATCCAGTCCTTTGTGGGGGCAGACGGTCAAAATTACAATTTCAAATTAGGTCCTGGAATGGCTGTTTGCCCCGACAAAGGACTGGATCTACCCACAATTCACCAAGAACTGATCATTAGCAAAATGGTGTATTTACATTATCAACTCCGTTGATAAACAAAATTCTCCGACGCAGCACCGCAGTTGCTTTAGAAAGTAACCCCATTTATTCATTACTTAGCAATGACAATTGTTTATTTTAAGGAGTTGGGTGGTAAAGAATTTAGAAATCACATATATAATGTTTTGTAATGTTTTATCGCAACTAAAGGATCCGAAGCGAGATAATCTACTATGATTTTGTCAAAAGAAAATTAACGTAGTCACCGGCTGTTTACTGAGGCACTGGGATCATTGTCAATAGCCTTCCAGAGGGGATGTCTGTGGATATTTCAATAGTGCAAATTATTATTAACCACATAAGAGTAAGACAGGCGGAAAGTTTGGCTTGTCACAACACTACATCAACGAGATTGAAATAAATTCCATAGTTCCATTTCAGGCGCACACACGGACTACTACCACTACTACTACATACTACTACTAATGCTGCTGCACAAAGATGTATTTACCAGATTCTTCTCCTTTGCTGAAGTTTTTAAAGCGGTCATGCTCCATGGGAGTTACCTGCCAGCGAGCCTCACATGGCAGAGCACGCTCTACTGCAGTATTGTATACAAAGCTCAGCGACAGAGTGTAGACAAAAGCAGGAGCCGGGCCAGTTTTTACGTCGAAGAACAAATCTTTGTACCTAAAGAAAATACACCTTGTGTCAACTCTTCGTGGATTACATAGCTTAGAGCAAAGGTGGAGCTTGGCGGCGCGCTGCAGGTGGCATGACGTGAAAATTCACGGAGCCCAAGAACGATTTTGGGGCTGACTGCCTAAGGTAATTCAGCGTTTGTATGGAAACAAATCTCTCGTTTGGCATCCTCTGACCTACTGCACGACTAGAAGAAGAAGACGAAGAAGAAGACGAAGAAGAAGACAAAGAAGAAGAGAAAGAAGAAGACGAAGACGAAGAAGACGAAGAAGAAGACGAAGAAAAAGCTGTTATCAGTGAAATAAAGACTACTACTATGATGATGGATGACCTTAATATATACCGGGCGAATAAATCTTTTTATCATTCGATACTTTTTCCCTTCCTTTCCATTGGCCCAGAGCTTACCACGTGATTTACAAATAACTACCTTCAAATAATGGTTTGCTCGTGCGCAGTACCGTACAACTGATTTTGCTACAAATAATATTCTGCTCATGCGTAGTTGTGTCCACGCGTCCAAGCTCTTCAAATTCAGTGAAAAATGGCAGAAAATGGCAACTTTATTACTTTCGAAATTCTGGCTTTGCAAAGTAATTGCGATATTCAATAAAATATATAAAACTATAGAACAATAAGAAATGATTAAAATCGCATTTATATAACGAAAATTAAGATGAATAAAAGCTTCTAGCATTCTCTTTGTAAATTTCGCATAAGTTCCTTTTTGAATAATGCAAGGTTTGTTAGCTCAGTGAGCCTTTCGGGTAGGGAATTCCACAGCGAAAGTGCTCGATAATAGAAGGTTCTTTGGCCTGCGGCCGTTCTGTACCCTGGGATGTCCATCTTAACAACGATTTCGTTTACCAATCAGGTCAATAACCAGAGACTGTACCATCTACGGGACGTTTTCAAATCACTTGACTCTGTTGATGACCTCCCCCAGGTTGTGGAAACCTCAGTACAGTGGAACCTCAATTTACCCTGTAACAATTTTTTTAGAGGATTTTGAAAGTCCTCGTTATGGAGCAATATGGTAGCGTTCAAACCGACAAAAAGTGATTATTGTTTTTAGGAACATAGAGAGTCCTTTCCATTAATACTTGTTGGTGGATTGGCAGGTGACTCCCTAGGGAGTTGGGACGTCAAATGTGTCGTAATTTGAACTCTCAAAGCAGGACAAAACAAATGCCCGAGCTGAGAGCGGTTTGCGGGCAGCAGCAGTAATGGCGCAATAGGTTTATGTCACTGATCAAACTTGGGTACAATTTGTTGTCTATTGTGTTTCTTAGGTGCATATGAACATTTCATGGTCTTCACTTGCATTCCCTCGTTTTCAACAATTTTCAGACGTGAGAAGAAGGTTTACCAGAAATCACAAAGGAACGTTTTAATCACTTTATTTAAACGGTTATATTCAGGAAACTGCTTTATTTCAGGATGTGAATGGCGTTTTTGGTGTTGTAAGACAGTTAATTTTCCGCCGACCGGTTAGCTCAGTGGTAGAGCACCGGACTACCGTGCGGGAGGTCGCGGGTTCAAACCCGGCCGGACCAACACTCAGGGTAGTTAAATAATTGAGGAGAAAGTGCTTCCTTTGTAATGACATCTACAAACGGTTAGACTTTCTAGTCTTCTCGGATAAGGACGATAAACCGTAGGCCCCGTCTCACAACTCTTCATAATTCTCTGATTCTGTGGGACGTAAAAGAACCACTAGGGACGTAACAAAACTCTGGCAGTGACCACCCCTAGTGTCTGTCTTAATTTGATATTGACATTACGGGGGCACTCATAACTCAACTTCAATAATTGTGAACTGCGTTATAAGCAGTCTGGTAAAGTCCCCCGGCCAGTGTTGTAATGCGCATTTGAATATTGCATAGAAAATGCGCAATATAAATGTGATATATTATTATTATTATTATTATTATTATTATTATTATTATTATTATTATTATTAATATATCAAGCAGGGAAAGTTATCGTTCGCCGGTGAACGATAATTTGCATAACAACGTTAAAGGGTTTTCGAAGTGCCAAGCTAAAGGGGCTGGGGAAACTGCTTTGTTATATCAAGGGTTCGTTATCTCGAAAACCTAGTTATAACGAATTTGCGGGAAAATGATGTTCGTTATATCAAGGCATAGTGAATAACTACTTTGTAACGGTGTTACCAGCATTTCTCGTGGATCTCAATGATTAGATAATGTCTGTGCTTTAATATCTTCATGTAGCTATGTCGCTGTACACAGCTACAACACTGGAACAAGCACTGTACAAGTTTTGCCTTTCCCTATAGAACATACATACTTATACATACTTTATTTAACGTGGAGACACACTTAGCTTTCGCTAGTTTCCAGGTGTTCCACAAAAAAATGGTATAACTAAAATATACAATAATCTATGTACACATCTATGAATAATAGTCAAGGGTTTCTCAGGACACGAGTTCCAGCCTGGCATATAACAAAACGTAAATAACAGAAAATACTAGAGGCTAGAATATTGAATATGGCTACAACGGATGCTTAATCAAATAGTTCTTCCACTGGAGATTGCCTCTGTCTTTGGCGTGCATCCGCACAACCTGGTGCCCTCATTGAAGGGAGGGAGTGCAGAAACTCTCTTTCTTTAGCAATTGACTTTTACCACAAGAAGCCTCCTAAAGTGAAGACGTTAATAGAATTAATAAGGGGAGAGTTACCGGATAAAGTAGATCTGTAGATGCCTCGACAGTGCCAGCGTCCGTATAGATAATGTGATGTTGACTGGGACGGGAAGAGAAGAGACCCTGGGAACGAGGTTGTTGTAAAGGGATTAAAGGATTTTTATTGCTGTTGGCCTGTTCTGCATTCATCTTTTTGCCGCGTGTTGACATTCATTTTTTGGGATTTTTTTGTTATAACGAGGAATTCGGTGTATGGAAGTTCGTTGAATCGAGTTTTTTTACTTATAACTTTGGCCGGGCTGAAGAACATCGTTCGTTATACCGAGGACTTAAAATTTGTTATAAAGATGTTCGTTATAGATCGAGGTTCCACTGTAAATGCCGTCTCATCACTACACTAATCCGGATGATCGAGATTTACTTAGTCATGATTGTCTTTAATTACATAAAAAGCCTTTAGAGTACTTACTTCGCAAAATAGGTGAACTTGAAGTCAGGCACAGCCACGCCTCCAACAACATTTGTGCCCACAACATTTCCGGCCGTATTTTTAGCTGTGACAGTAACGTAGTCCCCTAACTCACCATTCCACAGTTTATTTACCAAATTGACTGCAAAGCGGGCAGTTAGCTTATCAAAGTAGCAGCCACCACAGAGGGAGGCGTAGTACTGTCCTGAGGTGGTTTGGTCCTTCTGAGTGATGAACTGCACTTCCACTGGAATTGGCTCTGGTTGAAACTGAGAGAGACTTTTCTCCAAGTCGATCATTTCCAGGGACTGATCATGAAACCCTTGAGCGGCGACGAAAACTGTTACTGATAAAAAAATGATCATAATCATCAACATCCACATCATGAAAAATATTGTGTGCGCGATGATGTTGTCGTCGTTTTGAATTCCACACAAGAAACCGTTTCTGATAAAACTTGCCCTCATAAACTTGCTGAAGGCTGGTGTTTTTAATAATCATCATCATCATCATCATCTTCATCATAAAAGTAAATTATAATCTTCCCAGAATCCCTTGAGGCTAAATTTCTTAAGCTTTATAATAATGGCAATTTCATACCTAGAGATGGGTCACAGCAAGTAAAGAGAACATTTTCCAAAAAATATCTGTTAACTCAAAGCTAGGGTGATGACGTCATCAATCACGTTATTATCTCTGAATTAGCGTTTTAGGCTACTGTCACAGGATTTCTTGATCAATTTAAAGGCAAATAGGATATTTGAGGTTCCATTTGTGTGGGGCATTTGAAATGACCACTTGTCGTCTGGCATTTGAAATTTAAGGGGGCAATGCAAAAGAGCGCGAAATTTGAAGAACCAGGTCGAGCGCTTTATAGACTCAACGTTACTTTACACAAAATCAAAAATTAGAGTGAAAGTAAGGTTCCACCTGACAATTTTGGAAATGACCAAAAGCAGTGCATGACGTCACCAGTCAAGTGGTCAAAGCGTTTGAAATAGTTTAGTTTCTGTTTAAAGTACATTAGTCTTCATAAAACGACAAGGTTTGGCTGTGTTAATTTAGAAATCTTCACATTGTACCTTGTCTGAGTTATTATACCTCCGTTTTCTAAACATAAGCGAAAGAAAAATGGGCCGCAAGTTTAGAGATTGCGGAAATTTAACGATTTCGGGCGCTTAAATCGAAACGGTGACTTCTGTTTTCGCTTTTACCCGGAGGTGTAGCTTTAGTAATAAATCCCAAATTGAATCCCGAATCAGATTTTTCCGTTTATTTTACGATTAGTTTCGACAGAAATGGAAAATCGTTGTGATAGTACCGAGCGAGTTTGTTCAAGATTTTATCCAAACAGCGTACGCAGTGATGAATCCCAAGACTCCGGACTTTTATTTCTCAATTACGGTTCAGTTCAATTATAGAAACAGAAACTCGCGTTGTGATAGTACCAAGCAAATTTGTCACTGAATTTGGTTGAGTGAACAGCTTCAAGGAAGAGCTATAAAACTTAATAAGTAGAAGACTTAAGAGGCAGTCCTGCTAAGAACGGTCCCCTCGACTCGGCGACCAAAACAGGTTTTCCTTTATTTTTTTTTCACCATGAAAAGGGTTTGGTACACATGTTTAAAATATGCTATAAATAGTTTTCGGTTCTTTATTTTTGCGCCGCCACAAGCCCAAATTGAAATTTGGCTCACCTGCCCAAACTGATAGCGACCGAAAGTGTAAATTTCACAGATTTTGTCAAGTGCGCTCTGACTGCAAACATCCAGCTCACTGAATTCTATTTTGCTACAAGTTTACAAGGTGTATTCAGTTAGTTCACAGACAAAATATGGAAACTTACAAAAACATCTTACGCATTCCAGAGTGATTAGAAGACACCCTTCTCTAGAACCTTAATTTGCATGTCGAAAATTAACCAAATCAAAGGAAAGAAATCTCAAAAGTTTGGTCTAAATCGTGATAAAAAAACCACATCAAAGCGAAGTCTATACTCCAATTAACTGGTGTATTGCTTCAAACCGGCGGGTATCACCTTAGCTTGCACACACCAAGAAGTCAAAATTGACGAAAATCCCTGTGTTTACATAATTATCGTTGGTATCAAATTCATTTGCATAATTCTAAAATTAGCGAAAAGATAATTTTTTTACCGTTCAGATTCTTTTACTGGCCTTCTAAACAGTTGGTCTTAACTACCTTTAATGATTGTATGCAATAGAAAGCCTGTGTTGTGGCAAAACGTTGCATTCACTTGACCAGTCTATATAGCTTGCGAGACCCACAAAGTAAACATTGGCGGTTGTAAGTAGTCTATTGAATAAATTTCTTTAAATCACTTTGTTAACCACGAGATGGAAACTAGTATCAAATTCAAAAATTAAAAGTTTGCAATTTGGTAATTGTAGACATTATATGCATCTCGAGGGGACACACAAACATAAAATACATTACACTAATAATTTTGAAACAACCACATGCAGACATACACTCGGATACACTCACGGCCTGCCCACTGAGAAAATGCACTGAATGCTTCCAGCAAACACAAGCGACCCGAATCAATGGCGCTACTTTCTTTTCAAAATTTCAAATTCTTTTCATCATTGATGGTTTTCATGCGGCTACGGTCTGCAACGTTTCCTAGCTACAAACTCAACATCGTTTTTACCAGGAAGAATGCTGTGTTGCGTTAAATTGAACGTGACTTTGCTAGTTGCTTTGTTTGTTGTCTTATGGGATGGGAGGGGAGGAAAGCAAATGTAGGAGGGTACGGAACAAATAAATAAGAAAATGTTCCGTTTTCCTTTTTTAATTCATGTATAGATCTAATCGCTGAATAGCAAAAAAGGAATTCCTGAAATATTATTTCAGTCCACCAGACTGTCTCCAATAATTATATCGAACACTAACTTGATGCAACTATACAAATGTGGGGTAGGAGTGGCCTGACCGACAACTACAGTTGTAGGGTGAAAATACTGACTCCCGCTCCGTGGACTACCCACTGACCCCCACTCCGTGGACTACCCAACGAAGTACTCCACGGACTACCCCGCGGACTACCCCTCTTATGGTAAAACAAAAATTACGTTAGGCTGAAAAAAAGATACAAAACTCGTACTTGCGTCAGTCGCGATCTTGGTTACCGCCATTTTACTCGGTGGGTTTACCTAAAAGAAGGAATCCGGAATCCTGTATCTAGAAAATCAGAAAGAGCACAGATTGAGGACAATATTTGAAACCAAATGTTCCTACAAATGATCGAACCGTCACTGTGTTTCGCCTATATCCTATGTTGACATCAAAATGCTCCTGGAGGGGGACGAATAGGTTCGCGGATCAACGGATTTGGCAAAAAAAAACTACTCGGATTTCGGATTTTGAGGATACATTTTACGGATTGGTGGATTTCGAAGGCTCAGCGGATCACGGATTTCTTCAATATTTTAGCGTGGATTATGGATTTTGTTTGTTTTGAAGTACGGATCGTGGAACTTAATTTATCCGATTGTTCCAATGTAGTCTTCTGTCTGGCCTTAGAACGAGGAGTTAGATCATTAGACATTTGACCTTTAGGGACGGACCATTATTTTTCTGGAGGGGAGTATAGAGGCCTTAAAAAACAAAATAAATTGCTTGTAAACATGATATGTATAAAAAAATTATAGTTTTCATAGAGGTCAGAGAAACTTGTAACCTATTAATGGAAAAAAAAAATTCAAAAATGACATTTAGACTAAAGGTATGTAGTTGTTTATTAACATGATACAGGGCTCCATTAAAATTAACATTTTATTTGACCAAATCGGAACACCAAATATTGCATGAAATAAATAATTGAAATAAACAAAAGTAACGCATTGGGTCGGCCGATCTTCAAATTGACCATGCACAAAAATAAACCCCTCGCGTAGTGCCTTTCGTATGCTTTTTATTTGCGCCAGTAGCTGTGTAGGCGAGTCAGTGTTTTATAATGGTAATTGAACTGAGTGGGGTGCAATTTGGTCTGAAATCATACGCGTGCTTTCAAAATGGAACGAGCGCGCAGCGCGAGTTCGATTTGAAATCGCTAGGATGATTTCAGACCAAAATTGCATGACACGAAGTTCAATTACCACTTTATTACACCCGTTTTGAAATCACACAGTTTTTTGTCAATATTAATATTTGTTTATCCATGAAATTTGATAGGTTATTATTATTTCATTTTCATTTTTATGAGTTACAAAAAAGTATGCGATTTAGAGTAAAAAATGGTGCAATTTGGGTGTAGATTGTAGTGTTGAGAGGCAATCAGATTGCTAGGATCACCAGTGATTTCAAAATGGGTGTCATAAATAAAGAAACAACAAGCTATTACTAGGAGCATACATGTCTAACATAAATTTGGTATGCTTTTCTGACATTTTCTTCGAAATATAGCTTAAAAAATTGTGCTTTTCAATAACACAAGGATTGTACATTTAAAATTCAAGCAACGGTTTCGCTTTTCACTGCCGCCAACCATCATACTGCCGGTACGTCTCAGAAAACGAAAAAGATGAGTTCAAAGGTGTCAAAAGGTAACCTTCGCGGGCAGTGATTGGTGGATTTCGATCCGCTTTGTAGATTTCTCTTTTTTCCAATTCGTTGGTCGCCGCCTTTAAATATTACATTAAATAATGATTGGCGGCAGCAAAAAAGGAACCTCCTCTTTGTGTCAATGTGGTTAAAAAAGATGGAAAAAAATAATTTGCAAGGTGTTGTTCAAAAAAAATGTTTGCAGAGGAAACTTTTTCATACTCGATTTGGGCGCCAAGTGCGGATAAACAGAAGTACAAAATTTTGAATGTTTTAAGGTCCTAAAGCCTTAAACAGTACTGCAAGAGAAAAGAAATAACTGCGGATTCGGATTTTGGTAAAAATATCTGCGGATTGGCGGATTTTCCTAGAAATTAGCATGGATCACCGGATTTTCTGATCCCTATTCACTGACGACTTGACGCAACTTGACGCAACTGACGCGACTGACGCAAGTATGTCTCTTGTATCTTTTTTCAGCCTAAAAGTAATTTTTGTTTTACCGTAAGAGGGGTAGTTCACGGAGTAGTCCATAGGGTAGTCCGTGGAGTACTCCGTGGGGTAGTCCACGGAGTGGGGGACAGTGGGTAGTCCACGGAGCGGGGTCAGTGTTTTGAACTCTCCCACAGTTGTATGGGCTTTCATTTTATCGGCATAATTAACAGTTTTCGCTTGTTTTAGCTCCTGTATCGATTACACAATAATTTGTGGGCACGAGTACGTTGTCTTTTGCAACTCACTGGGGATAAGAATATAGAATGAAGTGCACATTTTAAGGGCACATTTTTTTTTTTTTTTGAGTTTTCTGCCTTTTTCTATTCCTTACTACTATTCTGGAACGACAGAATAGGTTGATTAACGGTGAAAGTGATCTGCACACAGCTCGTCGCAGAGTAGTCTGGATGGAGCAACTGAACCCGTCTTCGGCAGGCCGCGCAAAGCCTGCATGGAAGGCGCTAGAAGATAAGGAAAATCGAACGTCCTACGTGCTCTTTCCTCTCGCTTTTTCTCCCTCTAGTCGTTGCTACGTACGTTAAGGTATGCACCTAGCGGATAATGTGAGATTGCTTAACTTATTTCTGTCATTTTCGAGCGAATCTGCGTTTTCAGTGTTCAGACTAAGCCTGCCGTTGTTATGTTACTCTCGAGTTCAAACAACTTCTTGGTCTTAAACAAAATGTCATCAAGACAAGTAAAATCCCCGTCCTTCATAAGCTGCGTCATAGGCGTAGTAAGGGGCTGATAAGGAAGTGAAAAGGGAGAGGGGAGTAGCCCTCTCCCTGTCCCTCCCTCCCCATCCCCTTTCTACGAGCTTCTACGCCCTCCACGATGGCTATGTTGAAATTTTCCAGCTGAGAATTAAACGCTACATTCTAACATCGCGATGCAATCAGTGCCAGGAAACTGCAGGAAACCCCATCCCCCATAAATCCATTATTTTCCTTTCCTTAATAGGAACTTGATCGTAATTTGCGCTCCAATTTTAAGCTAGCCTTCCACGCCGTCGTGAGAGAGGCTAATTTCAGCACCTTCTTCGCTGTCATCGTTTCCATTCAACATAACACTTATTCAATCAATTTCATTCAAATCTTCTTTGAAGTTCTGTTTAACAATTCCAACGGAGTTGATAATGCAAAATGACCACCGTACAGGGATTCGATTAGCTGACGTTTCGAGCGTTAGCCCTTCGTCGGAGCGAATCGAGGAATTGTGGGTTGTGTATGGTTTATATACAGAAAATTGAGCTACGCTATTGGTGGTAACATGGTAACGTGAAAAACAGGAATAAATTAATTGAATGAAAAGCGCTCGTTGATACCGTGGGGATCAAGAGTGCTTGGCACTCTTAATCCCCAAGGTATCCATTTTTTGTATATAAACCATACACAACCCACAATTCCTCGATTCGATCCGACGAAGGGCTAACGCTCGAAACGTCAGCTAATCGAATCCCTGTACGGTGGTCAATTTACATTATCAACTCCGTTGATAAACCCAAATTTTCGTGTTTCACTCCCCCACCGACGCAGCACCACAGTTTCTTTAGAAACTAATCCCCTTTATTCTTTAACTTTAAAGCAGATCAGGTATGAAGTTTTATTTGTAATGAATCTTTTTCTTTGACATGTGCATGTACACATGTGTCGTAAGCCTTTGCACAGTTTTCCCGATCATGCCACTCCTACACCACAATTGAAATAATATTGAAGGAATTCCTTTTTTTTATTTCCTATTCACTGATTTGATACTTTTCAATACATAATTTTTTTTTTTTGGTTTGTTTGTTCCGTCCTCTCCCACATTATCTTCTCTCCCCTACCATCCCAAACAAATAAGCATGGTCACGTTCAATGCAACGCAAGACAGCAGGATAAGTTATTTAACGCGGTCCACGATGTTGAGTTTGTAGCTAGGAAACGTTGCAGACCGTAGCCGCATGAAAACCATCAATGATGAAAAGAAATTTGAAATTTTGAAAAGAAAGTAGCGCCATTGATTCGGGTCGCTTGTGTTTGCTGGAAGCATTCAGTGCATTTTCTCAGTGGGCAGGCCGTGAGTGTATCCGAGTGTATGTCTGCATGTGGTTGTTTCAAAATTATTAGTGTAATGTATTTTATGTTTGTGTGTCCCCTCGAGATGCATATAATGTCTACAATTACTAAATTGCAAACTTTTAACTTTTGAATTTGATACTAGTTTCCATCTCGTGGTTAACAAAGTGATTTAAAGAAATTTATTCAATAGACTACTTCAACCGCCAATGTTTACTTTGTGGGTCTCGCAAGCTATATAGACTGGTCAAGTGAATGCAACGTTTTTCCACAACACAGGCTTTCTATTGCATACAATCATTAAAGGTAGTTAAGACCAACTGTTTAGAAGGCCAGTAAAAGAATCTGAACGGTAAAAAAATTATCTTTTCGCTAATTTTAGAATTATGCAAATGACTTTGACACCGACGATAATTATGTAAACACAGGGATTTTCGTCAATTTTGACTTCTTGGTGTGTGCAAGCTAAGGTGATACCCGCCGGTTTGAAGCGATACACCAGTTAATTGGAGTATAGACTTCGCTCTGATGTGGTTTTTTATCACGATTTAGACCAAACTTGAGATTTCTTTCCTTTAATTTGGTTCATTTCCGACAAGCAAATTAAGGTTATAGAATGCGTAAGATGTTTTTGTAAGTTTCCATATTTTGTCTGTGAACTAACTGAATACACCTTGTTAACTTGTAGCAAAATAGAATTCAGTGAGCTGGATGTTTGCAGTCAGAGCGCGCTTGACAAATTCTGTGAAATTTACACTTTCGATCGCTATCAGTTTGGGCAGGTGAGCCAAATTTCAATTTGGGCTTGGCTTGTGGCGGCGCAAAAATAACGAATCGAAAAATTATAGCATATTTTAAACATGTGTACCAAACCCTTTACATGGTCAAAAAAGAAAAGAAAACTTTTTTTGGTCGCCACGTCGAGAGGACCGCTCTTAGAGGGACTACCTCTTAAGAGTGAATGTCAGTAAAAATCAAACAAAATTCCAAAAATGTGGCCATTAAATAAATTGATGTTTCCTTAGTCGAAATGTAACAATTCCTTATAAATCTGCTCATTTGTAAATAAATTGAGCCCCGATTAAGTAGACACACTTTTCTCATTTACCGAAAAGTCTAAAATAATCCAACTTCGGCGAGGCAAAAAGCTGACCAGTAGTGCCTCAAGTCAAGTCAAACTCTGGTTTTAGATGTAATGTTTCAGAGATATGTATATTAGAAATGAAATTAATCCAGTTTGTAAAATATAAAACAACACTTTTTAGTTTAAAACAAGACATGTTTCGACATACTTATGCCATCTTCAGTTGCAAATGTTCGTTACAATTTGAATTTTAACTGTATACAGAGTTTCATATTACAAGGATTAACTATTATTTTAATAATAATGAAAACAAGTATAAAAGATGAAGTATTCGACTACAAAACTTACTAAATAGAAGGGTTAATCCAACATGTTGTAACTGTTGGTTTAAAACAGGCCTCATCCATTTAATATGCAGAGCCTATTTAACTTTAATTTGAAACTTAGAGGTTGCAGAGTCTAAAACAGTGAAACATTCCGCAGAACAGGAGTCTCGACAAGCCTGAGATGACACTAAATGCTTGTAAACATGAGAAGCCTTGTCGGACACAAGGTGGTCACGAACGCGAGTAGAGATGTGGCGAGCGGTTTCGCCAATGTAACTAGCATTACAGCCAGCACGCACAAATTTATAAACAACATGCGAACGGAGACCCTGTGGTACGAAATCTTTCACGCTAAACAACTGTCTAACCTTAAAAGTGGAAAAAACTAGCTTGATGTCAACATTACCACAATATTGTGTTAGCAGTTTTCTAAGTTTAGTTTGTGTAACGCTGGAAAAACGGCCCGCGAAAGGAAGTTTATAATAATGTGTAGAAGGTTTGTTGGTCCTAACAATGTGGCTTCTCTGTGGGCTAGCTACGTATATCAGAAGCGCTGATCGAATGCTTGCTATCATTACAGTCAACTACAGACGTACAAATAGCCGGTTTCACTTTTGATTTCCAACTTTGCGGAATTTGGCAAAGAGGAGACAGCAACAGGTGAATAGCGGTTATAAAAACGTATCCTCACAAACAAAAAGAAGAGAAACTTTAAAGCGTATAAGTGAAGAAAAAACTCTCCTTTCATTGCAAAATAAAATAGGAAAATGATGTCAAAAATTGTCGGTAAACTATATAGAACTTCCAAGAATTACGAAGCTTTATTATATAAATATAGATATACTCCTAATTTTCGTAGCAGTAAGATTGAAATCAAACATTTCAAAAAAACGACACAACGTTTAAATTTGCAAGACATGTTTCGGATACTCGGTATATATCCATCTTCAGTTGAAGGATATTTACAAGTGGGTGACTTTATGTAAAGCAGGTAACAAGTAGGTGTTGGTTACAGAAAAATAGTACAAATCAGTGAAAAGGTTACATAATACTGGGGAATGCAACGGAGTGAGAGAATAAAAAGGTGCGAGTACAAATCTGTGAAAAATGCTCAATACAAATAGTAATTAAAGTAGGAGTGTTAAATTAACATGTTTGAGTTGTTTATTCAATGCGGGTCGTTCCCATTCAATATGAAGGGCTTCTTTGATCTTAAGTTGGAAATTAGTAAGAGCCGAGTCTAAGATGGTAAAACAATTTAAGGTTCTGAGTCGTGTAAGAATCTATGCTCTTCTAATTGTTTTTCCATCTTAGACTTGGCTGTTACTAATTACCAACTTAAGATCAAAGAAGCCCTTCATATTGAATGGGAACGACCCGCATTGAATAAACAACTCAAACATGCTAATATAACGCTCCTACTTTAATTACGATTTTTATTGAGTATCTTTCAAAGACTTTTATTCGCACCTTTTTATTCTCTCACTCCGTTGTATTCCCCAGTATTATGTAACCTTTTTACTGATTTGTACTATTTTTCTGTTTTCAACACCTACTTGTTACCTACTTTACATAAAGTCACCCACTTGTAAACTTCCTTTAACTGAAGATGGATACTGAGTATCCGAAACATGTCTTGCAAATTAAAACGTTGTGTCCTCTTTTTTAAATGTTAGATATACTCCTGCTTTTTACTGGACCAAAGAAACGATAACTGATGGAATATCCCTTAAGAAGAAATTGAAATCGAATCCTTTACGGAGTCAAGAGCTAAACAGTAAAGAGTAAAGAAAGCTAAGGGTAAAGCCAACATCAGTAAACTATACTTAATATACTTAAAAGTGCCGACGGAATTGGACGGTATAGGCAAATTTGTACTTACCCACAAGGAACAGAAGATGTATCTCTGGCGAGATACGTTTCATCTCTGCTAACTCTCGGCTGCAAAGGCAGTTTGACAAATATGCTGCTTTTCGTTTGATCCAGCCTTTATAACTATCCCTGAACAAAAAAGGCTTGGCCACACAGTGTCGAGAGACGTGACAGTGGCGTGATCCAATCACTGCTTATGTTATTGGTCTGGACGCTGCAAAGATGTTGAACGGACGAAATTTACATTTCAAGGGTTGCTGATGTATTTCATCATAATTTCTTTGATGAAATCTTTCCCCGAAAACAGGAACAACTAGCGAAGCAAAAGTAACCGGGAACAAAAATTGGTCAAATGTCGCAACATTGTGGCACTTGATGCAGCACCAGATGAAATCGGTAATCGCGCCTCACAAATATAAATGCAGCCTCTATGAAACTTAATTCATTTCAAGGTGTTCTTTGTGAATTTAAAGACGCGGAGGAATGTGATTATCGAATCTATTTATAGTGATTTCAAAGAGCTTTGCGATGAGTATTCCAAGAATTAAGATCACTAATCCCCCGTTTATACAAGGTCTCATTCCATGTTTTTTTTTTTTTTTCATACAGAAGAAACATAAAAAAATAGCCTCGTAATGGACCCCTCTCCCATTCATCTCCGTGTGACTTAGGACTCGCAAGAGGGGTCGTTAAAGAATGTAATGGAAAACGCGAAGTCAGCAATCACAGGAAAACGATAAAAGAAAAATAGTCGCTTAAAAAGCCCGTGTCCCGACTGCCATAATCTTATCTTTTATTTGCTGGGTGAAAAGAAATATACTGATGGTCGGACATTGGAACTCCAGTATCACCGGTGTGAACACAGGTGACACAGGTAGCTATGTATAAAATTCAGGGTTGTCCAAAGTCGCCGTCTACTTATAACTTTGACAGTTGCGCCGGCTACAATTCTTCGGTAGAAAAAAATTGAAGGGAAAAATAGGACATTTAAAACTATCGAAACCAAGAATGGAGTGCTTCACATTGTGAAATTATGAAAAAAGAAAAGAAAACACAACAGTAAAAAGGATCCAAGTCATCCAAAGTATTGCTATTTTGTACTTTATGTGTATCATGCAGAGCAGGTGTATTTTTAGTGGGCGAGGGGTTGGGGCGAGCCGAAAAAGGATTCCAAGGGAGAGGACGACAGGTTTAAAAAAAAGGAGGGGGAGAGCCCCACATCAGCCCTCCTCCACTAGTCCCAATTCTCTACTAGCTGCGCATCCAAAATGGCGGCCTTCTAACTAGCGTTCGAATAGATGAGTGTTCCTACACCCAAAAACGCTTGCTCTGCAGGCTACATTGCGTGTAATCTGATACACGTTGCCACGGCTAGGGGTCCGTGCACGGTTCGGCTAATCCCATGTTTCATTTTATTTACTAAAATAGAAAAATCAACTTTTGTGCATGCTAAGTCTTTATTTTGAGTTTGAGTTTACTTTGAAAACAGTGAAATGATTTAACATGAATAAAAAGATGAGAATTTGCAGTATTTTCCATTTTTCATATTTTTAACTTTACTTAAAGTTGCGAAAAAAGGAATTGAGTACAAAACTGAAACAGCTGTTTGGGCATTTTCTCATTTTTCTTTTTTTTTTCCGGCAAAAATTATAACTCAAGGAAAATAAGATAACGTCCATTAGTTATTTTATTTGTCCATTTTTCTATTTTAAAGAAGACATGGAAAAGAATGGAAAAATGAAATTTGATATCTTTCCTTTTTCATTTTTCCATTTTTTGATTTAAAAATAGAAGTCTGGCAACTATTGATTTTTCCACTTTCGACTTAAATTTTGTTAAAGGAAAAAAAATGAAATTTGATATCTTTGCTATGTCATTTTTCTAGTTTTTGATTTAAAAAATAGAAAAATAGGAAATGGCTTAGCCGCACAAAAGTTTCTTTTTCTATTTTACCAAAGAGAATGAAAAATTGGATTGGTCGAACCGTGCACGGACCAAAATGCTTGCGTGTTTTTTACTTTTGTTCACTGTTTGAGGTAGATGGAGATAAAAAGGTTATTGCTGAGGAAGTTAGTAAAATTTATTTTCTTTTAAGAAACATTATTATTCCTTGATGTCAAAAGAATGATTTTAAATAAAAGCTTTATAATTCGGTTATGTGGGTTCTATTTTTAGTCTCAGCCCGTCTGCGCCGTATGCTTAACTGGATTTTAAAATTGTTTTCGCCGATACTACGATTTAGTAGCAAACTTAATATTTGGTATAACTAGATAGGAAGAATCTTGAACTAGCTCTTTGAGTCATTTACCCTTACGATTTTGCGATTCACCGTTATTTTGATAAGCAGCCGCACATCACGTCAAATCATTTCCCTCGCTGAATATTTATTTCAAGTTGAACTGATGACGAGTAGCAAAGAATGCCTCTTCAAAATTCATTTCAGTGTGACAGAGTCCTGAGTAACTTAATACAAATGGAAAAGTTTTCATATAATCTATCCATACGAGGTAGCTACGTATTTATAAATCCGCCTTGAAATTGGTTCTTTTTGTGATTTTTCTTTTTTACTTGCGTGATGAGCGCTTGGCTGAAATGGAACATCCTCTTTGATATCTTGGGAGGCCTGTGACAGCTATTGTTATGGACGGACTTACAACCCGATGAGTTAGCGGCTTCGCCTCCTCGAGGCAGTAGCCACAAAAAAGGAAGAGCCAAAAACCCAAGAAAAGTGAATAAGATAAATGGAGAAAGATAAAAAGAAAAGGAGAAATGGAAACTGATAAATGAAAAGCGAAATTACCAAACGCTTATTCTGACAAAGGCAAGCATGAGATGTGAAATAGAAAAATCAAAATGGCGGAATGAAATGAACTCCTTTTCCTTTTATTCTAATGAACGTCACATGCACATTAATGGTCGCAGTGTGTTTTTCCGTTTTCATCTTTCTTGCATCAACATAGATTAGTAGTGACGAGAATAATTCCAATTGGCATTTACTGAGCAACAACACAAGTTTATGCTTGACAGGCTTTTACTTATTTATACTTCGCTTCATTGGCCTCAAGTCATTCAGTATCAAGAGAAAAAAAATGAATATTTTGTAATATAGTTGTTTATGGATTTAATAAAATAAGATCACATTGTTATAGCAGCATCTGGCCAAAGGTATGCATCATCGAATTTTTTGGTTCATTCGTTTGATCGTTATTTCATTCATTCATTGTATTCAGTTGTACTTAAGTGCATTAAGAAACCGACATTGTTCATGCATTATGTACGTTAAGCATTGGGTTGACTCTCGGGTGGCTCCCCGGCCACCGGTTCGTCTCCTTTTTCGCAGTAATACCCTCTCAACATCGAAACAGAATCTGTGGGGGGCTTTGAAGGGCACGCAACACAAGCTTTATCTTTCCATTCCTTTCTGTAGGTGTTTCCCGTGCAACATCCGAAAGGCGCTTCATCTCTTTGATACCCCAATATCCGCCTTCTGTTGGGCCTATGAAGGAATCTAAGCTTCACCTTTGCAATGCAAAGAAGATTTGTGGCAGGATTCGGGGCATTCCAGGTTACATCAGAACCTCCCGCCTCCACTGAATAGCTTAGTTTCCACGTCGAAAGGATGGTGGGCATGATGCTCTTCGTAAGTGGAGGCACTCTTGTGTTGGTGTCACAGATGCTGGGTAGATTGTTGCACAGGCTATAAGGGTTGGCGATGTCTTTTCCTTTTGGACATCTGTCATAACCTAGGCTGTATATGGTAATGTAGTTACTATCTTCAAAGGGCAGGTTGTAGACGACATCGGGTTTTGCAGAAAAAGCGCTGCTGGCCACGGATGTTAGTTGGATTCGGGTTTTTGAATATTCTTTTTCACTTCCTGTTTTGTATTCCTTTAGTGGAAGGTACACTTTGAAGCTTTCCACAAATGGTGCCAGAAATTCATCTTTCGTTAACCAGTTGTACTTCCGTAACCATGCTCTGTCTGCCGGAAGCCGGAAAGTAACAGGTTGTCCTTTTGATAAAGCTGGTAGATTAATAAAGCCTTGATCACCAGGGAACTGAGGACGCGTCGGAATGTAAACAAATCGTTCGTCTAAATCGTATGTAGTGTCGGGATCATACGCGATGAGGTTGTCTAAGTTATCATCGCCGAAAAATCCAGTCGATTTACAGGCATCTATTATCTTGCCTTGATTCTGGTAACGCAATTTATCGCAATACAATACCGCCTGCGACTGGAGACGATATTGAGTCATGAAGAATCCTAACATAAGCTTACTTGCATCTAGGAGATCATTCTTCACTGTTATGGACTGCGATAACTTCATGGCGACCTGGCCACGCATAACACGAGCTAGGGCGTCAACTAACTCAAACTGAAAATCAAATATGTTTTCTCAGAGGGTGCCAAATTCAGCGAGGGTTCCTTCCAGTTTTTCACATAAAAGCATCCCTCCTACCACGCCCTGACTTACAGAAGCACCAACACCTTGTGCTCCAAAGAGCAAGTCGCAAGTCGATCCCTTAAACGCGGCCCACAAAGCATCATTCTTAGCAAGGCGTGACCTTTCAACCTTGGGTGTGTAATTTCCGTACGCTTTTATAAACTTATCTGCATCAATTCCAATATTGTCAATCTCGTTATTCTTAATGGCTTTCACCATGGAATCAAGTTTTTCAATCTGATTCGCGTTATCCCTGAAATCTTTAGCCAAAGATGAAGTATTAGCGTACACTTTATGTAGATTGGCCATTAAAGCAGAACCTCTTGCGAGCTCTTGTAACGCCCTGGCAACCTCTGCCGTCTGCTCGTACACTTCCCCTGCCTCAACCCCGCTAAAAATTACCTTCAAAGGATTCATCTGTTGAGCAATTTTGAGTCCTAAAATTGTGCTTTCTTCGATTACCTGGGCCGCCTGAGTAACGAGTAAGGCAGTCATGGCAGCTTTTATGTCTTTTTCAACCTTCTGTGACAACGTGCTTGCATCTGTGTCAAATTTTTCCAGTTTTTCCGAGAGGAATGTAACATCGGCGTCTGCAATACCTTGATCGTATTTTGCAAGACCGTAGAAATACTTAGAAATACCTTTTACAGCCACGCGCAAATTTTCGTCAAGTTTTCGAATGTTACCCAAAAGTTCGATATGTTTCAAGGCGTTCGATTTCAGTTCAATCATCTTTGCATGATCAATTTTGGAGTAGAGTCTTAAGTTACGTGTTCCCGTAGGATTAAGACGATCGTTTTTGACATTCTTTAAAGATTGATACACTTTATGAATGCCTCCAACATCGCACATATCTTCCGCTTGGATTTCATCGCAGGCTAAGGAAACAAAGCCCAAAGAGTTCTCGCGCTCTTTTACCAAGGACATGGCACTTTCTAAGTTGGAGAAGGCATTTACACTGACTGCTTTCTCAAAAAAGTCTCTCCAGTAAAACGTGCTGGCATATGCCATGATCAAGTTTGCCATTTTCTCAATTTCCTCCAGAATTGTTTGCAAAACGGTTTTTTCTGGTTGGGCAAGGGAATTACTGCAAAAGCTCTGTGCTATAAAATCGCTGATCTTGTACCAAAGCAAGCCCCCCATCATTGGAATCGCTTTTCCCACGTCACACTGGTCTTTTTCTGTACAAGCATCCTTTGCACTTGTGCCCTCTTTGTCACCATAAGGATAAGGTGTCTTGGCTCCAGTGCACTGTTTTAAGCTGCTGCAAATTTTGTTTGTGGAGAAGGTGAATTTGTCTTGCTTACGTATATCCTCTTTTACTCGAGAGCACAAGGTATCTATGGGTATAGCGAGATCGGTTGGCGTTTTCTGAGGAGGAGAGAGCAATACTTTGATGCAGCGATAGCCATAAGAGGCTCTTAACGTCTTCAAGATGAATCCAAGCCCACGTTTTGCGTAATTTGTCTTGAGTTTCTTGCTATTGAAGAACTTCGTGGCAATGGGTTCTTCTGGCTCCTTAAAAAGTTCCTTAAGTGTTTTCCTGTCTGTTTCCACCGTAGATACATCAAGGTTATCGATTCCTTTAAGCTTAGCTGGAACAGTCGTCATTACAACGATTAGATCCTCAACGTTTTTCGTTGTTATTTCTTTCTTGACATCGTCAAGCTTCCCAAGGTAAGAGTCTCTTGCCATAAGAACCTCGTGTAATTTCTTCGCCCATTTCTTATCCTTTTCTTTCGCATGTACTCCGAAGAGTATCAGACCGAGGAAGAAAACACATTTCATGGCTACCATTCTGGTCGGGTAGCTCTTCCCAGAGCTTTCGTCCAAACGCCCTTCCTTTAACGATTCTCTGCGGATGACATAAGAACGATGGCATTATTGAAAGCGAATTCAAACATTAAAGCGCAGAATTGTACAATGCAAAAAATGCCTGCACACTAAAAAGATGATCAATCAACGCATTGAAAATTTCGTTTTAGTGTGTCATTAATAATCTCTGAAGGACATTTCTGTCAAAATTTTCGTTTCGACACTCAGAATTCTTTGCAACCTTTACTGCAGTAAATAACCTTCTCCCTTGATCCATTAATGTTTTCCATCTATGCGTGCAAGCTATTGGATATGATTAAATCTCATCTTACGAACGTTCATGTGCCTATGCCACACATGACACACAGCTCTATCTCTCTTTCTGCGCATACGACTATATATCGTATGCGCAGAAATAAATTCAAGACCTGATACGCCGTTATTCAACTTCAAGAACGCTCCGGTCATCTTCAACATTACGCCTGAGTCCTGCCAACTTTAATCTCAAGTCGTATGACTCCAGAGCTTTTGCTGTTTCGGTCCCTGAACCGTGGAACAAACTACCTGATGACATTCGCTCTTGTGACAATTTAAATCTTTTTAAACGTAAACTTGAGACTCATCTTTTTAAAAATTATTTTTAACATGTATGAATTCTTTTCCTATCTTTGTTAAGCGCTTAGAACAGAACTGGATAAGCGCTATATAAGTAGTTATTATTATCGTCATCATCATCATCATCATCATTATTATTATTATTATTATTATTATTATTATTATCATTATTACGACGTTCGCGATCAGACATCAGCCTCCAAAACTTTAGAGTAATGTATTGAGGATAATACGATTTAGAAAAAATGAGTTTTATTACTTGGTATCCAAGGCTTGATGAACACGATTAGTATAGTGCCCGATAAATTGTGTGGCTTCAGCGTACCTAAAAACGGTTTTCTTTGTCACATTAAGGCACACCACACAAGCTTCACATTTTCATTGCTTGTCATATATTTGCGAACCCAGCTTTAAATATTTCATGCTTACGAGGCCTAGAAAGATTGAAACGGTTGTCCATGGCGGCTAATACTCGGGATCACATTTCATTTGGTAGATTTAGGGGTGATGCTCACTACCATGTGGCTATAGTGTCCAATATGTGGCTTCAGCTTACCTAAACTTGTTAATATGTGCGGCTTTCTCTGAAATTAAAGATTTGGAGGTGTGGTTACACTCCACCCCGCTCTCGCGTTATGAAACCTCTGCCTCTTCGTTTTCCTTTCTTTATAATACACAGAAATTCATAGCAAGAGATTCTGGTCCATATCGTTATCACTAGCAGACTTGATTATTACAGATAGTCTTTTGTACCGTGAGTGGATTCAGAATGTTTCTGCCCGCCCTGTTTGCTGCTTAGCTAAATTCGGTCACATTGGGCTGGTCTACAACATTGGCTGCAGCCAATAAGACTGCGGATACATTTTAAAATTCGTTCGATTATATTTACATATGCTCAAAAACGAAAAAAGGCAGTGTGGTAGGCTTTATAAGCATCTATCGATGGTACCGCATGTTAATTACAGCTGTGTCTAAGTCCTCTTTTTTTCATCTTCGTAATATCTTCAAGATTCGCAAGTTCCTATCCTATGATACGTGCAAGACTCTTCTTCATGCCTTTGTTACTTCCAAGATTGACTGTTGTAATTCGCTCCTCTATGGTCAGCCGAAATGCGCCTTACAACGTCTTCAGAGTGTCCTGAGTAGTGCGGCTAGGCATTCATCTTAGTGGCAAATGTGAACACGTAACGCCACTGCTTATTAAGCTTCACTGGCTCCCGGTAGAACAATTGATTATTTTCAAAATTGCAATCCTTACATTTAAAGCCCTCCATGGTGCTGCACCAGCCTACATCACTAAGCTTATTAAGCCTTATGAGACTTGCAGAATTTTAAGATCTTCCAGTCAAAAGTTGCAGTTTACACCTAAATCCAATCTTAAGACCTATGGTGGCCGCTACTTTACTATTGCCGCTCCTTCTGTTTCGAACACCCTACCAATGGAGCTTAGAGCTTGTGATTCCCTTTCTTATTTCAAATCTAAGTTTAAGACATCTCTGCATAGTCAATGAAATGAAGTCTACTGAATTATAAAATAGGAAAACAAGTTATAATCATTTCATGTTAGAAACGAGATAAGTACTTCAAAATGTCGCTTCCACTCCCACTAAAGGAGTAATAGTTACTGAGCGCCATAGCTATTATAAAATCAATTTGGCCACAATAAAAATAGATGACACTGCCTTTTTAATTGAACTTTACAGGAAAACCTTCCATATCCAGTTATGTGGAAGAGCCATTTCGAGGTCGCCGTGCTCAATATCCTACCACAATAATATAATTTCACATCAAACCGGGGAAAAGGTTCATTTAAAAGCGTAAAAGTCGAGTACAAGTCAACAACGAAACACTACCGCCTTAAAAGACATGATACCTTGGATGTGAAAAGAGGCAACATACTACTTGAACCAGAACGTTCATCATAAATAAAGAGTTTAAACCTCGATTTAAAGGTTTCCAAATTACAGGAAGCCAAAATAATAAACTCATGATGAACAATGACGTAAAAAAGTATTTGGACAAAGAAAACTGCGTCTACAGAACTGCTTATTTCACTCAACAAATGCCCTTCCTCGCCTACCAGGGTAAAGGCACTGACAAATCAGAAAAATCACGTTTTCCTTTTCAGATTAAAGTTGGCAGTTTTAATTAACCCAAATTGTCTTTTAACACCAAATATGAAAACGATTTAAGCTGGCCGTGATTTTATGAAATTTCTCCTCTTTTTCATTTTGTTTTTGTGAAAATAATAACAAAACTGAAAAACTTTTGTAATGAAACAATCCCTGTTTGTTTGTTTTTAAACAAATAAAAATTGTTGAACAATCCACCTGTTTTTGCGTGCCTAAGTTGATTAAAACGTAAAGTGCTGTGCGCCATCTTATCAAATAGAGACGCAGAAAAGGGCTCAGAGAGTCATAGTTAGATGATAATATGAAAAACGGTTAAAGTTCCTCTCTCTCTCTCTCTCTCTCTCTCTCTCTCTCTCTCTCTCTCTCTCTCTCTCTCTCTCTCTCTCTCTCTCTCTCTCTCTCTCTCTCTCTCTACTCTGATTTATATAACTTACACGTGGGCACCGCCAGTAACTCGTAAGGCGTAAAATATTTGGCCAATACTCCTCCTAGGTTGAAAGTTGAAGATCTAGTGAAGGCTCCCCTTGGCCCATAACCTCCGTTGAATCATAACCTAAAACGTATTGAAATTTTTGGAAGATATAGCGTAATAATAAAGAAAGGACCATGTCTATTTTCTTTACAGGTACCATTTTGTATTTCTACCTCTCTGAGACACCACCCTTAAAATGCCCTCGCCTGCCTAAACTTAAAGAAAGAAAATAAATTACCATATGACTTATTATTCTTTTTTGTGGGTTTAATATTCTGTCTTGTGTTGTCTTGTCTTCACAATGTCTGAATACGTAATTTGCCTTCAGCTGGTAAGTCTTTCATGGTGTCAGCTTCCCAGAAGAAGATACTTGTCATAACACGCTTCGCTAGTTCACAAAGAAACAGCATCAGTCAGTGAAAACATTACCAAGTGATTACATTTTGCAGTGCACCGGAATGAAGAATCATATCACCGCGAATTATAGCAGCCGCGTTGAAACAAGCTGAAGAAAGCTAACCGGGTTAGAATATAGTTAAAAGGTGAGTTACTCTCGTCTTAATGTCTTTCTTTTGTACCATTATTTTTAATGTCTCGTAATTGTTTTAATCGTTGAAGCCTTTCTTTAGTTTTAGACCAGGTTTGTTAGGAAAAACCACCTTCGTAAATCTACAAAGTTAACGAAATGAAATCTTAAAGCTGGATGGAATCCTTGTTTTAAAGTGTTTTGTTCTATGTCTTTTGAATACTAACCTTTATTGTTTCTATGTAACGCTGTTTTATTTTATTGCTCAGCCACTTTCTAGCAACGAAAACATTACTTTCCAAACATTTGATAAACTTGAAAAACAGGACTATTTCATAAAAACGAAACGTCTCTACCGTATGTCTTGTTTTATCTAAGCTGCTTGCGTGTTGGAATCAATGACCATGAATTTTTTCTTGATTTATCGATTGGCATCTATTAGTCGTTTAAGAAATAATTGCATACACGTATCAATTAACCTTTCTCCTATACCAGCTGTAGAGTGAAAGAAGGAAAAGAACTGCAGTTTGCGAAAAACACTCGCACACCTGAACTAATGGAGTAGTAACTTACGTTGTTATCGTGTATCTGTTCCCACCCGAACTAGGGTGGTTAACTAGGATGGGACTGTCGTTATTATTATTTTATTATTAATTTATTTTTTTGGAATTGTGTGAATGAATAAACATAGCTAAAGCAATAGCTATATATAATAAAAACGTTCTATGCACTTTAAAGGCATTTTCTTTGTTGTTTGGGAGACCATTGTCTTCGTTTTTTTCAAACGTTAGCGCAACCTAACGTGCAGGAAGTGTGGCTGGATTATGAGAGGTGTTCTGTAGTACTTCTGCCACCTTTCAAAATTGTACTATGATGAAATTAACCCCTTTTGTCGGTGTCTCTGTAAGTTAAAATTCAGATGTTTTAGTCGTTGTGTGAGAAATCCTATCCGGGCATCGCCTTAAGGAACAATTAAACGGCGACCATGGAAGCACTTACATGAGAAGTTGAAATTTTGAATCCGTTGGTATGTTGAGGAGTAAGCAAATGTACTTTTTAATTTGAGACATCAACGAATTGATGTTAAATGGATAAAATTCAACATAAATTGTACCTTTGAGTGCATTTTCATTATTACAACTGACAAACCTCTGCAAAATATAATCATGACGATCTCTTAAAATGTCGTAGTACGTTTTCTAAAACCTAGTAAAGATTAATGCTTATTTCTCCCAGCTAACCTTCGGTCATTTGATTGCCTGAATGACAGGAAACACATTGAAATTCTGTCTCTATAATTTTTCAACGAGAAGACCCTATGAATGAGATTGCCTTAATGATATGATTTAAACCGTGGCGAAACAACAAAATTATGCCTATAATTTGATATTGAGAGAGGGTTAATACAAGTTTTAGATCTGTTCATTTTCAGAAATTTAAAATCCTCTCGGGAATTATTTGAAATTTTTAAGCCTTATCCTTGAAGAGAATATTTCGGAGTTCTCAAGGTCAGAGTTGGCAACGCCGATAAATTCAAGGTGTGGCAATAAATATGATATATGGTTTCTCACAAGTTTGGCTGTAAGAGTTCCCAAACAATGAAAGTAAGGTTTTAGGCTTCACTCTCGAAGAGGGATCAAAGTTATAACTTTATTCCATATTGGCGACAAACTAAATAAAAGGTGCATTTTCCATACTTACTTCCTCCTCTCTTCAAGATTCAAGATGTTTCTTCTGCTTCTTTCCGTTTTAGATTTTTGCTACACGATGTATACCTGGTTTTACACAACTTTTGCTTTGCTGCTGGTGACCTTATTATTCATTTCTGGTAGGTACTTTTTAACTTTCCCTTGATGAGGGAAGGAAGTGTCTTCTCAATCGTCCCAGGCAGTGTTCCTGTAACTGGCTTCGCACTATTAAACATTTCAAACTTTTTACGTTCTGTTGTTGTCGTCGTCGTTGTTGTTCTTCTTAATATGCCAATTGATTATTAACTTCCTTCATCTCATTATATTTTGTTTGAAACTAAGCTTATTCTTTTAATTTCCCTCCCAAACCGTTAAGGACCACACTGTCTATTCCTTTGCCACAAGTATTCCATATTCCTGTATCTTCTCCTGCGTCAATAAAAATTTTATCTCCTATCCCTCAATTTTATCATAAATAATACGTATGCCTTTTATTTTCTTCTCGCAAATTCTATTTTTCACACATTTTCCGTAAATTAAAGCCTCTGAGAAACTAAAGCTTAGCACCAAAACCGATGAGATGTAACCCCTGCTGATGTAATTTCTCACCTAGATCGGCAAGTAGCTGGGAAATGCGGGAATTCTGGAATTGCTGACACTCCATGGGCTGCTTGTCTTGTTGCGGATGATGGGGGCGTTTGCCCACACAATTTTAAGAAACTTGAAGACGACGGAAGCTGTACTCCCAACAGCATAAGACGGCCTGCGTGGAAGGCACGGGTTTGCTGCCTTCTCGGCCCGGATTTCGGCTTATCGGTAGGTATAATCAGCGGTTAATGCCTTTCTAATCAACAATTTTCAAAATCCTCGGTTTCAGAAATTGCCTCAAGATAAAGGACCAACCTTTTCTAAATATTGGATGGCTCTCTATTGGGTTATTCGAAGGCCACTATCTTGAACTGGATAATAAATTGGACCATGCGCAGAAAAGCACTGTCCAAAGACTTTCACCTATACACTGACTCAAAACTGCAATCACCTCGAACGACAAATTAAAAATTCCCAAACGAAGTACAGCTCAATAGCTCTTAGGCCCGTTTCAAACGTCGTGCTACTGCCGTGTCGAACTCAATTAATCGAATTAAATTCGACTCAGGCACGACGTTTGAAACCAAGTCGTGCTACTGCCGTGTAGCACGGCAAGCCTTGCCGTGCTACACGGCAGTAGCACGACTTGGTTTCAAACGTCGTGCTACTGCCGTGTCGAACTCAATTAATAAATTAACAATTTGGATTTGCTTCGTATAATGGCTGCTCAGTGTTTTGATTACGGCACCCGACGACTCTGAGTAAGAGATTGGGCAACAGCTTTTTATCCGACAGAATTAAATTCGACGTCTAAAACGAAGTCGTGCTGGAGTCGTGCGACAGTCGAGCCAGCTTAGCACGGCAGTAGCACGACGTTTGAAACAGGCCTTACTTGAATGGTGAAACCCAACTTAACGTTGTTTCGGTCCCCATGGTTAAAGAGTTAACAATGCCCAGCCTTCATTTCAGTGGTCTTGCTTCAGGGTTTCATCCAGGGACGCAAAACCGATAACCGTCAGTTTCATGTAATAAGCCACAGCAAAGTATCTCTTCAGTAACTTTACTTTATAAACTTTACTAATATAAAACTTTGAACCTATTCCCAAAACATGTAGCCTTTATTTTCATGTAGTTTTGGGCATTTTTAATGGGCTTCAAAACTTACGATAAATTGAGCATCATTTGGTACGCGACCGAGTCAGAAGGCGCGTGGGTCTATTCCTGATTTGACGTCACAGACTACTTTGCCTGTATGTTTTCAAAGATTTACCGCGATGCAAACCAGATTGTGACGTCAAATCAGGAATAGCTCCATGCTCCTTAATAGCTCGGTCGCGGGACAGATGATGACTAGATTTTACAGACTTCAAAAAGTAAAGATTTGGTTTAAAAAGGCGCAAATAGGCGCATTGCGTTTCGAAGAGGTGCCAAGATTCATTTTATCGAAAAACATATTTTGGAGTTATGGACACTTTAAGTATTTAATCCAGACTCATAATTGCTCGTGTAATTTAAAGTTTGGCGACTGCTACAAACGAAAGCCACATAGCAGCACCCAACTATGGTCTGTTTTACACAGAGGTTATGAAGAATTATTTCCTGTGCAGATGATGTACTTTGAATTTCTCCACAAAGATAAAAATGTCTATAAAATGTATGATAATAAGTTGAGTTAGAGGTTCTACTGAAAATGTGAGAAATTTAGAGTATTTTCCTCAATGGTTTAATTTAATGATGAATTCTACCTTACCATCTCGTAGGTCAAAGACTCACCATGCTTAGCAGGGTCTCCAGCAGGTGACGACGTCGACAAGACAAGTAGGAAACACCACTGAAGTATTTTGCGAAGTGAAAAATAAAGAACGTTCAATAAAGTTTAGAGTTTTCTGTATTTTTCCCTCTCTGTTTGGACGTAGTAAATAAATGAAAACTTCACACCAGCAACACCATGAATGTAACTAGCACCTCAGAGATTTGAATAGAGTCGCAGATGAGCTCAATAAACATGCAGAAACTCTGGGTTGCACACTTATTTTGGAGACGAATGGTCCTTGGCCATACTTGAGAACAAAGTGTTAATCCACGGATGAACTGACTTTTTTTTTATTCATAGGCGACGAGACTTTTTTAAAATTGGGGCGTTGCCTGAGCGGAAGGGAGACATCGAACCGTGCATCGTTCCCCGCATAGGCGGCGCAAAGACCGAAAAATTCGCATAAAACAGTGACAAAAATTCAAATAACCGGAAGTTTTCGTCTCAAAGACCACTTTGTTCCAACACGTTTGAAAGATAGACTTGATACACGTGCAATTTTTTGCCGCTAGCTGACTGAAACAATCATATAACCTGTGCAAGTAAAAGATAGTTCATATGGCCGGATGAGGCGTGATTGCAAGATGGAAACGTCTACAGGTAACTCAAATGTTGGTCTTGTAGCCACCAGATAGGGCAACGAGGCCACTTTAGTACCATGGATCACTCCTTGTCCGTACAAGGGAAAAGACCGGGGGAGAATAATCCTGGAAATGAAGGTTTGCCTCCAAACAACGCACATCTGCAAGTATTCGCCTCGTTACGCTACCTCTCTAAGTGCCTTGTTTGGTCAAATCGTGAGTGAATGGAGAATACACAAAAAAAAACTATTGTACCATTGTAATGTTTCGAAAAGGTGGACAAAGGACGAAAACGGGAATTCTGATATCATACTAAAAACAACGTTCAAAGGGAACACTTTTGTTAACGATGGGACAAAGAAAGTGGAGCTATCATAAAGTCTTGGATAATCATTTATCCATTGGTTTAAATATGGTGCCTTATAATAAAATGTTCACAGGCTACAAGACGCCTTGCCAGGTCCATTTAACCTAGCTATACACACAGGTAATCGCAGAATCAGAAACAAAGTGCTGAATGCCTAGGGTAGCCAGGTGAAGTTCTCGGTCGTCTGGACATTCTTATATGAACAAAATTCGGTCCTGAGGGACAGTAAGAGGCCTGGGGTTTTCCTCAGCTAATGGTGATGACGAATTAACATTGAGTCAAGGAAAAAGATCTCATTGCATCAGTGAGATACAAGTTTCATTCGGTAAATTTGCCGCGTTATAAGTGTTTTTTAGAGCCATTTTCCTCTAGGCCCCCAGGCTGGCATCAATAAGTTGGAATGTGGGTAAAGGCAAGCCCCTGAAAGAAACCAGAGGTGAGAGACGGTTTCCTGCTGGGTGAGACGCCAAATATGCTTCGTAGCCAACATGGCGGTCGGCAACCGAAGCTGTCTCTCTGGTCACTTTGTGGAAGGATTCCAAGACCTACCAAGGCAATTTGGTTTTTTTTGACTGGTAAAAAGTTCAATCGATGTCATATTTTCCTGGTAGTATTGGTTGCCCCGATACTTTGCTGTAAATGTACGGTGTAGAGTTTTGAATTTTGGGCACTGTTTTTTTTTTTTAATAAAAAGTCTTGGTGCTGTTCTTTGGCCAAAAGACTGGCATTTTGGGGTTTGTTGTCAAACAAACGGTGCTATGCAGCAAAAACGAGTATTGTAGTCGGAATTTTTGGCTGTAATAGTTGCAAAGAACACCAGTTGGTGCTATTCACACATTATTATGACGCTGTGACAAAATTTGACAAGAATAAATCATAAAAGCAAAAGCGGTATTTTCCACGAAAATATGCGTGGTTAGCATGCAAAGCGGTCTTAAACTTTAACGGGTGTTCATTCCATGTAAATGAGATAGTTACATACACAGCTCTTACAATCGACTGAGCTTCCCTCAAGCAGTCATCTTAAGGTCAAAGGCTAGTCTCATAAGACAGCAAACCCTAGTCTTATAAGGTGGGTGTCTGCGGCATCTTGGGGTGCACGCGAGCTCATCGAGCTTCAAAAAGTTGTGTGGACAGTTGCCATTATCGTCGGCTACCAAGCAAGCTGCCCAATCTGTGGCAGTAACGTCTGAGGAGCACTTTCCAGTTATTTCTTCTGTAATATTTTATCAGAACAAGAATGCGTGTTTCACTTACTCCAAAACGTCATCTCTGCTGTTTTGTTAGTAATCCCGTTATAATCAGACTGATTAATTAAGTTTTTATGAGCCTTCAAGTACGTTAAGGTCAACTATGAGATTTTGTGGGGCCAACAAACATCTTTGTGAAGCATGGCGATTTTAATGTCGCCATTTGCTGACCTCGGATGTTTTTTAAATGGACCTGATAACCAGTTGAAAAACACAGTTGACAAACATGAGAATAACGTGACACAAATAGCGCAGTCTCGACCTTCTCGAAATTTACATATTACTTCAACATTTCCACACATTCCCGAAGCCCTTGAACTAGTTCGCATGTTGATTAATATTTTAACCTTTTAGTTTTGATTTCTCGCATAAATACTGAGTTCATGTTTGAGTACTACGTCTTATATAAGGCATCCAACCAGTAATCTGGAGACCCAGGTTCGATTCCTGGCTGAGCCACATTTTCACTTACTTACTTAGTTGTGTTGATCAGTTCTGTTCCCTAATTAACTTTGTCTAACTTCGTCAAATCCACGCGGGGCAAATTTTCTTTCAAACATTTATTCCATTTGATATGATTATTTGCGCGTGTATAGTGTCAGGGTTTTCTTCATATTCAGTATTTAATTAATTGAAATAAGCCTGTATCCATAATTGGATCCTCCTTTGTCATCCGCTAAGTTGACTTCGGCCGTGTATCAGTTATTGATCCTTAAATGGGTTTCAAATGGAGTTATAGGTTTCCGCTACCCTAACATAAGCAACATACTTTGTTTTCTTGAACTGTAATGTTGAATATGTCCAATTACTGCTGACTGCTCTTATACTGACATTTAATTTTTCCAGCTTACAACAAGATATGTTTGTTACTTGTCTAATTTCTCCATGCATCGTAATTTGTTTTCTTTCAATGTTTTGTTTTTGATTCGCGGTGAATTCCTTTCCGATTTCATGTGAAAGTATTTTGGACTCAAGAATTTTTTCTTTTTCTTTTCCAAACGTTGGATCGTAACCTCTTCGTTTTCCCTCCTGGTGTTCAATATTTTGGACACAAAATTGGCTCATGAAAAGCCATTCGAAGTTGGTTGATACGAGTAGAAAAATAATAATGTGGAGTTCCACTTTTAGTCTTGGCTATATAAAGATGTTCACCAAGCTGTTCAACAGAGGCATTGTGGATGGCAAAGTCCCCAGCTGTTGGAAGACCGCATCTGTAATCATCCCCCACAAGAAGGGAGATACGGCAGATATCAAGAATTACAGGCCCATCAGCCTCTTGCCAGTAACGTATAAATGTTTTCACAAATCCTGCTTCGAAGGAACAACACCAACCAAGAGAGCAAGCAGGGATTGTCTATCATCGACATTCAAATTGTAAGTCAGCAACAAGAGAAGGCAAACGAGTATAAGATCCCACTCTGTTTTGCCTTCGTAGACTACGGAAAGGCCTTCGACTCTATTGAGTTCACACCACTCTTAAAGGCATTGGAGTACCAAGGAGTTGATCAGGCTTATATCACTATCTTACGTGACCTGTACAATGTTGCCACGTCTGTTCTGAAACTCCACAGGGACAGTGACAAAGTCAAGCTAGAGAGGGGAGCAAGACAAGGTGACAACATATCGGAGGGTTGTCCAATACTCCGACATAATGAGATTCATGATACCTTGTGATAGACATCACAAAGTGTCCCCAAACCATATTTCTTAACAAAATAGGAACAGTTTTGTGACACATGAAGAACGGGACACTTTGTGACACAATGTGATGTCTACTGTGACGTACTATGAATCTCATTATGTCAGAGTATTGGACATGTATGACATATCGCCTAGACTTTTCACATCATGTCTCTAAGATGCTATCATAAGGAGAATAGACTGGGAAGGCAGAGGCTTCAACGTCGACGGAGAACATCTCTCACATCCAATTTTCGCTGACGATATCATCTTGTTGGCCAAGTCACCAGAGGAACTGAACAGTATGATCATTGACATCCATAAGGCAAGAAAAGCAGTTGGCCTCAACATGCATCTAGGCAAGACTAAAGTGATGTTCATTGATCACGTCAACAAGTCAACAATAACTGTTAATGGCAAGATTATCGAGGAGGCAGACAGCTATGTATATCTTGGAAACGCAGTGACACGAGATGGTGATCTACTTCCTGAGATAAGAAGGATGATTGCACTTGGTTGGGCAGCCTTTGGTAAAGTGGATAACATTGAGAAGCCGCAAGGCAAGTATGAAGATCGAGAAGAAGATACGTTGTGGTACGAAATTTACTTTGTTGATTTTATTTATTGTTTACTTTATTTCCTTTGTTACCTAACACTAATTATTGATAGGAGACAAAGGAAATAAATTTCATACCACAACAGATACACGATGAGTACATTCTACCAGTAATGACTTATGATTGTGAGACATGGGCACTGAACAACGCTATGACGGAGAAGCTTGCGGTCGCACAGCGAAAGATGAAACGCATAATGCTGGACATTACCCTTCGCGATCGAAAGCGAAACACCTTGATTCCACGATATCGTCAACGTTATCAGGAAGGCAAAGCATAGATGGGCAGGTCACATTGCACGGCTAACAGATAATCGATGGACTATTAGAGCGACCGAGTGGACCCCAAGAGACTGGACCAGAAAACAGGGTCGTCCAAAAAACATGATAGAGAGACAACGATTTCACCAGACAGCTTGGACCTGCATGGTCAAGATTAGCTATATTACTTTCTAGCTGACCACGGAAGAGTTAAACATCATGATTTCCCACTGAGCCCGAATTCTCCTGGGGTTGTAGCAAATAAGGACGAGTGGGGCGGGAACCGCACAATTAAGGCTAAATAGAGCAAAAAAAACGGCATATGGGTAAATGGAAGTCCAATACGACTTCACTCGCCTTCAGTTGGTGCTAACAAAACTTTGCTGATCGAATTAACACTGATAACGTGGCGCAAATCTCAGCACCGAATATTACATATATTAACTAAATACACTGAAACAACAATGTCCTGTTTTTCTTTTAACCAAGTGACTCAGAGACTAAACAAAAAATAGACGTATAGCGGACAGTAGCTTCTGACAGGGTATCCGAGTAACATTCTTGCCCTCAAACTCAGCAACCAGAGCGCACGCTGTATTAGCAAGAAGCACAAGTTGTACAACATATTCGGGCATATTTCATTGTGTCATCGTGCAGTGATCTCACGGTGGTCAAAAGAAGATAAAACGACTAACTTCACATACTGAGTTTTGTTGGCGGAATAAGTCAACGCTACTTTTATATGTTTTCTGTACCTGACCTACTAAATATCCCGATGAAAGAGCAAAATGTATCAGGGCGTTAAATTCAATGACTTAGGGGACGTTCCACTTGCCATCTTGAAGAGCAAATGGTACGGACCATTTGAAATGGAAATTGGTCTGTGCTAATTATTCGAACATTTCATTTACGAAGGGTCTAATCGGACGGCAATTCTAACGTACAACATTAGCAACTTTTTTTTAACTTTTCAACTTTTTTATGCGAGATTACTAATGATGTTTTAAACACATGAATCTTAACAAGTGGCAATACGCAAACATGAATTAAACAGATAAGGTTAACCTCACGGAAGCTGCTGAAATGGTGTGTGTCATAATCAAATAGAGGTTACGATATAAACCAACATCCTCAATCTCAGAACGAGTCGCGTCTAGGCACTTAAAACACAGACGTTAACATGCCTTTCTCTCTCTCGCTTTCTTTTCCCACGGTGTTTCTATCCGTTACCCCGTGTGCTTTCCAACACATATAATGACTTCTAATGGGTCAACACGCAATGACTTCTAATGGGCCCTAAAGCGTTCGTAATGGGTTCAGAGACATAATGACTGAAAGCTTTTTAATGAGACACGTAATTAGTGGTAATGGGCAAATGTCACGAGTTTTCTCACCCTAGTCTTCATTCTGTATTTTACACAATTTCTATTACAGAATACAAACGGCAAATGTACATAAATGCAACAAGCAGTATCAACAGTTGGGTATTCTCCGATATGTTAAAGAGTTAGGTCAATTACGACTTTCCGTAACCCAACTGACATTTTTAATAACGGACGGTCATTTCATCTAGTTAAGCTGAAATTGAACTTTTGTGTGTTCTTGTACTTAGTGTACCAAACACATAAACGTTTTGATACAAAAAATGAGGAAAAGGTCAAAAATCTTAGCCTTACTCTTAACTCGTTAGAGTTCGAGCGCTAAGAGGCTTAATGAGCTGTTGAAAGGGATCTTTTTTTGGCAGATTGAATTTCTAATCAAATCTAAATGGAGGTTTTAATTATATCAGTTCCAATTTACCTGCCAAGTAAGAGGACTAAAAGCAAAAGAATAAAAAACTACATCAGGAAATGGTCAAATTATTTCTTTTAGAGGACACTGAGGTCCGTGGCGGAAGGATTTGAAACTCATTGCTACATCAATCTAAAAAGGGAATATGTGTCTCCCATGGAAACGCCAACAACACGGGGCTATGAGGCCATCTAAAAGAGAATAGAGTATTTTGACAAATAATGCAATTAACATAGGCAACAGAGAGAAAACATTATTCATTCTTGAAGCTTGATCCACTGAGAAAGGAGCTCAAAATTGTTCTTGGGACACAAAGATATATACAAAGCCACAACCAGAAGGAAGGTAAAAGACTTACTAACCTATAATTTCATCTCATAGATAAGGATTCTTAACGTGATTGTCTGCTTTGATGCAACTCAACGGGGTTGCTTTACTAAGAGCAGTTTCATTTTGCCACTTGAAGTTAATACGCCGTAGTTATATCCAGTTTTTTGGTCTCTCACCTCTCAGAAATTTGTTTTCGTTTTCTTTTAGTTCAACTTACGATGAAAACTTTGATACTCTTGATCGTGGCCGTTTTCCTGGTATCGACTGTGATCTCCCGTATTGTCCACGAAGGTAAGAACGTTTTAACCAAGTCTCAAACATTCATAACGCTCGTGTTAAAAAGTAACTTTTATTACGTTCTGACATGGTCAGGAATGCAACATGGAAATTTGAAGAGTATACGCACGAAAGACCGAGCGCTACTAAAGCCATTCCTTATCAAGTTCAGAAACGATTTCTTTTTCTCTTTTGAACTTTTTTTTTATGAATGAAGGATGGTGTAGAGGTTCTAAGAATTGCATTAAAATGACACATGCAGACAGTGTTGGGAAGAGAAAACATAGATGCAACGAAGGTCCCTGTGACCAAATATCAAGACTAGATTATGCGCTGATTACGGGTATAGCTTACTTACAGTTAATGCTGATTTGTGATTGTTGCACAGATCCTGGACAAGAACAAATACAAGAGGACCTGCGGACTGACGTTGCCAACAAGAAGAGATTGTACGTTCCTCGTCCCCAACATCCCTGCGACAACTGCAATTGTTTCGCAAGGCCTCTCAAAGTAAAATGTCAGAGCTGCTGCCAGTAGCATGTCAAGGTAAGAAGGAAGCATTACATCCAGTAACTACCTTCATTACAGCATTCGAGGCCCGCTGTTCTGAAGTGCATATGTTGAAATTTTCCGTAGTTTTCAATTTTGGATTCATTAGAAAGTCTCAAAGATACCTGTTAGAAATTTGATCGCCAACACCAGTGGTGTGTGAATAGAATTCCGCTTTTTTGCTTTCCCCTGCAAGACGGAGTAACCGAAGTCCAAAGCAGCTTCTTTAAAATTTTTCACTTACTGGGAGTTTGAAATGAAATACTTTCACCGTTTTTCATGTGTCTTTGAAGAACACAAAGGAAGGAAGAGGAAGTTTTATATTAGATTGTACCCCATTTATATCGAATAATGTCCACGGAAAACACCAAGAAGATAAACGACCTCTACCATCGATTGCCTTGACAACAAAATACACTTTGATGTTGTTTTTATCTTTCAGATCGCCATCAGAGCACGTGGGGATATAGTTACTGTAATTGTTGGGAATCGTGATATAAGAACATTGAAAGTTCAATAAAAAGAGACAAGTTGACTTTCATTTGTTAACAGTTAACTTTAATTTCCATCATGTGCATTTACCCTTTATGCTATACACTAAGGACTCAATTCCACGGGGATTGTCCTGGTTAAATTAGAGAGATTAAGATACAGGTTTGGCCATCTTACCGCAAACGGCAAACCGCGGTTTGCGGTTAGCGGTTTTACGTTAACCGTCTGCCCATATTCGGGGCTTAAGATTCGTGGTTGGTTCTAACAACAAATGGCCGGCCGCCATGTTTGTTTTCATTCATTCGTTCACTTCTATCTGAGCTGAGAAATCGTCTTCAAAATTACGTTTCTATGAAAAAGAATTCGATAATCAATAAGCGAAAGAGTTCTAAAAGGTAGCATTTCCTCTCAAACGTGGGATTGTGATGTTTTTAGGGTGCAAAAAACGTTGCGGTAAATCACTTACCTCTAGAGTGTGGTCTAGCCGTACAAACGTGAACCTCAAACCGCAAACCTGACGGCAAGGCACTGGTCACGTGACTTCTTGACGTTCGTGGTTCGCGGGAAAAGCCGAAAAACCTCGAACTTAATCTCTCTATTGTTCTAGTTAAACCCGGTTTTAATAAGTCCCCAAACGCAAGCCCAAGAGACAATATTACGTCTTCTAGACGCAAGCACAAGAGTCCCTAGAAATTCCTCCCAGTACAAGCACAAACGTCAGTGCAGATTGCCCACT
>JAEMWC010000486.1:177500-242500 GCA_016490735.1 Pachyseris speciosa
GAATTTCTGTTGCAAACCGCTGGAACTGAAACTCCACGAAATCGCTTCTAATCGACCTAGAAACCAAACAGGACACAAAAGGAACTGTAAAGGGGTTCATTCCTAATTTTGCCTTCAAATTCGATACTTTTTCCCCATACAAATCCTTATAAATTCGCCTTACGTGACATGCGCCGCTGCTCGAGACCAAGAACCCGTTTCTCAGCTTGTGTTCCCACCAGTAAAGATCGACTACAAAATTCCAAAATTTAAAGCTCTCTCCTTAATACTCAAGATTCCAAAATTTAAGGTGCTCTTGAATGAAATTTTTATTTTTCTCTCGACTGGCGTTTTTACAACCGTTTGAAGTTGGGCTATTTTGCCCTCAAAAATGGCATTTGAATCGCGCGGCCAAAAAGACACGTGACATTAGCTGTGACGTAATTTTGGGGACAAGGATTCCAACTATTTCACTATGATTCATAAGCGCAAACACATTTTTGTACCCAAAATGACGTCACACTATAGAATTTGGTGAATAAACACGACCAAGACCCATGACCATTTTTGAAGGCAAACTAGCCCAACTTCAAATGCTCGTAAAATCGCCAATTCACACCTCAAATTTTGGAATCTTGGAATTTTAGGGGTAAACTTTAAAATTAGCAAGAAACAAATTTCGCTTCATAGGCACTTTTACTTTTTTTTCAGTAACGAAATTTTTATTTTTCTCTCGACTGGATATAAATAATAATCATCTCTACTCGTTTTGTACGCAAAGAAGTAGATGGATTAATTGTTTGTCTTTTTGTTATTTTGCATGCAAGCGAACGAGTGGTTTTACTCCGCTTGGCTGAATGTTTTCAGTGTTTTTCCACGTCGGTGCCTCAACAACGTTAAAACACTTTTGCCCTTATCTTATTAACACGTAATCGCAATGAGTTCTCGTAAAAGTAAGCATTAAGAGCAGGTCGCTGAGAAAGTGAAGCAAAGTTGACCCCCCCCCCCCCCCCCTTCATTTTATATGTGGAGGTAGGTTGCCTGGGAGGGATGAAGGAAAATGGCCATATAAGGGCCATCTGATGTATCGTTGTCATGGTAAACACAATTGATCATACCCTCCTCCAACTCATGTTTTGAGCAAAAATTTTACTCTGAAATGGCCGACAAAAATGGGTTTATTTCTAGAGTGAATGTGAGCCAATTCAAACGTCATTCCACCAGGAGGTAGGGCTATCCCTCTACTTTCAAGTAAATGTTAATATATATATTTAGCCAAACCTAAAAGCGGAGCTCCAAAAGCATTCTTTTTCTACTTGCTTTTATATATAGTCTGCTTGTCATATCATCCATCTGACCTCACTCAAGCTACAGACCCAGTGCTGTAAAAAATAGTATGGAAAGGTGATCTGAGCCAGTGGCACAGTGGATTTGCAGATTTGCACTGTACACCCTAGTACACTGGACACCCTAGTCCAGAACTGCTAGCAGATATGAACCCTCTTTTACGGATTTGCCCCCCACCCCTCCTAAAAACAAAAAATTGAGTTTGGAGATGTTAAAAAAGCAAAATAAAAATATTGACTTAGGTTTTAATACCTTGTGTAAAAAAGAACCTACAACGCTAGTCTGCATCTGTAAATTGTTAAAACAAAACATTTCTTAACATTTTAGAGCAATACCTAAGGACAGGTCTGTTTACCCGTTCAACTGTAGGCTACTTAGTTATGGTTTAGAGCCACTAGAAATTGGTGGAGAAGCCTGCATGGTGATTGCTCCTTTGAATCAGTATCACAATTCAGATATATAGTGATTCAGATCATCACTTCATAATGAATTCAATTTCAATTATCCACAGCCTCCCATGAGACAGTCGGAAATCAGAAATTGTGTATCCTCTGGATATATGTATGCCTCAAAAAAAAAATGAAAGAAAGATACGTGGAAATCAATAAAAATATTTAGATGATATGATTTAAGACCAAGATATTTCTTTGATCAATTACTTCTTGACCTTACTATCACAAAAAAACTGCTTGCTAACATTAAGCTCATCAATCAATGCACCTACAGTGTTTTCAAAAAGAAATCCAGCTGCTCTTCTGGCCAGCCAAGTACAAGACCAAGCAACTTGATAATAAAATATTGGGCATTTGGTTGATACCACTAACAATGTAGTATATGAGCATTTAAGGTAATGATTCATCAAAGCAGAAGTGCTGGAAATCCGTGTTAGCCAATTAACTTAATATTCTATTTTGCAAGAAAGATAAGGACTAGTCTCACATTTCTCCATGTACATTTGAAATTGCACAACATACTTCATCAAACTTAACATTAATGCCAAATGTCATTCAAACATCCCACAATATTGGTGTGACCAGCTACTAATAATATTAATTGAGAGACTGTATGCAGGAGAAGGAAGTCCAAAGGATGTGTACATTGATGAGAAAGAGCTTACTTTAAGTTTAATTTTAAGTTTTAAGTTTAATAATACTTTTTCATGCAAATACAACTAAGTTGATACAAAACAAAAAAAGTGCATGACTGGAGAATAATTGGGAGAAACTAAATTCCCATACAAAGAATATTATCTAATTATTACACATTCTAAAAACTAAGAGGTGAAATTTAAACGTGGCCCAAAGCTAACCTAATTAAATTACATACTTGTCACTCACAAGCTACATCTGATTTAAAATGGACACAAATAATGTAATAGATAGGACTTAAAACTGCTTCAAGATGGTGCATGCATGATGTTCGATGGAACACCATTCCAGTCTGTTATGTGGCCATTAAAAAAAGAAAAGCTGAAGGCCATATATATATTTAGCCAGGCCAGGCCTAGAATCGGAGCTGCACAATCTCACCTAGCAACTTCGCATGGCTTTATTTGGGTCAGTTTATTTGTGTTCCAAACAATTGAGCAGCAGCAGGGAAAACGAAGGGTTTTCCATAGCAAACGTTTGCAAAAAAAAAAAAAGACAGACATTCTTGAGTCCTAACTACTTTCAGATGAAAGGAGAAGGTGGAGAAATTAAACAAGACTAACTAGTAATAAGAATAGCTTGTACTGATTAAGCTAGAAAACTCGGTATTTCTTTTGACATAAATGCCCTAGAAAAGAAAATAAAGGGTACAAACTGATCGTTTACAGCAGTCAACAGGAATTGACCGCGGTTCAGAAACAACAGAACAACAAACATATTTTGAAAGGTGTTCGTCATCGTGGTTTCAAATGATAGCTGAGTTAATCTTTTGTCTCAAAACAGCCAGTCGACACCATCGCCTGATGAAGACCAGCAGTATAGCGGTCGAAACGTCGCGATCCACATCTTTGAAACTCAATCGTGAGACAAAAGATTAACTCAGCTATCAACAAACATATTACAAGAAAACAAAGCACAATACGAATAATATTTCTTCGAAGATTCTTGGAGAAGGTGGAGAAATTAGACAAGTAACAAAAATATCTTTAAATTTAGACATAAATGTCCGTAGAAAAGACAAAAAAGACTTCCGCACCTGATCGTTAAGAGCAGTGAACAGGAATCACTGAGGCAGCAATCACTCGGGACTCGACAGAACTGAATAATGGAGCCATTTCCCACAAAATCTTTCTTTGGCTTACACAAAGCACTAAAGTGCGTTGATAGTTTTACTGTTACTTCCCATGTCTTCCGAAGAACCTTCTTCAATTAATGATTAACAGTGACATCATCCAGTTAACGAAGAAAACACTTGCAAAGCCAGCCAGCCAGTCAACCATTTCGCTGTTTTTTAACATCCAAATGCTGATTCTTACCGGTTCAAAGAAATAAAGACGACGTGCTTATAGACGGTGAAACTTAATTGTTGTTTACAGGCCGCATTCGACGAAGATCTCTAAAAGTTTTTTCAAATGACGAGTGAAGCGCGCTGGTTTTTGAGATTTTTGACAGCATTTTGACAACTTTATTTCAGATTTTGAGACGAGCACATGCACATACATTTGAACGACTTTTTTTTTTACTCGATCTTGAGTTTTCGCCTTGAATCCTTAATTTTACAAGGACTCATTGCGATTACGTGTTAATAAGATAAGGGCAAAAGTTTCTTAACGCTGTTGAGGCACCAAGTTCGAAAAACAGTCAGCCAAGCCAAGTAAAAACACTCGTTCGCTTGCAAAGAAAACAATGTAACAAACCAAACAAGCAATTCAACTACTTCTTTGCGTCCAAAACGAGTAGAGATACTTGTTATTTATATCCATTCGAGAGAAAAATACAAGTTTCATTTCTGAACAAAAGTAACAACGATTAAACCAAATGTTAAGCTTCTACTTATTTAATTTACCTCGCTCTCCTGCGCTGTGTTGTAGAGGTTTCTACCACTTGAAAATACGTAAAGCTTCAGTAAAGCAAAAACGAGCATCCGCAAAAATAGCAAACGGTTTGTCCAAAGAAAGAGCTTCTTCCACAGAGTTTGAGCTACTCGTTCCTCCCATTAATACCGTGAACTGTTAAGTGACCTTTCTTGATGAGATGCAAGATGCCGCGGTACGGTGAAAGCCCTTGAAACGTTGAATTATACTGTTTTCAACCGCACAATCGAACCAAGTTTAAAGCTTTTCCTGAGAAAAATCTTTCGCCCTTCTTTTCATCACTTGAAAATTCACCTTCCGGAGTATCTTTTGACAAGTTCTTGATTTTTCTGCTTTTTACGCGAATATAAAGAAAAACTTCCATCGAAGATGATGAAGTTGTTTTGCTCGAAATGAAGAAACCAACTGAATGTGAAATAACGTGCCGCAGAAAGCGCGCGAAGAATTTAAAAGCCTCGATTTGGTTTGGGTGTCCCACAACTGGCTTGAGCCTGCGATCAAATCGAAACAAGTACCTGGTCAGCGGTCAACTTAAAAAAAACAGCTGACCTCGATGAGGTCTTAACTTGAGCCCGCGATATGGTCACGTGACACTGGTCAGCGGATACCTTGTTTTGACAGGTGTCAATTGGCTAAGACGTACGCTGTAAATTAGCTGGTCAACTGGGCCAGATGGAGTATGGCCGCCATGTTGGATTATTAGTATCGGTAATCCGTGATTTCGAGTGCAATTTGGAATAAATAAGCACGAGTAAATTTTTTCAGACTCACAAAATTGCACGAGCCCGTAGGGCGAGTGCAATTTGTGGTCTTTTTGTGTGCTTAATAATTTTGTGTGCTCAATTTGTGTGCTTATTTATTCCAAATTGCACGAGAAAAATCATGTAATAACTTATTAATAATATACATGAAAAAATTGCGAGATAGCTTCTTAACTTTGCATAAGCAACGCAACGAAGCTAAGGTGAACCAAAACAACAGTTTTCTCAATGTTTTTGAAGCGTTTTTAGCTGTAAAAACTGGCTAAACAATTACAAGCTATAGCTATAAGGCTTTGTTTGCTAAGTCTCTATCAAGCGTTGTAATCGTTACCTTCAGGCTTTCTAGTTCGTTATCTTCGCCTTGTTTGTCCTTGTTTGTTTATTAATCTCGGCGTCACTCCAGTGTAGTGTTGAATTCAACGGACTCGTAATTCCAATTACGTCGGTGATTCCCTTCTCTGGACACCACTGTTTCCAAACAGACAGCTAAAATACAGTGCTTTTCGCAGCCGTTTCTCCTTTTTAGAGCTGTTTTGCAGCTTCTCTGCTGTTATTGCGGTCACGAAGAAAGAAACCTGCTCAAAAAGCCAGCCATTGCTTTGGATCGCAGAGTCGCTTGTAGCTCTTCAGACTTTGCGCCATTCAAAGGCTGCGTTTGATTGGCTCAATTTCCGTTTCTTTGTTAATTAACCAATCAGAATCGCCTATTGTTTACCTCTTTTTCGCACTGAATTACCTTTTTTTGCACTGAATTACCTTTTTTCTGCATTGTGTTTCCTAAAAACTGCATTCCTCTTAGCCAATCAGAATCGAGAAATTTTTTCATGTATATTATTAAGGGAGTAATCGGGCGAGGGATTTCAAATTGGCCGAGGGCGAAGCGCGAGGCTGATTTGAAATTACGAGCACGATTACCCCTGAATTGTACGACCCGAAGTCCGATTACCAATTAATTGTGTCAATAACAAAATGCGAGAAACCCTAGAGGTCAACTTTCTAAACTGTAAAATTATTGTACAAAATAACCAACGGAAATTGTTGCTATTTTACAAAGCGCGAAGATTGACAACTGACACGACATGGCAGCTACTGCTCAACATACCCAAATAAGGTAACCGTCCGATTTCGCCTGTCCGATTACAGGTTTTTGTAATCGGACAGCTCAAATCGGACAGTTTGGACTTGAAGCAGCCAATTAAGACACAAATAAAGGCTGTTAAGAATCAATCACATTCGAGCATTTTGTTATTGACGCAATTATGATTATTATTACAATATTATTAATTATTGTGCGACTCCGTCGTCGTCGTCGAGCGTACCCGCCCACGAGCAATACCGCTAGCCATTTTTACCATGAGAAAAGCAGTTGACGGGTTTCTATAGGTATGGTGCTCCGCTTGGCGGCCCTTCTTGCCGCCGGAGCTCCGCTATTATAGTATTTTGACTTGTACAAACAAGTACACAATAGTGGTTTTCCTATGTTGCCTGTCGGCCGTTTTGACAAGCATCAAAAACAAGCTCAATCAATTCCGCAATTTCTCCAAAAGTATTCTCTTCCCAGACACCAAATTCGAGGCAGAGCTGAAACAGATACTAGAGTTTCTAAATATTAGCAAATCTATTTGGGGAAAATTATATTTTGGCCATGGGCGATAAACACATTTGATGCAAGTTTGAAAACACCTCAAATTTGGCCATTTTTACACTACATTGGTTTGCTCTAAAAATGACTAGGGTAGGCATTTAAGTTCTAAACATATTTTCTATCATCTCGAATGAAATGCATGTAATTAGCGCCCAGTGTGGCTGCTTAGTTTTAGGGCTCCAATACATTACCGTTTTTTAGCCATTTCCGTGGGATTATTCACCGAACATTATCACCATACAGAGGATAAGGTTTATGGGAAGTTAACAGGATGTCCTATTCAAGAAATTCTCTACTAAATATCCGGAATTGTTGGAAACTTTGGAACAACTCATGTCGCGGTTCGCCGGTATGGCAGATTTCAAGTGACGTTTGGGCACGTTTGAAGTTTCTGCACTTGTTGGCACCAAGAAGAGGCCACCGAGGGGGCAAAAGCCAAAGCCTGTTTAAGTATAAAAGGAGGATTGATATTGTCAACGGAAGACGGAGTTTTAATACATCAAATTCTCAATTCTTTCAGCGAAGTAATCCAAGCAATCTCATTAACATATTACCAACTGCGATTATGAATAATAATCGCAGTCCAGCAACAGATGTGACGCAGTGTCACGCAATGGTCACGCCACGTACTCAAGCCTTTCAGAAGTCAAAAGTCAGTGTGGCTCACCTCAACGCACAATCAATCAAGGATAGAAACCACCTACTACAAGTGAGGAATTTAATGACTGAAAAGGAGTATGATATTTTGGCGGTTTCCGAATCTTGGCTAAATTCCTCTGTTACGAACGCTGAAGTGGAGATGGAGGGATACAAATTGATTAGGCTTGACCGCCCTAAACACCGTGCCGGTGGTGTCTGTGTTTATGTACGGAGATCTCTTAAAAGCAAAGTCCTTAAAGATCTTTCTCGAATTTCAGATTCTGGCTTTCATCAGTTATGGGTACAAGTTCAACACAAGAAATTGAAATCATTCTTGTTGTGTGTCACCTATAGAACTCCTGACTGTCCGCTCTCATGTTTTGTTGATGATTTTATGGATCAGTATTTGCAAGCTCTTACCCATGGAAAGTTTGTTTTGGTAGTGGGAGACCTCAACTGTGATCTGCTTACGAGCTCCTATGAATCGAAAGCGCTAAATGACTTGTGTAGCAGCTTAAATACGAAGCAACTTATAACAGAGCCTACAAGAGTAACTGCAACATCCGAGACTCTGATTGATGTCATCATGACTTCCAACTCAGCCCTTGTTACTGATAGTGGAGTGATTGAAACACACATTAGCGACCATTATCTGGTATATGTGGTACTGAATCTCAAGGCGCCGAAACCACTGCCTACTTATGTTATATCTAGAAGTTATAAAAACTACGACTCTGAGAGCTTTGTGAATGATCTCGCCCAAGTCCCATGGTATGAAAATGCTTTGATCGATGATGCTGGTGAGAAAGTAGAACATTTTAATGAAAAATTTTTGGAAGTCCTGGAACGTCATGCGCCTGTCAAGAAAAGGAAATTCAGAAATCGGCAATGTCCATTTCTAGATCAAGAGATCAAGAAGTTGATGGATGAGAGAGAACAAGTACACAAAGTTGCTTGTGAGTCGGGCGCTGCTATAGACTGGGAGCATTACCGTTGGTGTCGTAATGAGGTTAAGAGAAGACTATGTGATGCTGAGAGGAACTATGTTCAAAAGGAGATCAATGACAATCAGAGTAGCAGTGCCATGTGGAAGGTGATACGAAACTGTATCCCGACGAAAGAGAAATCGAGACCGGTTTATTTAAGGGATGTGACGGAACTGGCCAACGAGTTCAACGAGTTCTTTACTTCTGTGGGAGCGAGGGCTGCAGCTGAATCTAAGAGGCTTGCTTCAGTTAACGCTCTTCCAGCGTATAAGGCCCCCTCAGCTAAGACCATATTCCAACTAGAGGAATTCCGATTCCGCGCAGTCACTACCTTTGAAGTACACAGGATCATCGTGTCTTTTCCTTCAAACAGGGCACCAGGAATGGATAAGGTACACATGAGTGTGATCAAAGATGCCCTACCGGTTATACTTCCAGTTCTTACAGAGCTTATAAACAGATCACTTTTAACATCAGTTTTTCCATCTGCTTGGAAAGAGTCCGTGGTAATACCAATATTAAAGGAAGGGGATCATGAAGTTGCTAATAACAACCGGCCAGTATCTCTGCTACCCGCTCTGTCTAAGATCTGTGAACGGGCAGCTCTCAATCAGTTAACAAAGTATACAACACGTCAGAACTGTTTAACTGAACATCAAAATGGAAACAAGAAGAAGCACTCGACAGAAACACTTCATATTTTCATGTCTGATATGATTCTCGAAGCAATGGATCGGAAACAAGTCACAGCGTTGGTTCTGTTGGACTTGTCGAAGGCTTTTGACAGCATCGAGCATGGGATCCTATTACGTAAACTTCGAGAACTGGGTGTGTCTATGCAGGCCATGGAATGGTTTAGAAGCTATTTAACGGACAGGAACCAGCGGGTGAGAATTGGCTGTGAGGTGTCAGGTCCGTGCCAAGTAGCTTACGGTGTACCTCAAGGGTCGATCTTGGGGCTGGCCCTTTTCAATATCTACATCAACGATCTCCCAGCTGTCCCGAACCTGTGCTCGCTAAAGAGTTACGTGGATGATTCCCAGCTCTATCTCTCGTTTCCTGTTCAGGAGACAGCCATGGCTGTGGAACATCTGTCCGAGGATTTGCAGCGGATTGCCGCCTGGTGTTGCACACACAGCTTGCTGATAAATCCAGACAAGACTAAGCTATTGCTTCTTGGAACCCCCCAGATGTTAGCTCGCGTGCCGAAGGGTTTTGGAGTTACGCTACTCAGCAAAGAGATATTACCGTCTTGTTCTGCAAAAGATTTGGGGGTCATCGTGGACTCTCACCTTAGTTTTGACGAACATGTGACGGAAGTTGTATCTAAGTGTATAGGTAGCCTGTGCCAAATCAATCGTGTGAAACATTTGTTTGATAGGTCTACGCTTATAACCATCATAAATTCACTAGTTTTCAGCAAGCTTTTCTACTGTTCGTCCATGTGGGCTAGTACAACAAAAAAGAACATTGTTAGGCTTCAAAAAGTTCAGAATTTTGCTGCACGGATCGTGACTGGCGCAAGGAAGTATGATCACATTACGCCGATGTTAAAGGAACTCCACTGGTTGCCGGTTGCTAAGCAACTGGAAGTTAGAGACACTTTAATGGCTTTTAAATGTATAAAGGGATTAGCCCCACCATCCTTGTGTAATAAGTTCACGACAAGAAGCCAGGTGCATACAAGAAACACTAGGAATAAAGATAAGCTTAATTTACCATTTTTTAGATCAGCAACAGGTCAGCGATCTTTCTCATTTAGGGCTGCTCAGCTCTGGAATGACCTTCCAGAAAGTTTAGCAAACATGGAATCGTTTAAAGTTTTTAAGAACGCCATTAAAGGACGTGCCCTTGACGAATTTTTAAGCCATTGACTTTCAAACGGTGTAATAATGAATTATGTATCTTAAGTTTTTTTTAATAATATGGTAATGTAAGTTCTTATCACTTTTAAATGTTTATCTTAGATTTTAACTCTTTACATTACATTTTATTGTAATTGGTATGTGAAAACCCATTTTAATTGGATGTAAGAAATAAAGTTATTATTATTATTATTATTATTATTATTATTATTATTATCATCTTGTCTCTAGGCTAAACCTTATGTATGATGCTTTGTTTTGTTACGATTGATGATGTGGTTTTCGAACTACGGTCAATTCCTGTTGACTGCTCTAAACTATCAGCTAGGTTGGTACTCCCCTTTGTTTTCCACGAACTTACTACAAGCTTACTTGTCTACTTTCTTCGCCTTCCCCAAGAATCTTCGAACAAACATACGCGTCGTGTATTGTTTTTGTAATGCATTAATGTTTTGAGGTTTTTGAACCGCAGTCAATTCCTGTTGACTGCTCTAAACACAAAATATTGGCACTTTGGCAGGTTGCTCAATACCAGCAAATAAAATAATAACCATGGAGCTCCTCTTTTAGGTTTGACTTAATCTATATACAGTATTATACTTCGCCTGTCGTGTTTTTTGTAACGAATTATGTATCATTTGACTACAACCCTGATGGGGTTTCATCAAGTAAGCGAATCGCAGGACTCGTGCGAGTTGACTAGACCCGGACCCTTCCTTAATTGAGGTGCAGTTCAATTTGTATCGGTTGAATCTTCATTTTCACGACTTCAACAAGTGGTGAGTATGGAAGATGACTGTAGTGAGCTCTTCATCCCTCGCTTGGGTGCTGACGAAATGTTCGATGAATGAATGCTGATAACTTGGCGCAAATCTCCGAATGTTGCAGATTGTTGCTGAATCGGGAAAGACAAATAAAGCTTCTGTGTAGCAAAAAATCACTTTAATGCAACATCACTGCTAAAACAATCCCACAGGAGAAGAAAAAAGACATGGCGGCCTGTGGACTGATGTCGCCAACGCTAAGAGAGTGGTCATTCCTCGTCCCCACGATCCTAACGACAACTGCAATTGTTTCGCAGTAGGTCGTAGGTTGGATTCCCTACAAGCCTGAATTTTTTCACGCTTTATTTTCACTACTGCTTAAGTAGTGTTCATATAACTGCGATGATCATTCACATATCCATTCATTAATCAGCAGTTCAAATATATGATTTTCATATATTTATTTTCACATATTCATTATTACGGGTATGTTACGAACCAACAGAATGACCTTAATGCTCTGCGCCCTTTGGGGTTGAAATGTGGTCGCTCCGCTTGAAGCGCGGTCCTTTCGTTCTGTACTACACAAAGTTGCGACCCACCCACCTCCCCTGGTGTGGTGGTTGACCAAGCTCTTATCTGCTGATATCCTCGTTGCATGCCTGTTGCCTCATTAGTCGCGAGCTCTTCCCATAGCTTAATCTTATGCGATGAGGTAATGAGTATGCAGTGAGGATGTGGTACTGCTTAAGTAGTGTTCATTCACGCGATGATCATTCACATATTCATTACAAACCTATGAGGTATTCTGAAGGTAGGTAATTGTATTTTTAGATCGAAAAGCGATGGTGTCGAGATCCTCACTGGAACCCAACTACCATACTCTCTTCCTTTCTCTTTGTGACAAGTGCGATAACTAATGCACGCTAATCGATCAAAGACGCCGGTCTCGCCGAAAAATCGTATATTTGAACTGCTAATCTTTTTCTCGCTTTTAAATTAACAGATAATACAATTAAAAGACAGTTTATTCTAACATGAATTTTATCTGGCGTAGAAGATGATTGTGGTAGCAATGTAGATCGGTAGCACTACGAGATCAACGAAAAGAACCTTGTGTTAACAGACAATCATTTGGTAACTAACAATCGAACAATACAGATTACAATGAAGATGTAAATGCTCATTGCAGTTATGAACACTACATAAGCAGTAGTGAAAATAAAGCCTGAAAAATTTTAAGGTTGTACGGGAGTAGCAGCCATGACCTCTGCGATACTGGTGCAGTGCTGTACCAACTGAGCTAACAAGGCAACTGGGAGCTGGTCATTTTGTTGGTTCGTAATAGAGCGCGAGTGAGAATGAATATATGAAAATCATATATTTTAACGGTGATTTATTTCTGCGTTTTCGATTGATTCATCTTCTTATTAAGCAACGATGTACCTCATGTAGTTTTATGGAATCACATTAGATGGTTGCTTTCTTTACAGCACACGGTCAGCCAGTAGGAAAAGTAATGATTTTTTTACTTAAATTGCGCAAGAAGATAATTATTTTAGTATTATTGAAAAGAATTGAAGTAAGCTTTTAAAAGTCACAAATCTGACAAACATCACTAAAATCATGGCCAGACGTTTATCTTTTGCTTTTAAACAAGTCTCGCAGTTTCCCCTAACCCCGTTCGCTAACTGAAAGCAAATCTGCAATTTAAAAGTTGCTTTCCGTGCGATCAAGCATTTTAGCCTTGTTTGAAATTTTTCGTTTACAAATTGTAATAATGTAACCGGAAGATCAAGTTTGACGAGTGTATGAAAGAAGGGACTCTGAGTGAAGAATTACTAAGTCTGACACATGAATATTCAACCGTAATTAAAAAAAGAAAGTTTAGTGTGTTTCATTAAGGCTTTAAAGGATGCCTTCATACGCCTAAAAAAGCTCTATATTTATTGCGCACGGCAATATATGGGGTGTTATTTCCTAACTAAAACGTATAGCTCAGAAAACCATATTTAATTAAAAACGTCTGCAAACTATCTTCTCGGTAAAGAATTCATTAAGTGTGCAGACTAGAATTGACAAAGTAATCCTTGTTTAAATGAATTTTTGAAAACAGCCAAAATATTAATTTTCAAGTACAAAGCATAGTGCCCAACCAATCACCAACCATTGGCCTGATCTGGATTAAACTTAGCAGATGCCTCCAAAAAAATTGGAGGTTAGCGCGGTGGAAATCAAACATATACTAATACCAATAGCTTCATGCAAAAATCTGCTGTATACCTGCATGCAACGTCTCAACTTGATAAATGAACACGAAGTAATAATTTTCAAAACGCTGATAACTTCTTTAAACGGTTCAATACCCAGAAAAAACATAAATTTTCAAGCAGTAAATCAGAATTCCATATTTAACTGGACTTGTCTTCGAATACCGACAGCTGACATGGTGAAAACTACTCCCAACTCTGAAAACTCGTATTGTATCACTACAAAGGGCTTTTTCGGACTGTTATTAAAACCTAATTCCTTGGTTTAGTCCTAAGTTAAATTACAAAGTAACCTGTTTGTTCGCTACCGACTCAATAAAAAAAACAACACTTTCATGTGTTCAGCTAGAAATTGGGTCTTATCACCGACACATTGTTTCTATTCTGGAACTAAAAGGCTTTTAGTTTACTTATATTAAAAGAAACAGAAGATCAAAACGGATAGATGCGGACAAATTTTGGCAGGTAAGTGTACATTTTCCTGCTCTCCCTTCTTTGGAGTCAAACAGTGAGTTATGAACTACTCTTCAATTCATTATTTACCTCCATGAACAAGATTCAGAAGCAAAGACGTTAAATGGCATAGAAGAAGAGAAACACTCCAGAACGATTTCTAGCTCTATAATAATCTTCAGAACAAAGCGTGACAATTACTTTCACTGGGAAAATTATACAAGACTTACTATATGGAAATAGATGTTGAGAACAAATCGAACATACCAACTTTATCTTCAAGTCACTAAGATGACATTGTCACGTTGCACTGATACTTGAAAATTCAAAAGTAAAGTCAGGAATATTCCATTTATGAGATTTTAATAACAATAACACTTCGGGCTGCCACAAGTTTGATGAAATTTCTACTTCACATTTAAGGGGCTTCGAATATCATAATTCTAGTTAGAGTTCACACTAAAATCTTATCTGTGCTAAAAGTAAATAGGTAATTTATTTCTGAAAGTAAAAGTGAGTTAATGGTTTGTAAGTAGACGGAAGTTGCAAGTGTACCCATTGGGCTAATTTACTTATTATTATTACTGCCATAAACACTGTCACTACTATTTATTATTTTGGGGTGAGAGCAAAACTCGTGCAGGGGAAACCTCATTGACGTCGTAATTGAATTCAGAGGACTGGATAACCATCCATGACAAAACCTCTACTTCTGAAGATTTATGACGAGAGAGGACACGGTACAATCCTTCACCCCAATTCAATTCGTGACCTTTTAGAATGGATTCCCGCATAACAATTCAAATTTTCACAACGTTTCATGTTCTAAACTGCATGTGGCCAAACCTGTACACGGAATCGTCCCCTCTGGGATGACGGTTTTGCCAGAACGGCCTTAGCGTGCCTTTGGTACATACACAACCACTTCAAACATCGTGTGGTTTGAAAGTGCAATTTCCCGCTTCATTGAACTGGCACCCCATTTTGTCTTCTTGAGTCTATATAGGATACAGCTTATGCTAATTGTTATACCACAAGAGTTTCAAATGGAAAGCCTTCAATGCAAGGTCAGATTGAACATTGTGGCATCTTGAGGTATCTTCTGCGTCTTCGTCACATTTAGAGACACGCAGGACAAGTGGTTGATCCCATCAAAAGCTACAAAAAAAGAACAACACTATGCTTCCTTGAGGACTGGATACCACTGGATACCCGTTCCATGTAATACATACAATACATGACCTTACTGTTGCTGAAACTGGGAGAACCGAGTGTCCCACCGAAATGAAATGCCGAATGGAACAGAAAATTTCCAATAATTCCGATGTTGTCCAAAATTTTCGCTATGACCTTTCCAGAAATTACCGTTCCATTGGTTTCTGAACAGAAAATTCCGGAATTTTTGACCAAATGGATCGTACCCCAATAACTTAAGCCACCTTTCAATGTACACATCAGTAGTGAGAAGTTGTTGCTTTATTAACAAGTTGTATCCTTTTATAATTTTTTTAAAGATAGTTTTTCTTAATCTCGGCTTCAGATCCCTATATTAAACTTAATAATTCTAAAATTTTGTAACGGTCACTTTTGAAAATGTATGTTGCCTAGCATACGAAACGTCAAGTATATATAAAATGAGTTGGTCTACCATTAAAGTTATTTAAAACAAACGAATAATCCTCCCATCTAATTTCATTTTGAAGAATGCTCATGTTGAGACCAGGGAACTTCTGCCTGTGGCTCTTTGAAGACCAATTGGATGTTTTGGAAATAAGCACTATCATACATCTGTCCTTTGACATACTTGTAGTCGCCAGCAAAACCTGTGCCTTGGCCACCAAAGTAAATGTGTTAATACTAATCAATCGCCTCAAAAGGCCTTACATACTATGAAGAGTCTTAAATACACGCCAAGTATTTTGTTGCCATCAAGCAGTGGAATAAATGCACTATCATACACATAAAATCGTGTTACCGGGAAAAAGTCCTCTCCCCGGCCTTCACAATGCATCGTTTAAAACACACGATTCATTACTTTGACTATATTCCCTCAAGCCATATGACGCACTCAAATAGGTCATAATTTGACTTTAATTTAAAGGAATTGGACACTCCGTGAATTATTTGGCTTCCTGGTTACCTTATAAGGATCATGTCATATATATTCAGGGGCACCCAACGAGCCAAATCGCAATCAAAAGCTGTAGAAAAGCATTTTTAAGTACCATTAACCCATTAACGCTCTCCGGATGGCAACCAAGCTCACTTTGATGACTTGCCATTTCCAGCCTTTTCAAAACCGGATTGTTTCCTTGCACTGTGTCCGTCTTTGATGCATTTCCTAGCATCTCATTAAAGCCCTCGAGGTCATTGCTATTCGTCGATACAATGCCCAAAATAAGAGACGCAAATTTAGTCGGGCAGCTGTTATTAATTGACATATGAGCAGGGAGTTACTAACGATACATGTAACTTAGCAAAAATGTTAAGTCCTCATTTTTAATCCGATCTCTGAAGTTTGAAGCCCGCATATCGAAAAATTCAGATGGCATGCCCAACGAGGTTTCTTTAGCTTACTTATTTTATTTTAGACTGTTAAAAGGTAAAGTACTCCAAAGAGTGTTTTCAGTTTATCTATGGTAACCATCATCGCTAGCATCATCACAGTACAGTTCAACAAAAGACGCAAGTGCTCTTGCAATGAGAAGAACCTGTTTCACAAAATTATTTTTTCCAATCTTCTTAACATTACATAAATTTAAAAACTGTGAGTGTTTAACCAAACAAGATTATGACAGCTTTCTCGGAAACGAAAATTTCAATAGCACAGAGGCTCCTTGACCATAATGCTCCTCTTGTGAACTATTTCCGCTAATGCGGCCAGCAATAATTGAGAAAAATATTCTCAAAGGGACACTAGAAGAATGTTGGAAAACCATTACCATTAGGTTTGATCTGCTATAAAAGTCATACAATTTTAATTTCACCAACTCAGCCGAACTTCTAGCATCGTGGAGCGAAAACCGAAATGATTCAACCTCGATAAAAACCAAAAAAAACTTCTCAATCGAGCGAGTGCCCATTTTTGTACCACAAATGTCGGAAACTTATAGTCATCCCTTTCCTACCAGGACGAACGCATGACTGGAGGTTGATGCTATCAATGGCTACAACAAAGAACACCACTTTACGCTGCCTTGAGGACTGAATACCCGTTCCAAGTAATGACACGGCCATCTCAATACATGACCTTGCTGTTGCTGTTTTCAATGTGCCATCGGCCGTCTTCGCATTTCTCAGTAACCTGGCCATCATAGTGGCAATCATCAAAACACCGTCCCTTCAAAGACCTTCCAACATTCTGCTTTGCAGTTTGGCCACCGCTGATTGTTTGACTGGCATAGTAGTTCAACCCATATTTGTTGCATGGCGCTTACTTATCCAGCGAATCTACGAGTCGTGTTCTTATCAAGTGGAGTTGGCGACTGCTTTTGACTTTTCCAGTCGTCTTGTCACTGGTTTGTCATTTTTAAGCATGGCCGTCATAACCTGTGATCGCTGTCGTGCTTTAAAGAACCCTCTGACTTATCGCGCAAGCGTCACGAAAAAAGGTAAATAATTGTTTTTATTTCATAACATATTTACAACCACTGACGGGAATTCCCGAATGTAGCGTACTGATTACAACATTAATCCCTGTCTACCACCAAATGTTTGGCCTCCAACAGAACCCACCATCACATGGTTAAATTATTTCCTGCAGGCTAATGTTACTTGCTAACGGTGGGGTTGATATCATAGCGGAGCTCCGACGGCCCGAAGGGCCGTCAAGCGGAGCACCATACCTATAGAAACCCGTCAACTGCTTTTCTCATGGTAAGAATGGCTAGCGGTATTGCTCGTGGGCGCGTACGCACGACGACGACGACGACGACGACGACGGAGTCGCCCAATAATTAATAATATCCTAATAATAATCATAATAATCCAACATGGCGGCCATACTCCACCTGGCCCAGCTGACCAGCTAGTTTACAGCGTACATCTTTGATACTGGACATCCATCTTATAGCCAATTGACACCTGTCAAAACAAGGTATCTGCTGACCAGTGTAACGTGACCATATCGCGGGCTCAAGTTAAGACCTCATCGAATTCAGCTGTTTTTTTGAAGTTGACCGCTGACCAGGTACTTGCTTTCGATTGGATCGCAGGCTCAAGCCAGGTGTGGGACACCCAAACCAAATCGAGGCCGTTAAAATTTTTCGCGCGCTTTCTGCGGCTGGTAATTTCACATTCAGTTGGTTTCTTTATTTTGAGCAAAACAACTTCATCTTCTTCGATCGAAGTTTGTCTTTCGCGTAAAAAGCATAAAGATCAAGAACTTGTCAAAAGATACTCCGGAAGGTGAATTTTCAAGTGATGAAAGGAAGGACGGAAGATTTTTCTCAGGAAAAGCTTCAAAGATTGTGCGGTTGAAAACAGTATAATTCAACGCTTCAAGGGCTTTCACTTCACCGCGGCATCTTGCATCTCACCAAGAAAAGTCACTTAACAGTTCACCGGTATTAATGGGAGGAATGAGTAGCTCAAACTCTGTGGAAGAAGCTCTTTCTTTGGACAAACCGTTTGCTATTTTTGCGGATGCTTGTTTTTACTTTACTGAAGCTTACGCATTTTCAAGTGGTAGAAACCTCTACAACACAGGACAGTGAGGTAAATTAAATAAATAGAAGCTTAACATTTGGTTTAATCGTTGTTACTTTTGTTCAGGAATGAAACTTGTATTTTTCTCTCGAATGGATATAAATAACAATCATCTGTACTCGTTTTGGACGCAAAGAAGTAGTTGAATTGTTTGTTTGTTTTGTTACGTTGTTTTCTTTGCAAGCGAACGAGTGTTTTTACTCGGCTTGGCTGACTGTTTTTCGACCTTGGTTCCTCACAGTAGCGTTAAGAAACTTTTGCTCTTATCTTATCAACACGTAATCGCAATGAGTCCTCGTAAAATTAAGCATTAAAGGGGGAGACTCGAGCTCGAGTAAAAATAAAAAATCCGATCAAATGCATGTGCATGTGCACTTCTCAAAATCTGACATTAAGTTGTCAAAATGCTGCCAAAACAGTCAAAACCCAGCGCGCTTCACTTCGTCAAGTCTTTAAGAGATCTTCGTCGAAAGCAGCCTGTAAACAACAATTAAGTTTCGCCGTCTTTAAACATGTCGTTTGTTTGAACCGGTAAGAATCAGCGTTTGGATGTTAAAAACAGCGAAATGGGTTGACTGGCTGGCTGGTTTTGATAAATTTTAAAGTGGATGGGTCTGCGAGAGAAATGCTCGTTTGGTTTGGCAAGCGCTTTCTTCGTTATCTGGATGATGTTTTGCCACTGAGAATCATTAATTGAAGAAGGTTCTTCGGAAGACATGGGAAGTAACAGTAAAACCATCAAAGCACTTAAGTGTTTTGTGTAAGCCAAGGAAAGATTTTGTGGGAAATGGCTCTATTATTCAGCTCTGTCGCATTCCGAGTGATTGCTGTCTCAGTGATTCCTGTTGACTGCTCTAAACGATCAGGTACGGACCTCTTTTTTGTCTTTTCTACGGACATTTATGTCAAATCTGCTAAGGAAATTTTCTAGCTTAATACAAGATAGTTTTGTTACCTGTCCAATTTCTGCACCTTCTCCAAGAATCTTCGAAGAAATATTATTCATATTGTGCTTTGTTTTCTTGTAATAAGTCTTATGTTTGTTGTTATATTGTTTCTGAACCGCGGTCAATTCCTGTTGACTGCTGTAAACGAAGAGTTTGAACCCTTTATTTTTTTTTTCTAGGGGCATTTATGTCAAAATAAATACCGATTTTCCTAGCTTTATCATTACAAGCTATTTTAATTACTAGCTAATCTTGTTTAATTTCTCCACCTTCTCCTTCTTCGAGCAAACACTCGCCGGCATCGTACTTTGTTCGCTTGCAGTGTTTTTGTTTTGTTTTGTTTTTTTTTTTTTTGATCCGCTTTGAATCCCTTTACGCTTTCATCTCAAAGTAGTTAGACTCAAGAATGTCCGTCTTTTTTTTTTTCTTTTTTGCAAACGTTTACTATCGAAAACTCTTCGTTTTCCCTGCTGCTGCTCAATTGTTTTGGACACAAATTAAACTGGCCCAAATAAACTCTTGCGAAGTTGCTCGGTGAGAGTGTGCAGCTCCGATTCTAGGCTTGGCATGGCTAAATATATATATGGCCTTCAGCTTTTCTTTTTTTAATCGCTACATAACAGACTGGAATGGTGTTCCATCGAACATCATGCATGCACCTTCTTTAAGCAGTTTTAAGTCCTATCTATTACATTATTAGTGTCAATTTTAAATCAGATGTAGCTTGTGAGTGACAAGTATGTAATTTAATTAGGTTTGCTTTGGATTACTTCATGATTTTTAGTCTCAATCTCAAATCAGGGGTGACTTGTAAGAGACAAGTATTTGATTTAATTTGATTAGGTTAGCTTTGGGCCACGTTTAAATTTCACCTCTTAGTTTTTAGAATGTGTAATATTAGATAATATTCTTTGTATGGGAATTTAGTTTCTCCCAATTATTCTCCAGTCATGCACTTTTTTGTTTTGTATCAACTTAGTTGTATTCACATGACAAAGTATTATTAAACTTAAAACTTAAAATTAAACTTAAAGTAAGCTCTTTCTCATCAATGTACACATCCTTTGGACTTCCTCCTCCTGCATACAGTCTTTCAATTAATTTTATTAGTAGCTGGTCACACCAATCTTGTGGGATGTTTGGATGACATTTGGCATTAATGTTTAATAGAATCTCTGATGTTTGATGAAGTATGTTAAGATCAAGTTAAGATGGCTAACGGATTTCCAGCACTTTTGCTTTGATGAATCACCTTGATAGTGGTATCAACCAAATGCCCAATATATTATTATCAAGTTGTTTGGTCTTGCACTTAACTGGCCAGAAGAGCAGCTGGATTTCTTTTTGAAAACACTGTAGGTTCATTGAGTGATGAGCTTAATGTTAGCAAGCAGTTTTTTTTGTGATAGTAAGGTCAAGAAGTAATTGATCAAAATAAATATCTTGGTCTTAATTCATGGCATCTAAATATTTTTATTGATTTCCATGTATCTTTCTTTCATAATTTTTGTGAGGCATACATGTATCCAGAGGATACACAATTTCCGATTTCTGACTGTCTCATGGGAGGCTGTGGATAATTGAAATTGCATTCATTATGAAGTGATGATCTGAATCACTATTTATCTGATGTGATACTGATTCCAAGGAGCAATCACCAGGCTTCTCCACCAATTTCTAGTGGCTCTAAACCATACCTAAGTAGCTAAGTATGTAACTAAGTTGCCTACAGTTGAACGGGGAAACAGACCTGTCCTTAGGTATTGCTCTAAGACGTTAAGAAATGTTTTGTTTTAAAAATTTATAGATGAAAACTAGCTTTGCAGGTTCTTTTTTACACAAGGTATTAAAGATTATTTAAAAAAAAACCTACCTCAATATTTTTATTTTGCTTTTTTAACATCTCCAAACTCAGTTTGGAAAGGAATTTTTATTACCTTACTCAATAGAACGCTTGTTTTTAGGAGGGGTGGGGGTCCAAATTCGTAAAAGGGGATTCATATCTGCTAGCAGTTCTGGACTAGGGGGTCCAAATCTGATCCACAAGCAGATCTGGACTGGAGGGTGCAAATCCACGTGGGGTCCAAATCCACTGTGCCACTGGCTCAGATCACCTTTCCATACTATTTTCTACAGCATTGGGTCTGTAGCTTGAGTGAGGTCAGATGGGTGATATGACAAGCAGACTATATGTAAATGCCAGTAGAAAAAGAATGCTTTTGGAGCTCCGCTTTTAGGCTTGGCTAAATATATACATTAACTAAGTGAAGTACGATCGTCCTGGTGAGTGTAGTTCTGACAAGGACTACTTGTGATGACATTGACTGGCGTTTCGACAACCTGAGCGGAAGTCATCATCAGTGATTTGTGTAACATTAATGGGTGGTATACTCTGGTCGTTGATCTGATTGGTGGACGAAGTCGTGATATTATTGGTAGTTTGTCAGTTAAGCAGTGTTATTGGCTGCGAAGACTGTAAAACAACAACAACAACAACTTTATTGGGTATAGACAGGTGACCCTTAAAATAGTAACATAATTAAAATATATATACTAAATTCACATTCTAAAAAGGTCTAGTGATTAAGAAATTATCTAAATTATAATTCTGAGCTAGGGTGTCTTTTACCGAGAATCTCTTCAAATTAAAAGTCTTTCTATGTCCTTTGCTTCTTTGCACAGCTTATTCAATAGGCGAGTGCCACCAGCATGAAAAGTGCGTAGGCCTGGGTTAATGCGAGATCTGGTGTTATAACCATGTGTGTCTATTTAACAAATAGATTCCATGTTGCCGTGCGTCTGTTCAGTAATAGATCACAGATGACGTCAAAATGTAGTAAAAACAAAGAAGTGGCACACGAGCCGCAGGCGAGTGTGTCACTGATGTTTTTACCACATTTTGACGTCTTCTGTGATCTATTACTGAGCAGACGCACGGCGACATGGAATATCTATTTGTTTTATATCATAAAGAAACAAAATGCAAGCGAAAAACTTGTTTATTTTCACATTTCTGGTAAAAAGGGGTCGTGATGACGTAATCTGTGCATCTTTCCTCTAATAGATCATAGATAAGAACCAATCACAACGCGCGAACTATTCACCTTATTATATAAAGCGTATTGTACATATTCCTTAAAATATTCAGGGCGATTACCGTTAACAAATTTATACATCATGCAAAGTTCTTTAACTCGTATGAGATCGTCAATTGGCTGAATTGGAAACCATTAATCTGAAATGAATTATCTTTTAATATTTAAAATTATTCTGCAACAGCGTTTCTGGGTTTTTAGAATTCTTTCCAGCTGTTCCAAACCGTGCAGCAATATTCAAAAACAGGTTTAATAAGTGCGTTAAATTGTAGAATTCTGTTCTGGCGAGGACAAAATCGCTTTGCTCTATTGAGTAGAGCTATTCTGGAGTTGATAAAAGGGATTAGTTTCTAAAGAAACTGTGGTGCTGCGTCGGTGGGGGAGTGAAACACGAAAATTTGGTTTATCAACGGAGTTGATAATGTAAATTGACCACCGTACAGGGATTCGATTAGCTGACGTTTCGAGCGTTAGCCCTTCGTCGGAGCGAATCGGAGCGTCGGAGCGAGTCGGAGCGAATCGGAGCGTCGGAGCGTATTCACTCCGACGAAGGGCTAACGCTCGAAACGTCGGCTAATCGAATCCCTGTACGGGGGTCAATTTACATTATCTATTCTGGAGTTGAGTTTATGAGTAATATGATCAATGTGATTGCTTCAGCATAGGTGTTCGTCAATGAAAACTCGTAGACGTTTTTCGTTTACCGCCTTCAGCAGTGGGCTTTTGTTTAAATAGATTTCAGAGAGGGATCGCGCGTGTGTTTGAACTTCTGGCGTGTTGCAATAAGGAGTTGCTTTGTCTTTTTGACGTTTGGAATAAGTTTATTTTCTACAAACCAGCTACACGGACTGTCGAGGCTGAGTTGCAAGTCCTGCTGGATAATGCCTCAACTGTCATGAGCTGTCCACAGGGTCGTGTCATTGGCGTAAATGTTTACATTTGAGTTGGAAAGGTACTAAGGCAGGTCATTAATATAAACGAAGAAGAGCACAGATAGACCCTTGCGGGACTCACTGGGGAGGCTTAAAGGATCAAAATAACGATCCATGAACGGAGCATCTCTGTGAAAGTTCATTGAGATACGACGAGAACCATATCACCGCTTTTCCGGCACTAACTTTGTACTTCGAGATCTTAGACAACATTTCATGATCCACCAACTCAAAGCCTTTACCGTGAGATAAAGAAAACTTTCCAAAAAACTTGCCATTGTCCATGGCCATGAACCAGTAATCTGTGAGGCTAAGAAGAGCTGCCGTTTCACACCAATGGTGAGGCTGATATGCGGACTCGTTACTAAACGTGAGCTTATGACAGCAAAGGTAGCGTAGGTATGAAGACGAGACGTGTCCTTTTAGAGGTTTCGAAATTATAGGTAGTACCGATATCGGTCTTTATTTGTCAGTTAGCTCAGTTTCATTTGTTCTTTTCAGGGGAATATATTACATAACCCCTCATTATTATTCACTGTCTGAAAAGTTGGTGCGGCTTTCATGATTGTAACAGGGGAGTGCGGAGCTGAAACAATAGTTGATAACAATAGCAAAACAATGCAATATATATTTCCCCTGCTCATATTCCCCCTCGACTGTATACCGCGTTCCTCCTAAACCGTTCCTTCCTAAACCTAAGGCGACTACAAGGTACTAAAGACAAAAAGCAACATAAAACAGACGCCAACTGGGTCAAGAATATCTCTTCCCGTCCCTTAGACAAGACTGAAACCCAGGTTTTCTACTAACACGTCCTTTGCCAGCGGAATTATAACAATATCATTGTCGTTTTTCAGTAGTTTATGTGCTTCTCGTTCGTCTTTAGTCAGGTTACTGTCTGTGACAGAGGATGATCGTACAGCAGAAGCTATTCTACTACTCCTGATGTTATCTTTGGTCGGTTCTGATAGTTCTTTTTCACGATGCAGAGCCGGCTCAACACTAGATACAATTTCCTCGGTCGGTGCACGTTAAACGTCACTCCGTAGGACTGTTGATATGGACAAAAAAAGACTATCCTGAACAAAGTACATTTTGTGGGACAGTGCACAAGAGGTCTACAGCAGTGTTAGGGAGTGGACAAAATGGACAGCGAACTAAACGACACCCGACGCCAGCACCTCAACAAAAAGTCAACAACAAACTACTGTCACTGGAGAAAACTGACACAACAGACTAAGGTGTAGCCTGCCACAGCCACCAGAACTTTACGGACTGTCCAAAGTACACAAACTAACATACCGTGTAAATAGCTACTACGTTACGTAAACCGCTGATTGAGGAGTCACGACACAAAATCTCTCTCTCTCTGAGACCGCCATCAAGAAGTCCACGTTACCACTGCTATGGACCACGAATTTCCGTTGTTGTAGCAGGGATCGTCAAGCAAAACATCGAAGAACAAGCCGTTTCCACTTACGACCGAACGCCACCACTGTTGCTACGCTAAGTCCACACTGTTACAGCCGTACACAAAGACAAAGTCGACTATTTTCATGAACACCTTAACATACATAACGCCCACATACAGTTCACCAAGGAGAACGAGAAATAAATGTTCTAGACTTCCTGGTTGGCCGTGACAACAACAGACGACCGACGACGGTTTACAGAAACCTACACATACTGACAGACTAGTTGATGAATCTTCTTACAACCCTACTTCACACAAAGCAACGACAATACCGACCTTAACGAGACGAGCGCAACTAGTTTGTGATTCACGCGGCAGTTTAGCAGACGAACGTAAATACGTAGACAACGTTTTCATGAGAACAACTACAACTGCGACCGGGACAGAACCAAACGATACGAACGCTAACCCGACACCTGTCACTACAGCGACTATACCCTACATCAAAGGAACTTCTGTAGCCATCGCACGAATACTACAACCTTGCAATATCCGTGTTGCTCAAAGACCCATCACTACTTTACGACAGCTATCGACGAACTTTAAGGACAAAAACGAACCAAAGGACAGACAGGGAGCAGTTTACAAGATCAAATGCTGCGACTGTCAGGCCACTTACATCGGTGAGACTGACTGAACACAATCGAGTGACGAGAAATGGTGACATCAACAGTAACATTGCTGAGTACCATTTACAGACAAACCACGCAATCGACTGAGGCTATGTCTACACTATGCCGGATAGCATTTTATGCCGTTGTGAAAAATACTACGGCCTGGTGTGAACGGCAGTGGCCCAAAACCGCCGCTATCTTTCCACTAGAATCCAATTTTTGCTCCTCGTTGTTGATTTCCGTTTCGGTTCGATTCTTTGTTCACACTACTCCAGAAAGTGTCACGAAAACCTATCCGATATGTGACGATTCACTTTCAAGACCGGAGCGGCCCAGCATCGCTCCGACGCAAAAATCGTGCCGAAATCATCGTTTTGAATGTGAACAAAAGCCCTATCCGATATGGTTTTCGTGCCGGCACAAGAGCTATCCGGTATAGTGTAGACATAGCCTGAGGCTCTGCTAAATGCATTACCTACTGTACTGACTAGCACCAACGGATCGCACTGAAAAATTGGTTTACTAACTAAGAACAGACACCATTGAACTGTTGCCAACAACTTCCCGCACTTTACAAACGACTTATTGATGATATCAACAACAGACAAACAGTAGACAAGCCGACTAATTTTACTAACAATACACCTACGGACATTTGACTAACAAAAGACGGATTGAAACGCACCAATCACGGTTTACAGTCTTCACAGCAAAAACAACACGACTTAACTGATACACGACCAATAACATTACGACTTCGTTGACCAATCAGATCAACGACCAGAGTATCTATACCACCTACTGATGTTACACAAATCACTTGACTCTGATGATGACTTCCGCTCAGGTTGTCGAAACGCCAGTCAATGTCATCACAAACAGTCCTTCTCATGAGGACTACAATCACCTGGACGATCGTACTTCGCTTAGGTATGATGCCTCCAGGGTTCAAACCATTTTCGGTGGTTGATGTTATATGTATGAATGTTGTTCTATACACATTCACAGGTGTAGCAAAAGTTGCCGTTTTCACGTCGTTCGCCTGGGTCGCAATAACAATTCTCTGCACATGGATTCTGCCCCCACTCCCCGGAATCGCTATTTCAGCGTCATTGGGTGCAATTGTCGTGATTATTCCTGTCGTCAATCACATCACCATGTTCATCGCCATCCGTCGCCATAACAGCCAGTTAGGAGACGCAGTTACGTCACAGCAGCTGTTTATCATATTGAAGCGCGAGAAGGCAGTTGCTAAGGGGATCTTCATCGTCACCATTGTTCTTTTTCTCTGCGCGCTCCCAAAACTGGCAGCTGTGGCCCTCTGGAGGACACTTGGCAACCTATACTATACTGTGTACTTGTGGTCGACAACATTAACGTTATTCAACTCGTGCATTAATCCAGTTCTTTATTTGTGCCAGGACTGTGCGCTTAGAAATGCAGTAAGATCAGTATTTCACATTTGAAAATGTCGTGACCACTGCTGTAAATATTGAGACAACGACTTTACTCGGAAACTCTCAGGAAGTAGCTTAGAACTGATAAAAATAATAGTAAATAGCGATGTTTATGAGTATGTTAATTTGTGTGTTATCAATACACCGTGTAACCACTAATTCGAAAACATGTATGGGAAAAAACTGTCACTCGGTGGCGTTTATCGGTATTAAAGGAAATGAACTGGTTTGAGTGCTTTCCCCACTTCTGACCTCTGGCTCTTCTTTGGGCATTTATGCAAGCAGTTACGGACAAAAGCTATGTATTGGCCGCAAAAAGTAAACGCCTTCACTGGCATTCCCACCAAATAGCACTTTTATGTTGTTAATAATCTATGTTATCTAATAACAAAATCAATGCGCGCGCTCTGATTTGTCAACTCCAGTAAACTCAAGGAAACTTCGCGCGTTTTCTGGATTGTTATATAAAAGCAATATACCACAAGTTTCTATGGTTTATAGGCTGATACACAGCTTGGGATGTTGGAAGAACACTCGAAGAATCCGTAAATCACTCGCCTGCGGCTCGCGATTTACGAGTGTTCGAGTGTTCTTCCAACATCCCGCGTGGTTTATCAGCCTATAAACCATAGAAACATCTGGTATTGGAGGTAAATAAAAGCTACATATTTTTACATATGGGATTATGATCTGTCGAGCTCTCCTGCGACCGCCTAATTCCTGCCATTTTCATGAAAATCTATTTCTGACTCGTAAAGTTAGTAACTCTGCAACTTACAGTTGTCTCCTCTATTTTATTAGCCAAAGAAAACGATATTTTGTATAGGTAATCATATGATTTCGAGTGCAATTTGGAATAAATAAGCACGAGTAAATTTTTTTCAAAGAATCACAAAATTGCCTGAGCCCGTAGGGCGAGTGCAATTTGTGGTCTTTGAAAAAATTTACGAGTGCTTATTTATTTCAAATTGCACGAGAAAAATCATGTGATTACTTATTAATAATATACATGAAAAAAATGCGAGATAGCTTCTTAACTTTGCAGAAGCAACGCAACGTAGCTAAGGTGAATCAAAACAACAGTTTTCTCAATGTTTTTAAAGCGTTTTTAGCTGTAAAAACTGGCTAAACAATTACAGGCTATAGCTATAAGGCTTTGTTTGCTAAGTGTCTATCAAGCGCTGTAATCATTACCTTCAGGCTTTCTAGTTCGTTATCTTCGCCTTGTTTGTCCTTGTTTGTTTATTAATCTCGGCATCACTCCAGTGTAGTGTTGAATTCAACGGACTCGTAATTCCTATTACGTCGGTAATTCCCTTCTCTGGACACCACTGTTTCCAAACAGACAGCTAAAATACAATGCTTTTCGCAGCCGTTTCTCCTTTTTAGAGCTGTTTTGCAGCTTCTCTGTTGTTATTGCGGTCAAGAAGAAAACCAGCCATTGTTTTCGCTCGCAGAGTCGCTTGCAGCTCTTGAGACTTTGAGCCATTCAAAGGCTGGGTTTGATTGGCTCAATTTAAGTTCCTTTGTTAATTAACCAATCAAAATCGACTGTTGTTTACCTCTTTTTTTGCACTGAATTACCTTTTTTCTGTATCGTGTTTCCTAAAAACTGCATTAATTTCTCTTAGCCAATCAGAATCGAGAAATTTTTTCATGTACATATATTATTAGACTTATAAAACGTACTGTAAAATTCCCCTTGAACATTCAAAAGGTGTTATGAGTAACGTAACTACCAGAGACCACAAATAAAGCTAACCTATAAAATTAAAGGGTGTGGTACCAGAACCTTGTTTGTTCAAATCGAAGTCACAATCATAGATCATATCGACCCCTTTCTGTTTACACTCCCAGAACAGCCCCTTAACTGAAACGACTAAGGGCATTGTCCCCTTTGACAAGCCGTTTGTACGATTATTCTTGTGTATGTGCTCAGAATGCTATACAGCGCAACAGCTCACATTGAAGAGGCTATAACTGTCCTGTCAACATAGGGTAAGCCTAAACGTGAGTAGCTGATGAATACCACTAAGATTATTAAACTGGCTAAGCTTAACAACAAAAACTGATACAGTGCACAATAGAGAGGCTGTGACACCTTGCGGTAAGCATCGATTGTTTTGCAGTCCAAACCAGGATAAGTAATATGATGCGACACATTAGCTAGCGTAATACGTTAATCAACCAACAGTAACTTTGTGACAGAAGGAACAGTAGCTTCACCTCTTCTTCAGTTGCTAATAAGTACAGCGACCCGAGTTAGGTTAACGTCAGTTTCCGATGCAAGTTTGGCAAACTGAATGAACAATAACACGTGGAAGTTGCAGTCCCATCGATACGTTTCTTTGGACAGTATGTTGATGCCCCCCATATTTTGCAAACTCCTGGTAACACAAACACAATAGTCTATACAAACTCTTTGCAACAGAAGCCCAGGATTCCATATCAGCCAAAATGTCTATGTTGTGTCAAATGCAACAAACGTACCCTCGATGTTATTCATTTTACTGACAAGTTTCAAGGCGCAGGAAACAATGCGTCACTAAGACGAGCAACCTTTGTTGACATATCTGAACAAGCCAATAAGAAGATTGAAGATGTTGGTTTCTAAACATTGAAGTCCTTAGGAAGGGCCACTTATTCCCAATCGGTGATACAACGATGGATTGGAAATCGTAACCATTGATGGCCTCCAACCAGTGAGACGCCAGATTCATCCAAATTGACCTGCCGCTGCGTGCTACGTGCCGATTGTTTTCAGATAGCCAACCTAAAAAAGCAACCATCATTAACTTGTGGAATCCATCTCGGAACTACAACGAGTACACGTAGTTATATATACGGAAACGCCCAAGCTTTTCGCAAATGCGATTTTGGAGAACGATAAATGCCGTTGAACCCACCGTCCACTTGAAGAGGGGTTATTTTCAAAGCTGCAGAACTCTTCTGTTGTCTAAAAACAACTCAGGGATGAAAAAAGTCTCTTCAAGAACGCATGAATATCGCAGTTGGTGAAGTTTTGGTGTATTTTCACAAAGTTACGGCAAAAGAAAGAGCGGAGCTTTGGAAAGAAATACAAGCTCACTGCAAATAATTCCTCAAGTTTTCCCAAATTTTCCTTTTTACATGTACTGCTGGAAGCTAAAACAATCAGCGTTATCCAGTTCTTTAAGTATTAAGTGCCCCAAATAGTCTCCGTATGCTAGATGCTGTACAGGCAGTAGAGCAACACTTAAATTCTATCGCAGTTTAAACGAAGGGGCAAAAAACACTCATTAAATGTACCTTAAATCCATTCATGTCTCTCAAAGAAGGTGCTATCGTGTTTGTGCTCTTTATAAGAAGAAGAATAAGGTGCAAGCAAGTGTCCTTTGCGAATGTGAGAACTTGCACAGAAGGACTCTCTCGCCAAGCAGCTACCTCATGGTCCCTACCAAGAAGAGAATTTTGGTTGTGTTTGTATGAGAAGGCGTGCCAGCCTGCCTTCTCATATAAACACAACCACAACTTTATGTAGAAATAAGGCGTGAGCCGAGCTAACCCGGTAAGCGGGTCAGCCCGCCTAACCGGGCTAAAAAACCTCATATAAACAGGCCCTAAAGAGCGCTCTTCCAGCACCATTTTCGACAATCAAGCTGAACTCATTGTCCGTACCAAAGTCAGACTAACCTCTTTTACAACAGTGCAAACATTCGAGTTTCGAAAACTCCGAATGCGAGTAGAATTTGACATGTTTCCTAGTTTTTTCTTCAAGCATGCTACACGTGACGTCTTTTTACTATCGTGAGCAAGCGCAAACGTTAGCTGTAAGTACGGCTACACGTTGGCTACGCAAACGTTTGATATATTACAAATATGCACGTAGTTGTTAGCAAAACTGCGCGTTAAACAGAATAAGCGTGTTCATACCAGAACGCTTCACCAACGAGTGGTTTTGTCTTGTAAAGAACCTTCAACACACGCAAATATTTGCCTGTGAACAGAAAGTGTAATTCACTGACGAATTGTAGTCTCACACATACAAATAAATTAAATTAATATCTTAATTATCCTCTACTGAAGCCATTTTCAGGGGTAATCAGTAAAATATACACGAGTAGCAAACATCTCAACAGGAACAGAACAGATTAACAATCCCAACTAACAAGAATTGGAATCGTTCGCTATTTGCAAGGGTGGCCGAGGGGTTATCTTGAAACAACTCTAGCTAGTGGTCTGAGCGCCCTAACCACTCGACCACCCTGCTTGCCATCGCCGCTGCCTCCCAACTACATTCAGAGCTATACACTTATTACGTCTAAAAGCGCGAATTATTTAAGGGTTTGCGTTCCAAATTTAGAGGCACAACGAGTTAAACAATGATTCTGTGAATGCTTAAACACGCAGCTGCAAACTTTCCAGGTCAGAATAAATATTGAGAGGGTGTTAGCGAGAGAAACACCCTTTCTCTCAAAAAAACTTCACGACTGCGACTTTTCTAACCACAAACAAATTACATGTAGAATTGAACAAACAGACCAGTGTATTTGTCCCATCAAATTGTGTATAAACTATCGCGTGTGTTCAACTCTAGAGAATTCAGAAGACTGTCCTAGAACCTAACTAAAAAACAACCCAGTAACAATTGCGACTGCCCCTACAAACAAATAATTATTTCTGTAAACAATGCTGGAGACTTTCCTCTCGCAAAGCCCCACATCTTTCCACTGATTCCTACAGAAACTGTACACAAAACAGCAAATACAATAAATATCTGAGGTAAAACTGATAAATTGGACAGCAAACGCATCAACACTGCTTAACCCCCTCCCCCCTCCCTCTCCCTCCTCTCCCCTCCCCCCTTACTGTTGAACGCTTTGACGTGCAAACTAGGATTGAATTTAGAACAGTGACTGGACATAATTTAGGCATGTAAATTGTACCTTTGTCTGTGACAGAGTAAATCCCAGTTTTATCTATTCTAGATAACGAGTGCAAGTCTTTTGGTTCAACATTTGTTATCACAGCAGCGTCTGCATTAAAAAGCCAAAGCTGAAAAGAAACAAACCATCAAATCACTCGTGGAATCCCCACCACAATGGGCAATGCATGTAAGTTATTGCGTAGCTTCGGCAAGCTAACCGGGGTTACAGTTCTGCCTAAACTACATATATCAGATATCCAACAGTAAAAGCACAGGGAAAAAAATACATAAAAAACATAATAGAAGATAAATATGTAAAAGAAAACAAAAGACAGGAGGGCATCACGATCATGAACGTCGCAAAGCCGTGTTCGTTTTGTTTGGTTGTTTGTTTTTAACTGCCATAACGTGTGTGGCGTAATTACTGAATACAAAAACCAACAATTCACAAAGGAAGGACTCGAAGACACTTACACACGCATATGTTTTCTTCTTTCCGTTTTGCAAGGGTTCTTGGACGAGAAATCTAAAGTTGACTGCTCCTTGTAACTTGGAAACCAAACAGCTCGAAATAAAGGTTTCAGTGCAATAGGACCTACATGTAGCGCAGAAAATAGAAATTATTCAGGAGTGAAACATTTACAACTTTACCACAGTGACTCGGAGAAAGGCGATCAAAATATTGCGAGCCACTCATACCATACTGTAGACTAAGGAACGTATATAGCCACTGTTTATTCCAGTGAGTCATCAAGATCTGATCACACCTTCCCCTCCACACAGAGCATAATGCCAACAGTCATTTTGCTGAACTGTAGGTTTGCATAAGCAGCCAAGGCTTTTTCCTGGGACATGTAGTCACATATCGTCCAGCCTCCACTTCACCTTAAGATATACGTTACCACGGAACACGACACTGAGAACTATGAATATGTGAGTGATCATCACAGTTATGAACACTACGTAGTTAAGTAGCAGTGAAAACAAAGCCTAAAAAAAATTCAGGCTTGTACTGGAGTCGAACCCATGACCACTGCGATACTGGCGCAGTGCTCTACCACACCAGGAACTACATGTATGTTGCCCATTTTTGTGAGCTTTGCGCAGGGGCTTTTACGCCCCCCTCAGATAGTACGCATGGAAAATGTTGAGCACAAGGAAAATGAAAATGTGTCTTGCATGGCCTTACCAGTCATTTCATGTCCCTTGTTTGTAGTGAATCTGTCATGCCGCACTCACACAGCACCAAATTATACTTTTATATTATCCTTCGAGGTGGCCTCTCCTCGCCACCAACTTAGATGTATTATTTGTAAATATTGTGAGAATGGCAAATAAATAAATAAATAAATAGTGTGGTCAAAGTTTTGAGCCCTTCCACTCAGTAATCTAGGGGTTACGACTCGTTATTGAGCTAGAGGCACATTAAGCTGTACTGTTGCTACATGTATGGTAACTTTATATGTCAATGAAGAAATGATCACAACTTGTTGAGAAAATAATAATTGGGAATTTTTTTGATGCCATGTTCAAGGAAACAAACGAAAAATTATAGGAGTATTGATAAATTAAAGAGTTGGTGTTTAAAAAATAACTAGACCATTATGAGCCACCTTACGCAAAATTCCCAATTCACCCTTTTGGGACCATTCTTGATTGAATGCAACTGGCAATATACTGTACTTTACACAATGACCACCTATTCTTCACTCACAATTGCCTTTGAACCTCCTGGGTTCATATTAGATGTAAAATCCATAAAGCACTGAAGGGCTTCTTATCAAAGAGAACTTGGCCCTTAATCAAAGGGAAGCAATCAGTCAAGGAAATACCACACTTCAGTAACCATACCTGAACAAATTACAATGTCGTATGCTAATCTTGTGTTTGTAGAGATGTATGCTGGTTATGTTGATAAATTCTAACACATCAAGACTTGTATCTTCAATTGTAACATTCCCTAGAATAGAACTGCATCTTGAACATTTCACTAAGTGCAGTTCGTCCCACTGGAAAGGAAGGAGATTTCAATGGTTAGCCTGCAATTCAGCTTTCTCTTTTGTCAAAACAGTCACAAGAAGAGCCACTTGCAATGCAAATACAGTGTAGCTGCAACTCTGAATTCTGCAACAAAAAGATATGAAAAGGATATATTGAACGTTTTTAGGTGAAATCTCTGCCTATTCTCCATTCTTCTACTACAGCTCGGTTTGAAAAGGAGAACCCTACCAACGTATGCATTTTCAGCCTAATTGAGACTCAAATTTTGTTTCTTTCTAGTTGTACTCCACAAAGACGTTCCAGTTAAAAGGTCTACTGTTGCTCTACTGTATATTTATATGTTTCAAGTTGATCTTTTCAGCTTATTGTATTCTTTGTTATGTAATTCAAGAATCAGTACATGTTTTACAGTACATCACCCATGTCTGGTGACACCTGGAGTATCCAGCAAACTATAAAGGGCCACAGGCAAGGGCATTATTGTTGTAAGTTTGCTCAAATTGTGAGTAACTACTTTTTTCTGTTACACAAATGGCCCATGTACACTGTACATAGGTAGATTTCAAATTATTTCTTGGAAACAACAGAAAGTAGTATTATTTTGTGGTGATTTTTCTGAGAAACCATGTCAAAACACAGAAAAAATTAATAACTTACAACTTTTTCAAGCTGCAAACCATTTCTTATTCGTCATCCATAATCAACCACAAATAGTTTCAATGCAGCAGTTATGTTACATGTAAGAAGTTCATAAGAAAACTACAAAATTGTTTAAAGGTTCCATCATTGCAAATACATCTCTGGGTTTATCCAAATTGTGTCAGTGCCCCTTTAATTTATAAAATGTGCCCTTTTCTTCATAGTTGTAACTTACAGTTAAAATCTGCAGATTGTCTTGTATTGCAGCACCAGGGTTCACCTTGATGTAGTGTTCTCCTATGAAGCAATCAGTTTCATCAGGTGCAAGAGCCCCTGCAACAGATGTAAGATGACTGCTTCCATGGCAACACCAATCTTGGGCAAGTTCAAGCCAGTTTTCTGATGGTAATTCCAAAACTCTTTTAAATTGTCTGAAGAAAAATATAGAATTCTGTTTACCTTTGAAAAGTTACAAATGTACATGAAATTACAGTAAACATCAGAGACAATGTCATAAACAGCATTATAGTCAGACCACATCCACACGTATCTGGATATTTTCGAAAACACTAAGATTTTTTTCTCCATTTGCACCTCCCATCCACACCTACATGTAAACGGCATTTTCGGCCACAAATACATATAAATAAATCTCCATTTTCAAAAATATCCGGATATGTGTGGACGGGGTCTCAAACCTTGATTATCTCGACTCATTGGGACTGGGCTGAATAGTCCAGATGATCAAAGATATGAATATTAATGAGAGAAAATAAGACTCTATGACTGAGCTAATGGAGCATGAAATTTCATTGAGCAACAAAGAAAATCTGAGCAAATCAGCTCAGGGAAATGCATTGCCCTGTGAGTACGAAACTCAGAAGGAAAAAAGTTTGCTGTAGAACTTAAATATGACTACCTAATTAATATTCATGTAAACTAGGACCAGATACACAAGACTAGATAATCAAGAAATTGGGATAATCAAGGCTCAACTGTATTAAGGTTGGGGATGAGGGAGAGAGATTACAATTGCAACACTAAATATCATTTGTATTCATCACATAGAGCGGTTTTCAATTGAGTGTCGAAAGTAATTCTCTTTTTGCTTTGGTTTTGCATTGTTTCGCTCTGTGATTTGCCAGCAAAACTCGTGCCACTTTTTCAACCAATGAAAAGCAAAACCAAAACCAATCGCGACTTGCACGTGTGCATTTTCCCGCGCTTTGGGCCAGCTACATGTAATTGCTTTGTATTCTGATTGGCTCATTGCACTGCTTATTTATGTATTTATTTATTTAACTTTATTTATACACGGGGTAAAACATCAGGACTTAAAGTAAATTCTAAATTACATTAATTACATTGTTAAATATACTAATTACAAAATCTTAAAACAACAGAAATAATAATAATAATAATTAATAAATAAATAGCAATAAGAAAATGCCTGCTTTCCATGAATGCTGTGTGTTTATAATCATAATTAAATCATTCATAGCTTAAGAAAAGAAACCTCTGCAGCCGGATTTGAAACTCGCGAGAGTTTGTGCTTGCCGCAGATTAGTAGGTAAACTGTTCCACAGCACTGCACCATCATAGCTAAAGCTGTTTTTTAGAAAGTTAGTGCAGGGCAGTGGAACAGCTAGTTTGCCTTCGCAGTCCCTTAGAGAATAGGTAGATATTTCACTCCGATTGGTAAACATAGATTTCAGATAATCAGGAGCGAGACCATTAAGTGATTTATAAACCATAGTGGCTGTTTTTAATTTTCATTGAAGATCAAGTTTCTTCCAGCCAAGTCTTAAAAAGAGTTCATCAGCATTGGCATCGTAGGAAGAAGAGGTCAAAATACGTGCAGCACGATTTTGTAGTTTTTGTAGTTTAGTGGCAAGAGATTTATTGCAGTTCCCCCATACAACACTACAATAATCGAAATGAGGTTGAACTAAAGCATTATAAATACATAGCAGTGTTTCAAAGGGAACAAAGGACCTGCTTCGCTTCAGGATTCCAATACCAGAAGCAATTTTTTTGACATTTTTCGATATGTACATTCCAAGTTAAATTTTCATCGATATACACACCAAGAGATTTCGTAAATTCAACTTGTTTTATAGAATTGCTATCGATAGTAAGAGATGGGGTTCAATTAAAAGTACTCAACCTTTGCCTTGAGCCTATCAACATAAACTCAGTCTTTGACTTATTAAGAGTGAGTTTATTTGCCATTAACCATTCAGTTATTTTAGTTAGTTCATCGTTCATACTTTCTTCTAGATGCACAACATTGTTGCTGGCAAAAGTCAAATGCATATCTTCTGCATACATTCTGGGATGTGAATTAATGACTTCTGTTGTGATTGGTCAGAGTAATTGCTTTGGTTTTGGTTTTACGACATTCAATTAAAAAGCGTTCTACACAACACTTGCCTGAGCATGACTTACAGCAGGTAGTAGACTTTAAATAATTCAGTCAACCAATAATGCATGTCTGAGTACTCATAGTAATTCTTGGCAATAGCCCATTTGACAGTTGTGTGCTCAGTGACCTGGTCTTTGAGTGGAAGCTAGGCTGGAGGTGACCTTGTTTTGATACAGAGCTGACTGCTTTTCTCATGTTAATCATGTTGTTCTTAATTGCTAACTAGTCCACATTTGCATGAGAAAGACAGAGATGCTTGTATCAAAACAAGGTCACCTTGCTCCCATTCAAAGGCCAGGTCACTGGAGCACACAACTGTAAAATGGGCTATTGAAAATGTAGTACATTTGTACATGTATATAAAGATTTGGCCTTAAAATCAAAATTTCTCTAAATTCACTACTTTGACACTCAGACTGCTTATTGTCTCACGAATGTAGGTCTATATTTATTTTGTGGTTTAATTTTATCCCTGGTTCAATTTTTATTTTCTTTTGTTCTTGTGTACAGTAATTTATGACAAAGAGTACTGTGCATTAAACAAAGGAAAGTAAAAATTAAACCACAAAATTTATTTTGTGGCGTACAGGCAAGAAGTCAATGAATTTATTATCTATGACTTTTATCAAAAACTCAAGAAACAGAATCAAAGAAAGATCTGATGCAAGGTTAATTTCTTTTGTTTGGACTTTAGAAAGATACAATGTACATCACCTCAGCTCAGGTTCAGTTTGAGACTAAAGTCATACACTTATTTGCCAAATCCAGGCCTTAATTCAATTTTAATCACTGAACCTACAGTAAGTACAGAACTACAAAAAGTCATTTCTGACACTGCAACCAGTCTGTGTGTGTCAAAGAAGTTCAATATTAGAGGAGTCTGGATTTTAAGCAAAAAAATTTGCAATATACATGTACTGAATATGTCCTTCCCACAGCAAACCCTCCAATAAAAGAATGTGTTTAAAACAACTCTATAGTTCCATGTCATTGATAATTTCCATCCAAGTTTCATGAAAATTATGCCTCTTGAATAAAAGCAAAACATGTACTTGAGTCAACTTCCCCTCACTTTTAAAAACAATTGTCTTACTTGTCAGGCGATAGGACAGCAGAGCCACATGTCCGACAACATATACTGTGGTGTCCATTCTTCAGTTCATTCAACTCTTTCTTTAAATGTTTCTTGATCAGGTCATCCTTGTGGTCTTTGTTGTGATAGTGGAACTGAAGCCTCATCTGAATCTCTCTCCCTTTGCAGGCAGACAGACCACTGCATGACCTTGGAACAACTCTGAAAGAAGCTGTGGAAATCAACAATGAATTAACAGTATCCTCAGTGCTTTCCACTCCTGGTAGGAGCATAGAGCAACAGCCATGTGACTGTTGATTTTGGTAACCAACTGAGGCTTTTGCAGGGACAAGTGGCTAGACAATCACCCAGTCTCCATCCAACGGGAAGATGTATAGTTGGATGGACACCAGCACTCGAGAACTGTGTTCTCCACTCTTTGCAATAAGTGTGTGGGTTCTTTTACGTCCCTTTCAAGTTTTACATGCAGAGGTGAAGGAGACAAGGTCAATGGTTTAACTTCACTGCCCTGTGACACTGAATCAACTGAACTGAAGCACACGTTGAGCACACAGCCAGCATGGTCTTACCAGTTAGTTTGAGAACCTTGTTTATGGTCCAGTATGGGGTGTGAAATCCAGAACTGAGCTTTTAATTGAATAACAAGCACAACTTTAGCATTCCATAATACATGCTGCAATCTGTCATAATATTAGTTGACACTACATTTTTTGGCATACGTTCTATGAAAGATAGTGGACAGCAAAAAAGGTGTTCAGGTTGTACTATTTGAACTTTAATAACCATGTAATAACGGAAAGAATTTACTTTTAAGGACTATTGCTCATAATTATTAAAAACTCATTTTTTAGTAGCATCCTTGTCAATTACAAGACAATCAATTATTTACTTCATAATCTGATTGTCAAGTTGGAGGCAGTGTTTGGAGAGAGTTGTGTGAAGAACCTGATATTTTTTCTATCCTCACTTCCTATAACTTGGTCATCAGTCCTCAACTAGCTCTCTTTTAATAAATGCAAATATAACTGATACAATGTTTGGCTTTACAAGTACCATAAATTTAAAGGTTAGTCACTGCTTGCTTGTTATTGAGGGATCACCAATTGTAACTTCAGTATACATGTAGTTATGGACTTCAAGCCCAGCGCAACAATAGCCTCAAGTAGCATTGTCTTCAAAGTGAATGCATGCTGGTCACAATAGCCAGGCAGGCCTGATTTTGACAACATTTTTTAAGCCCCAAGGTACCCACTCCTTGTAGTTATCATAGATACAGCTGTAGGTTTCTTCAAAAAACATAGAGAAAAATTTAAGCAATCAGTCGTCACCCAATTGACAGCTTTATTAACTTTAAATTTAAGGTACAGTTTTTAGCAAGCATGCTAATATACTGTACCACATTTCCTTGAATAGCAGGGAACAATTTTTTTGTTCACACCATAAGGGAGGGATTATTTGAGGGAGGCAACTGGCAGTCAAGCCCGCAATATTGGGGACAGTTTGGTTGATTATCCCATTTAATCATAAAAAAGTCACATGATCTCACATCAAAGAAACAGAACACAGGCTCTATAGCTCTATAATTATGTCTCCTCAATTTGGTTTCTTTGTCTAATTTTCACTATCTCTATCCTTGGCATAAGAGCTTGAGGCAACAATTAATCAGTCTCATCAGACTCAGCTGCAGCACAATCCTCCAGGTTTACCTTTATGGGTATATTCAAGGGTGTTGAGTTGGTGGGGGGATTTATTCAAGAGATGATTACATGTATTTCAAATATTTCCACCAAGGGGTGGTGATTATTTGAGGGTGCAATTAATCGAGCAACGACTATTATTCGAGGAAATGAGATATCCAGAGAAAATAAAAGAAAGCATAAATAATTGGTATAAAAAATAATACAATAAAATAATAACATCGAAATATTGAGGACATCTACTCAATAGAATACTATTAAAGCGTACATGAATCGAAATTTCAAAGCCAGGAAGGTTTGCTACTACAATGCTGTCCATCAATTAATGAAGAAGAGACAGGAGACAGCTCTCTTGTAACTTTTACCTGGAAAATGCACCGTGTTCATCAAAGCTGCTTCGTTGTCATCGCAGTCCTCGTGGTCACCAAACGTCAATTTCTCTACATAAATCCTCAAAAAGTCCTTTAATTTACTTTCACCAGTAGTTGTCCTTTTTTGCAAATGTCTTAAGCTAACCATCAAAGTAACCGCATTCAAGTTTTTCCCCACATCACACCAAATTGGTGGAACGTTCGATTCTTCCGCCATTTTGATAAACACTCTGACCCAGTACCTGCGCAAAAAAATCAGACCACTTAGACCACTTAAGCATGACACTTGCGTGACATCTCACGCATGATATCAATGGTCTTTGCAGCGTCACAGTCCTCTTCAAAGCAAATAGTAAATAGTAAATCTGTTCTGTTTATCCCAAACAAGATTATCAAAGCAAGTTCCTCCCCTTCTGTATATCTTTCGTCACAGGCGACCAATTTGTCTGTGTGAGGACGCGCGCGTGCGCGTGACGCAGTGATATGCAATTTTTTTGATCCCTTACGTTTACTGTAATTTACAGGGCCCAGTTGAACCAGTTGCTCGAAGCATGGTTAGCGCTAACCAGGTTAAATACCATGAAAACCTATAGGTTTAAATACATCTTAACCAATGGTTAGCGCTAACCATGCTTCGAGCAACTCAGCCCAGGTTGATATCACTTTGAGTCAAGCATATTTTGATCCCAAATTCTGATGAACTGTAAGCAGGTTCAATAAAGTTCAGTTAATCTTACACAATTCAGGGGCATCCAATGACAAGTTTCGCTAGATATCTGTTCGGTAGAGGGTAGTTCGCCTTGGGCTTTCGGAGTCAATTAAAGAGTGCACTCGGATTTTCGTAACTGAAACGTGGCCTAAAAGATTCGCAATGGGGAAATCATGGCCCTGAGGTTTCCGGAAAGGTCGTAATTGCTGGTTTTGGAAGTCAAAAACGTCAGCTAGTATTTTCGAAAAGAAAATAGGTCCCTAGAAAGTTGGTGGAAAGTTCATTTCAGCTCGCATTTTCTCAAAGGAAGATTTTGTTCCCTAACATTTTCGGGCGATTAAAATTTCAGCTAAGGAATCCGAATAAATCAAATTCTTCTAGCTAACAAAAACATCACTTTAATCAGACTTCAAACACCATAAGGTACTTTAAATTGCCTTTCTACAGCTTCTGGTTGATTTGGCTCGTTGGGTGCCCCTGACAATTCTCACTCCCCATTAAATGGGTGTTGATTTTGTCGATCTTTTCGTTCTAATGAATTGTTCACATTTCCTTAAACCCTCCTGAATTTGCACGATTTCATGAGAAACGTGAGAAGCAGACTATTAAAGCCACGGGCAAAGACCTTGAAACTTCGATTAGTGCTGTTTGGCAACAATTTAAAAATTGTCCACCTCCAACTCCTCATTTCACAAAACGTTGTGTTAGTTCAAAACACACTTATTTACTTAAATGCTATATCAACTTCATTCTCTCTTGATCAACATTACAAGTTGTTTCTTTTATCCATGCTGAGACAAATCACATTTATCGTAGAACACAAATAACTATACGTGGTTGTACAGTATCATGGTGCTAAAAGCTAACAGTTAATCTGTACTATTATTTGCTAACACATAAATAAATTTATTTCCTAATATTAATAAAAGGCAAGATTTGAACAGAACTTAACCAATGGCATTACACAGTTTTTAACATATTCAAGTTTTTAATGTCAGTATTAGTATGACAGTGACGCATGTATAATTGACTGTATCAGATTGTGCGGAAATCTTTCTTAAATAAACTATCAGTATGATTATATTACAAAGAGACTACCACATGTCTTGATCAGTTTATACATTCACTAAATTTACATCAGAAACTATGGTAATATGGTATCGTTATAATCCTTCTTCATTATTTGCTCCTTCCCTTTCCTCCGAAACGAAAGCGCCCAAGCTGACACCTGAAAAAGAAATTACATTACTCTCCCGTCTTGCATTGAGCTTTCTCACTGATAATTCCTTGTTTGCTCATGTTTCTGGGGATCTGTGTTCAGCTTGGTGTCGGGAGTTGGGTCTATACGCACGTGCCTATAACTAAGTTTCCAAACTAGGTGTCACATGTTGGCGAGCTTTAATTTCTTCCCTACTTCTCCGGTTTTCGTCTCTCCGCAAAAAGCGACATTTCTACCTTCAATTGTGTTTAAATTCGTAGGATCTACATCGAAACCAGTTCAGTCGGTGCCCAAGAAGATGTGTGATTTTATATTTTAAATTTCTGAATTTTTATGTAAATCCCTATTTAAATTCCTGAATCTCTATGTCATTTCTAAATCTTTATATGTCATGTACGTTTTTGTGTTTATTACCCAAATCATCTTATATTTTTAAATCTAGTTAAGTCTGTAATTTTCATAGATAATACACGACCCCTCAAGCATGTATTTTACTTTACTTACTTACTAAAGACATGACGCTCATGAAGCTATTTTAATCCTATTTCTCGGCACGCGAACCATGAACAAAAATGGAACTACCATAACTCTTTAAAGTACACCTAACCCCATTTTTTTTTTCGCTAAAATGAATATTTGCACCTGTTCGAAACGCATTGCACCTTTTCAGGCCTTTTTGCGCCATTTGTAACCAAATCTTGACATGTAAAAGTTACGAAATTTAGCCATCACTTGACACACGACCGAGCTAGTAAGGGGGCGTGGGTCTATTCGTGACTTGACGTCACAGACTGATTTACATCGCGGTAAGTCTTTGGAAACAATAGCAGTTTGTGACCCACGTCGCTTCTGACTCGGTCGTGTACCAAATGATACTTAGTTTGTTGTGGCCAGTACAACTTCAGTCGCTTGTCTGTCTTTTTTTTTTTTTTTTTTTTCCTCTCTTTTTTCTCGTTCCTGCTTATCTATCACCGATACTGATCAATTGTAAAAACAAGCATGGAACACTCTTGTGATCATCTGAAAACAACAGCAACTCCCATATCCAGGAGCCTGTTCATCTTCCTTGTCACGGTAGTCAATTAACATCTCCTTCGTGTCACGCCATCTTAAGTTCACTGCTTGTAGTTTGTCTTCAATTGCCTCCGTTATCGTCATGTTCAGTGACTCGCTTGTTATTTCTTGGCCAAGTTGGTTGATTTGTTTCATCTTAGCTTCCTTTTGGTCTAGGTCTTCACAACGTTTCTGGAAAAAAATAAACCCGTTCTTTCAAACGCAGCTAGAGGTTATTTTTAAAAACACACTTCAAGTCTAATCGTTTCTAACGTCTGGAGTTTGCTATGAATTTATTGAAGCACTTCTTAGTGATTCATTTTCTTAACTTAACGGCAAGTATGTTCATATTTTTTTGTTCGTTTGTTTGTTCCTCTTCTGTTCTTAATATATTTTATTCGGGGGGAGGGGAGATGGGGGAGAGTTTAGTTCACTATTGATTGCTAAGATGCCATTCTCAGGTTTGCAATGCAACAAATTCACAAAAAATTGGCTTCGAAGGTAACCAATGTCACAGTGATTTATATTTTGTTTGCCTGGAATAATCGACGTAAGAACGAGAGGCCTCTTATTGAAAAGTACGCCTTTGTTTGACTGACAACTCAAACTTTAGGGCTAAGCACACCGGGGAAACGCATCTCACTAAACTGAAAGGTCACCGTCGTGTTGAAAATCCCGCAATAAGGCGGACAGTCACATCATCACTTTTTTTGTTCATTCGAAACGGAGAATTTGTCAAGCACGCTTTTTAGCAGTTTTATGTGAACCCGAAAACATTTCAATGTTGAAAGAGCAAATATAATTAATTACCTTGATTTGCTGGACTCTCTTTTTGACCTCGTTTGGATCCATTCGCACGTGAAGTGATTTTACTAGCTTCTCAGTGTCGCCCATCCACTGATTCATGGACCGCACCTCTCTGTCAAAATCGCTCATCTTCGTTTCTGAGAAGGACTGAAAATAAAATGTTCATGGTTTTGACATTGCTACAGAGGGGCAACCCAAGAAAAACAACAAAAATCTAAAAACCAAGAGCCATAATATGCCTCTTTCTAAAAACACAAGAATCGTGAGGTGTTCTTATTAGACAAGCATAATCCAGACTAGTCGCTGCATAGACGCGAGAGTTCTTTACGCAGTCGCTCGCTCGTCGCCAGTTTGTAGTGTACCGGGTTTCGTGTAAGCAAGGAAAAGCGTATGCAAACGTATTGCAGAACTCGTCGATTTAATTCAACATGGCCAACCACGGAAAAGCATATGACAAAAGCAACCGAGCTGAGCATGCGCTAACGACATGAATATTTATTAAATATACCAGTTTATCGCGGGAATGTTGACGTTTATCTTGTGGTTCAATTTTACCCTCGGTTCAATTTTTACTTTCTTTTATTCTTGTATACGGTAATGTATGATGATAAGTACAAAACAAAGGAAAATAAACATTGAACCAAGGATAAAACTAAACTACAACATTTACACCAACATCCTGAAGGGGAAGAGTAAAACTATGTTTATCGCAGAAACATTACATGTTATACTTACCTTAATAGAGTCAAACTACGTTAATTGTGTTTTTATTATGAAACTTATTTCACTCGTTAATCTGCGCATTAAGGCTGAACCCTTTTATCTTTTGAAAATCGTAAATATTCCGAGGTTTCTGGGATTGGAGAGTTTACCTTAGAGGACTCTAAGTCTTCAAATCCTTCGTCTGCAAGGAAGGAGTCCAAGGACTGGGCGAGCATGGCGTAATCGTCGCTGATTTGAACTGTTTCTTCTTCGACCTCGGATCGTGAGTCACTTGGAGTCTGATTGAGCAAGAGAAGCTCCGTGGCAAGCCTAGAGAAACATGGCGTATTTGAAAGGTTACGCTATTCTACACAAATGAAACATCTAAAAATATACTTCCTGGTCATGTTCAAAATAAAAGCTCAAGTATTAGTTCAGTTTAATGTATTAATTACAGTAAACAATTCCGCTATACTTAGGTCTTTTTGTATTCGGCTTGGTAAAAGAAGGATTTCAAGTTCACTGTGATACTGGGCTATTTGTCTAACTCCATAACCTACTCTATCTTTACGTAAACCGTAAATGCGTTTGCCAGAGTGGCCAAAAGAAAACTAGGGCTACTTTACTTTGATAAATACCTTTCCCGCTTTTATGAAGTAGTTTTTACACTAACGACTCTCTCTGATCATCATATGTTTGAAGTCATCCCTAACCTTGCCTTAAAGAGAAAACAGTCTATTGTTCGAAATACAGCTATGAACTTTTCATAGTATTCTTCAACGAAGGTAGTTACCTGTCTCCATTTTCCCTGCAGGTGCTTTTTAGCTGCTGTTGTCTTTCACGAAGAGCTCCCGTTTTCCTTAAGGTCATTGCAAATGTTTGATTGTCCACCAATTGTTTCTCCAACAAGCTGTTCGCCGTATCACGTATATGATTAATGGGGCGGTCGCACGAGTCCAGGTCTTCTATCAGCCGCTGCATGACAATGGTTAAGAAATGAATTACAAAGATCGCCCGAAATCGTAAACATGGTTTCTATTATATAAACGTGACGGAGAGACAATGCTGATCGGATGAACAGTTCTGTGATTTCCGTGAGGTAATTAATTACTGTTTCTTAACTCGACAACCACCATGTTCAATCGATCTTATATGGAAGAACCCTCACCCCCGGGATGTAAGAGAATATACTTCCATTTCAAAGAAGATAAGGTCTTTATTTGTACTGGAGAGAACCAAATAGCTACGGCTATTGTCACAAGAGGGGCATCCTTTAGAGGGAAGTTACTGGGTTTTCTCTGCAATGAGCCTCCTATAAATTGATGTACTTTGGGCTAACCAGTCTGTTTATCAAAACTTTAGTTAAAATGTATCTCAGATTAACTCCTACCTTTTGTTTCAGGATATTTTCTTCCAGATAAAGACGATCGTCATCGTATATATCAGGCGTATTCATTTGCTTCTCAATTTTATCAAGGTCCTCCGTTATACTGAGTACCGACTTGTGATTGTGTTGTAAAGAAGCCTTGGTAATGCTGTGATGGAAAAGAAGAACCAATCAGGATGTTATCACTAAAGCAATCAACTGATCAAAGTAAAGCACAAATGTGTTTTTCATAAAGAAGCCACTGGACATGGTTATAGCGATGTTCCCATAATGCCATTTTACAAGTGTATGCTCAGTGACCTGGCCTATGATTGGGAAGGAATCTGGCCGTGACCTTGTTTGATACAGACCTGACTTCTTTTCTCATGTAAATCATGTTATTCTTATGCTAACTTGTTCACATTTACATGGGAAACACAGAGAGGAACTTCTCCTTCAGCCTCGCTTCCACTCAAAGGCCAGGTCACTGAACAAACAACTCTAAAACGAGCTATCTTTCTATGAAGCACTTAGGCGCAAGCTCTATAGCTTACATTCTTCTCTAAGCGATGTGTCTGCCACAACGTGAAATAAAAACCAATCATAGTCAACTGAAATGCAACGAAGCGGAGCATTCAACCACTACTACAATAATCTATTTAATAGTAGCGTGCTCAGTCACCTGGCCTAAGAATGGAAACGAGGCTGCGGTGACCTTGTTTTGAAACAGACCTGACTTCTTTTCTCTTGTAAATGATGTTGTTCTTATATGAACTAGTCCACTTGTGCGTGAAAAAGACAGAAAGGTTTGTATCAAAACAAGGTCACTTCCAGCCTCACTTCCACTCAAAGGCTTGGTCACTAAACACACAATTATAAAATGGGTTATTACGAAGTCATCAAATTGATATTTGCAAAAATAAATAAATAAATAAATAAAAATAAAAAAGAAAGAAAAGAAAGTAGGCCAGATTTCGTACCGATTCTTATTGGCAACCTGTTCTCTCCCAAGCTCGTCCCAACGAGACTGCAAATTATTCACTCTCTTTTGCAGGGTTGCTCTGTCCGTGTTATTGAACAGTCCCTCTTCTTTAGCTTTCTCGAAGCGTCCCTTCTCTGACTGGAATTGAGTTCTTGCGTTCCTTAAGTCGGACTCGAACCTCTGGAAAAAATAGAGAGTGTGCAATTGCGCTATGTTAAAGGATTTTGATACATTTAAAATGGTTTCAATGTGTAGCAAAAGATATACAGACTTGAAGGTCATCATTAAATGAGTGAAGAAAAAAACTGAAACACAATGTAAACACTTAAAATTCCCAGTTATACTTAAAGTCATGTATTCTTCATCATAGCAAGGTTGTTATAACAACTCACTTAGAGCAGTTTTCAAATGAGTGTTGTAAAACCAAAACCAAAGCAATTATTCCAACCAATCACAACAGACCAGAACAGTGTAATGAACCAATCAGAATTAAAAGTAACTACACGTAACCGGCGCGAAGCGCGGGAAAATACGCGGGTGCAAGTCACGATTGGCTTTGGTTTTGCTTCTCATTGGTTGACAAAGTGGCGCGAGTTTTGCTGGCCAATCACAGAGCGAAGCAATGCAAAACCAAAGGAAACGCAATTTACTTTCGACACTCAATTGAAAACTGCTCAACGGCCTGTAATTGAAGAAATAGTCAGTTCCTTTAAACATACATGAAACGATAGAGAGCCCGCGCCTAAACCAGCAAGTTTAAAGAGGAGGACACTTGCAGACAACATCTAAGGTAAAATTAATTAAGCACGTCACAACTTAAGACCCTGGCAAACGAGGACACATTGTTGCGGACACATTGTTGTTCATGATGTTTCTTGGGTGCGCAAACGAGCGGGACACAACGCAAATGTTGTGTTCCCACACTGTGCAAACTGGGAAACATTTGTTGAGGACACAAAAATTTGTGTCCGCAACTAAGTGTTGCGGGCGAGGGAAAACAGGGAAACATTTGTGTCCGCAACAATGTGACCTCGTTTACCAGGGCCTTCACTCACCGTAATGTCTTCCAGTTGCTTTTTAAGTTCCTCTCCATTTGATCCAGCAGCTGAAAATTTCTGGAGCGATTCCGAATCGAGCTCGTGAACAGTCTTTTCACATTTTTGAAGGGACAAGTCAAAGCTTTGAACTGCATCTCTTTGTTTCTCCAGCCTGTTGAAAGCATTTCATAACTTTCGTTAGAGATCAACAGCTGGCCTTTCTGGTGGATACTAGTCGTACTAGAAAGGCTTGTTTCGTGCCCTTGTGCCATCCCCCCTCCCACCAATCCCTTCCTTTGTGTAGCGTCTCACAGTGCCTACCACGCAGTGAAATCTTTAAGAATGAATAACAGGATGAGAATGATCACAGTCCGGTTGCAGCTTTAATTCACTGCATTGGCGAGCTTTAACCCAAAATGACAAGGAGTAGCGAGGAACACTTGTCTAGAATGTTTAATTCTCTTTTATTTTGAATTATCTTCGTGTCTATGCTGATGTTTTCGGTGATAAAGGTAATTTTAACACGATTAACAAATCTGACGCTGACTGGTACTTCTACTTGCCTTTAGTATAAATCTACTAGCGTTGTATCACGAATGCCCTTCTCTGATTGGCAACGCTATTCGCTATCTATTTAACAGTTAGACCAGGAGCTCGAGATTTCTATCGCTCTTCTCTGATTGGCTACGCTACTCGCTATCTATTTAACAATTAGACTATGAGCTCGAGATTTCTATCGCGTGATAGCTGATGAGGGCGCAGCCCGAATCAGCTATCACGCATAGAAATCGAGAGCGAATAATCTAATTGTTTTAGTATAAATCTTCCAGTCGTTGAAAACTAAAGAAGTAAAATATCTAAATCCTCCTTGAAGACACTCCGAAAACGCGAAGAAGCGGCCACCATTTTGTTGACAACCGCTACTCACTATCTATCACGGAATAGATAGCGAGTAGCGTAGCCAATCAGAGAACGTCATTCGTGAGTATAACGCTAGTAGATTTATACTAATCTGTGATAGATAGTGAGAGCGCCGATTGCCGGTCAACAAAATGGCGGCCGCTTCTTCGTGTTTTTGAAGTGTCTGCGAAGAGGATTTAGATAATTTACTTGCTTAGCTTTGAAAGACTAGTAGATAAACTAAAACAAAACAATCAAATGAAGAATGATCCTCGCAGTTGTGAACGCAATTTATGCAATTGCGAAAAGAAGCCTGAAAAAAATTCAGGACTTCAACGGGGTTTGAACCCGTGACCTCGCGATTACCGGTGCGATGCTTTAACCAACTGAGCTATGAAGCCACTGACGTTGGGAGCTGGTCAATTGTAGGTTCATATGTTCCCGTGAAAGAAATGAGTGTGAATGATATATGAAATTAATCATATATGAACTGCGGAAATGAAATCAAGTGAAGAATGATCCTCGCAGTTGTGAACGCAATTTATGCAATTGCGAAAAGAAGCCTGAAAAAAATTCAGGACTTCAACGGGGTTTGAACCCGTGACCTCGCGATAATCGCGAGGTCACGGGTTCAAACACGGGTTCGGTCACGGGTTCATTTCATTTCCGCAGTTCATATATGATTAATTTCATATATCATTCACACCAAAAACAAAACAATTAGATTATTTGCTCTCGATTTCTATGCGTGATAGCTGATTCGGGCTGCGCCCTCATCAGCTATCACGCGATAGAAATTAAGTAGTCTTGATCTATAACGATAAATGAACGACGTTATGCAACTCAGTGTACTGCCTCAGTGTCGACTCAATAGAAACATCAAATCAAACAGTGGTCAGTTACATGGTATTTGATTTCAAACCGATTCATTGAAAGCACTCAAAAAAACATGTATACGCATTTGGTTATCTTTTGCGCACCCTTTGTAGTCATAAACCCTTTCCAGGTGAATTCAAACATTCACGCCGTAAATAACGTGATAGGGAGTAAATATCTTGTTTCACCTACCTATTTCTTTTGGCGGTATGGTCATCCCACAGCTTTTTCCAACGAGACTCCAAATTATCTACTCTCTTCTCCAAAATGGTTTTGTCCGTGTCATCCAACAGGTCCTCTTCTTTAGCTTTCTCGAATTTCTCCTTTTCCGATCGGAATTCAGCCCTTGATTTTTCCAATTTCGCTTCGAAATTCTGGTAGTAATGAAATGATGAATGTAAAGTGTTACCATTACAACTTGACCCGAGACACTTATGGCAGATCTAGAAGTACTTTCACTTACCATAACTTCATAAAGTCTTTTTTCAAGTTCTCCGTTAGACGCAAATGCGGACGATTTCCAGACTGATCCAGAGTCGAGATCATAAAGGGTCTTTTCACACGCCTTGAGAGACGTGTCAAAGTTCTCATAGGCCTTCCTCTGTCTCTCTAACCTGTTGAAAAAATATAATGCTGTAAACACTATTGATCTGCAAAGTGTTTCTTACTTGAGTCGAGTTGCTTTGTTGCCGCCCAGCTACTCGCTGTAATTGGTCAAGAAAGAAAAAGCGCGTCGTCCCAAAGACTCATATAACAAACCGCAAATGTCTTTTCCACGAGCGTTTTCCTGTGCTTCTCATCAGGTACAAGCTTACCGTTAAAGCTCTATTAAGGCCCCGGGGGGGGCTTATTTAATTTCAGGCCTTATTAACGGGGGGCTTATTGGAGAGGGGGGCTTAATAGAGAGTGGGAGGGGCTTATTTCAAATCTTTGAACATGCCATTTTCGTGTTAAATAGTTTCTGTATAAATATCAAACAACTCCAGTAAAACTTTATTATTTAATACCGAGCAGGAAACAGTATTGTGTGTTTTATTGTATATTTGTTAAAAAACAAACCAACTGGGCCGCATAAAGTGTATTTCGTAAGAGGGAATAGGAGGGAATAATTACAAAATCTCGTGTCCCAAAAGGGGGGAGGGGGGGCTTATTAGAGAGAGGGGCTTATTACAAAAACCGACTCCCTAACGGGCGGCTTATTAGAGAGGGGGGCTTAAAAGAGAGGGGGGAAGGGCTTAATAGAGCTTTTACGGTGTTTCACATTGTTTAGTAGTGACCGGTAAAGCTATATTGCAGAATTTAGGTTTGATGAATCACAAATGAAAGCCTCCAAATACACCCAATTATACTGCTTTTCATATTTAGTAAAACTCTTACTTAGTGCCTTTTCGCTTTGCAAGAGAAATTTGAATAACCACTTATGGCAAAATTTACCTCTGCTTTTCGTCCTCATATTCCGTGTTAGATGACATGACAACATCCACTGGCTCAAAAGAGGCATTCAAATCCATCGAGGTCGAGCTGGCCAGTACATTCTGAAGCAAAATGAAATATTTTTAGATTATTTTTCAGGGGATGTCATTGCACAAATCAATGGAAAGACTGCGCGGTGGCGACAACATTAAATGCACGGTCTGAAAGATTTGACAGGTTTTCCTCTATCAACCAATAGTTATGACCGAAAAGATAGGCAAAATTAGTTGGGAAGCTCAAACCAATGCCACAACTTGAAACTGTTCTCATGCCCTGTGAAAAGAAACCATTTTGTACATCATCGTGTTTTGCTTCAATGTTTATGTAACAGTTATTGCATGCACAGTGGCAGTTGTTTCTAAGGCTTTGTTAAATAGTAATGCAATTTACGTTTTTCAACGTCTCTTCCCATCTTCGAACGCTTTTTGCAACAATATGATCATAAACATTATTAACCACTACCCTTACACATAAGCAAAACGTTAACAGGACTTGTCATATGGATAAGTCAGACAACAACAAAAGACTTTACGCAGAGAAATCGTCAGATTTCGTTACCTTAGCGGCCATCTCCTTTCTCTGTTCGATTTGACGTTTCTTTCGCAGCGATCTGTTTCTTCTAAAGGAAGAATTTCTTTTCGAACTAAATCGTCTTAGGATGGAGGTTCTCTGTTTTACCATTCTTTCCCTGAGCCTATTGATCTCCGCGTAAATCCTTAAAAAGTAGAGGTTAATAAATTTGACTTCAAATAACTGAATGTATGAAATTCAGCTATGATTGCTTTGATTGCAATGCCTATACTGCTGCATTATAGCGCACTTTGTGATAACACATGCGCTGCTGAGGTGAGTGACTAAATAAGCTTTAGCTACTTTCTATAAGGCGTTAAAATAGACAGTTACATACTGGTGATACTAGGGAGCTTTAGCAACGAGGACTGCAACGGCAACGGCAACGAGAACGCCACAAACAATAGGTTTAATGAGCAAAAACAAACGCATACACATACACGCTTGTCAAACGGCCTGCATGTGAATTGCAATCTGTTTTATTTAATGATGTTTCATGTTTTGGTCATTACCTGTCCCGACTGGCGTTCAGCCGATTGTCAATCGACTCATATTTTGCGACCAGCACATTGATGACGCGCTCCAACTCCTTGGCGTCTGCTTCTTCCAGTCGACCGCTCTTCATGAGTACAACAGCTGTGTCATGCATGTTGCGGAGTCTTGGTTTGGCTTTTCTAAAGTTTTCTAGTATGGTCTAGTGAATGAAAATAAAACCAACACCATAAGCTACTTCTATGTCTAGGTAAATGATCTACAAATACCACTGAGGACCATCTTATGCCAGTGGCACCCAAAGTCAACTTTCGGTAGATATCTGGCTTTCGGCGTAGATTAAAGTGTACACTGGGGTTTTCGTATCTGAAACGTGGCCAAAAAGATTCGCGATGGGGGAATCATACCCTCTCAGGTTTTCGGAAAGGTCGTAATTACTGTTTTGGGCAGCCAAAAATGTCACCTAGCATTTTCGGAAGACAATAGTTCCCTAGAAGTTTCTGGAAAGTTCATTTCAGCTAGCATTTTCTCAAAGGAAGACTTCGTTCCTAACATTTTCGGGCAAATTAAGATTTCAGCTAAGGAATCCGAATAGATCAAATTCTTCTAGCTAAAGAAAACATCGATTCACTTGAAACAGACTTCAAACGCCATAACGTACGTAAAAATGCCTTTCTACAGCTTTTGGTTGATTTGGTACGTTGGGTGCCCCTGTTATGCCGGTAGGTATGAGATGTTTGACCATGTTTGCCACCAATGTCAAGCTTTTGAAGTCAAGATATTGTTCAAGCAAACTAGTCATCAAATCTCCAAACAGGATATCGACCATTTGCTGATCAGTACAACATGTTCACACAATGCGCACCTGGTTTTCGTGAAGCTGCAATCTCACCACCCGAATGGTAGTCCCCAACTTCTCAGGTTTATCTGCGTAAGAGTAGTACTCCATCAACAATGCATCTGCTACTTCAGAATTATTCATCCACAGGTTCAGCTTTGAGTATTCCATTTGCACTTCCGACACAAACGCGTCAATACTGAAAAAATAAACATCAAGATTTGAAACAGTGCTTCGTGGACTGCAGCCTATTAGCACAATCATTTCGATCCAAACAGGAAGAAGGAAGTTATATCCACCAGGTTATGTGGATGTATGTCCACCCAGTCATTGTTTAAGAATACTTAAATATTACAAATTTCTTGAACCCGCAGGTAGCGTAGTAGCTATTCGAGGAATATGACTTGGAGAGAGACCAATGTAATTGGCATAACTTGTTATACGATGCTATCATCGTTTATCGCCACTCGCAATCGCATTAGACGTCACGGCTACGTTGCCCCAGCTCTATTGGCCGTTATACGGAAGCATCCGGGAAGAGAGACCTTAAAGAAAGTAATTGAGTGAATAGTTGTCTGCTAAGAAGACATCGCAGAAGTTCAAAAATTCCCGGCAGCAGAGATATTCGGCTTTTACCTCTTCAACGTGGTGCAAGTCAACCACATAACGCGAAGGGCAAAACTGACCAACTTTGGAAGCCCATTGGAAGACATGGTGATACAAGGCCGGAGAACAATAGTGCACGAAGTTAAGAACTTATTGTATTTGTTGTAACCGCGTAAGGAGGCCGTGTTATAGGAAAAACTCAGGTCTTTACCTGCAAGTTGTATTGAAGACTTCTTCGCTGAGCGTATTCCATCGAGAATTGACTCCAGCAAGCTCTTGCCTTGTCTTCTCTTCTTTATTTCTTGGGATTTTTCCCTCTTGCAAGGAAGTTTTGCCACACTTCTTCACCTGGTTTACTGGCTCCGCTTCGGCTAATATGTCACCGATCAGGGACTATACCAATAAAAGACACGACACAGATTTTGTGACAATCTTATCGTCTATATATACAAGGATACATTTTCTTATTTAGTCAGACGTATTCTCGCTAGGCCCATGCCTAAGTAAAATTCTAAACTTCAAGTATTTTCCACATTCATCGTGTCGAAATTTTCTTGCTCAGCGTTTCTAAATAAAGACGCATTCCTAGATGGCTATTCAAGAGTAGACATGTTAGTCATTGACAGCAGTTGTGTGGGGAAAGAGTTCTGCTCGTTCGGGTATTGGTAGCAGACATAAAGGACTGTAGAAAGCTTAAAATGGAGAAAACAATTTTACTCTCACTAAGGGAAATTTTTAGACGTGCTTAAGTCTTTAAAATAGGCGCGAAGAGATGTCAGACACGTGGTGGGGTATGTCCTTAGAGAATTTACCTCGTTTCTTACTAATATTAAGATCTGTTTAAAGTGCACCTAACCCCAAAATATTTTTCCGCTAATATTAAACTGTTTACCTTTTCCAAAAACATGTAGCCTTTATTTCCAGTTTTGGACATTTTTATAAGCTTCCAAACTTACTATAAACTAAGTATCGTCTGTTTCACGACCGAGTCAGAAGGGGCATGGGTCTATTCCCGGTTTGACGTCACAAACTGATTTGTATGCATGTTTACAAAGACTTACCGCGATGCAAATCAGTTTGTGACGTCAAATCGGGAATAGACCCATGCCTCTTATGACTCGGTCGTGAAACAGATAATGGTTAGAATTCGAACCTTTTACAGCCTATAAAAAGTCAAGATTTGGTTTAGAAAAGCGCTAAGAGGCACAATGCGTTTCGAACAGGTGCAAAGATTTATTTTAGCGAAAAAATATTTTGGGGTTAGGTGCACTTTAAATGCGTATTTGTAGAACACTAAGGCTAATGTTACCTTGTAATCGGCGACATCTTGTTCTAGTTTTTCAAAGTGAATACACCGTTTGGATTTCCTTCTCCTTCCCACAGCAGCACCTTGAATTTTTGATTCTCCGCTACTCTTTTGGCTTTGAATTTCCTTGAGTATTTCCAAATCCCTAAAATCAAGCGTTATATTAGTAAACATTAAGTATTAGCGAGAGTTAGGGTTGTATATTCTGGTGACAATTAACTGAATTTCCTCCTGATTGGTTCCCTGCAGGCCCAAATGTTAAAGCAGAACGTTAGGATGTACCTTCCACTTCTGTACACTCGTTTGCCGATACAGCTTTTAAATAAACAGCTAGTGAGATTTAACAACAGAGCCGATATGATACAACCGTAAGCAGCATATACAGAGGGGAATATGATCATTGATATTGCAACCTAGAGATGGGTTTTACCTTTCAAGCTTTGTTTGTCCATCTTGTAAATTCTTTACGTCAACTTCGTCGCTCACATTGCGATCTCCAGATCTATTTGCCTTAAAGGAAGCACTCCTACGACTCTATTATAAAAAAAAGATAAACTAACATAAGTAACTAAAACTTAAGTTATCACTACAGAATATTGATTGGTCCAAAGTAACAGAACAATAAATATGTGACTTCAAAATATCCAATCTATTTTTACTTTGATGGTGTTGTTTTTAGCTTGTTCAGGGACGATCACACTATGTTTTTCAGTGTTTTATTTTACATAATCATAGAAACTTAGCAAGCCTAGGATGGATGTTATCTTTGGGAATTATTTTGCATAATCATAGAAAATTAGTAAGCCTATAGGATGGGGGTGAAATGTTCCGAAAAATCTGGCAGCAACACGACTTTCCGAAACATAGTTCTCTGTTCGATTCCAAATTCTTCATTTTCTCTTTGTTGCCACAATAAATTTATTTTGTATTTGTTATATAGATTTACTCTTCGTATTTTTTATTCATCAGTACAAATATGAAATGAGCAAACACATAAACAATACAAACAAAAAGAAAAAGCAAAACAGTGTTTGAATACAAAGCAAATGACTTACTTTGGAGGCAAGTTCATCTGTAGAGAAGTTTGGTTTCGATGCTCTTGTCTCAAGGTTCTTTAGTATTCGATTGACATTGGATAACTGCTCTTTGAGGTCCCCGTATACTTGCTTTGGATCACTGGGTAAATGACAAAACGATAAATCAGTCAATTGAAATGAGTGACTGAGTGATACCACTTTTAGCTGCTATAGGCTTAGCACGACGACAACTAATCAAAACCAACATTTCAGTGGCGATCAGATGGCAATCTTTGGATTGGACTACAAATCATGTAATTCTAATTTGTAATTTTATTCAATGGTCTGTCAACAAAGTTGTTTTAGCCCGACCGCTCAAGGCACATAGTGACCAATTTAATGCCCAACTGGTGTAATACAATTGAATGTCTGACCTTTCAGTACACGTGTTTTTCACGCGTGGAATACTCTCAACTGACGCAAGTTCGCATACTGTGAATACCTACTTTTCTATGGTCGATATTTGTAAATAAGCATATATTTAACCACGACCGTTTTGCAATGAGCTATGTTTCCCTACCCTTTTAAAAGACAAATACAATGTGCCCAAATAATCGCCATGTATGTGGTGCATAAAGGTTTGATTTCGGAAGTACGGATCGTAAGTCGGTTCAAATGACGAACAGTTTGGTATCCTTCTGCTCTCGGGGTAAAACGAGCGCTCGCACAAATTAGCTGCAGCTTTCTTGCTTACTTCTACCGCTCGAGAATTAAGTTTGTTTTATCTGTTTTATCGCCAGGAAAATGACTACAAAAAGCCTCTGCGCAAACCCTTATTGCAAGTATTTCACTGCGTGAATTACTAGTGAAACACTAGTGAAGACGATGCTCTTCATACAGTGCCATGAAACAAACGCTATCAGTTAGCAGACAACTCTTTGAAAACTTGGTGAAAGATAATGGCACTTGTACATTTGTTTAATGGTTCAATATTTCACAATCCCGCGATATTTGCTTTCGCTTGGCTCTAGCTGACATGTAATTAAGTAACTAAGTAAGTCACTCACACGAATTAGCTGTTCATTTGAGCCGACTTTTCGCATTTCACCGGCTTTCCACACAAATAAAATTATAACCATACAGATCCATTAACTTTTGCTTAAGCCGGATACGTAATGCCGTACCTTTCCAAATTGCCGTGGCATAATCTAGGGCATAATACAACTGTACAATGTTTTAAAAGATATTGCGTAAGTTATAACTTGCCTTTTGCTGGTAGTCATATCCGAGAATTTCTTTAAGAAGCAATCACACTCAACGTCGGTGGCAAAAAGAGGCAAAACGATTCTGACGAGCCAATTAAAGCGAACTGAAGCCTTGCCACACAACTCAAATAGTTGCATGAAACGAAACCACTGGACCTTGAAGGAACTCCAGATATGCATATTTTTCTTTGAAATTATACTTCAAAAGCAAACAATCAAAAGAGGTGTTTCAATTAGCTATTATGGGAAAACAATAACGATAACCCAGTATGTAGGCCTGATGATATCAAATTAGATTTCACTGACCAATAACAGATTGCTTAACAAAAGAATGTTTGTTCGCTTTCTTTCGAGTCAAGCTTCGATTGACACAATCCTGTTCCTATTGTTGAAGTTTTTGACATAATTCTAGATCTTTTGGCAATGGTTTTCTTCAGGTAGCAATGTCTCCACATCCTTCATCTGTGCATAACAAATGTGCTGGAGTAGGTTAAAAAAAACACGCCTTCAGACGTGCCTTTACATAAAACACACTATACTGCGCAGTCAGAGTTTTGTTATCCAAATTGAACAACAACATTCAAGACAATACTATAAAAGGCAATTCGTACCAGCCCAAGTGAAAAACGATGTTCATTTCATACAAAACAATTAGAAGCCAATCGTCAGCAAACTAGGTCGCACGATTTTTTTACCAATGCGTAATGCAGGCCACTCGGCAAAGCAACTGCTGCATTGCCAGTTATTTCATGCGTTCCGTTAGCCCGGCATAGAGATTAGGAATGCATGGTTTATCATTATTAACACCCTATGCCACCTGTTTCATCCTATATACCGAAGAAATCCATGATAACCACTTTACATACTGACCCCAGGATATCAAACACCCTTGAAGATCATAGCAGCCGCAAAATGAGCTAAAAGTACAAGTGTTATTTACAGTGGGATTCGAGTAAATCTGCTATAATTAGGCACATTCGCTCCTATTCTATGATTAGCTTTGTAAAATTAACATCCCCACGCCCTAACATCTAGGATAAGAGTGTTTTCAAGGTGGCTATCACCCTAAACGTTTTAGTACGTTTCAAAGCGATTTGAACATGTTTGAACAATCCCACCCCAATCCTCAAAATCAATATGAATGTTGTGCCGCGTAGCACTAGGAACACAAATAGTGGAATAGAGAATTAACTCTAAAGTGTAACTCATGGTTTAAGTAGCACTTTAATTTACACTTTAGAGTTAATTCTCTATTCCACTATTTGTGTTCCTAGTGCTACGCGGCACAACATTCATATGTACCCTTACTTTCTCTTTGCCGCGATTCACCATCTAAAATCGTCCCCGACTTTCTCTATGCGACCTTGTAGCTCAGTCGGCAGAGTAACGGTAGATCTAATCCGGAGGTCGTGGGTTCGATTCCCACCGAGGTCAAAAGATTTTTTCTTTGCCTCGTGTGGTTCCCTGTTTCCCTTTACTAGGGCTAACGCCCAGTGGGTTATTCATGGTTTAAGTAGCACTTTAATTTACACTTTAGAGTTAATTCTCTATTCCACTCAAAATCAATAGTTTGCAGATCCCGGTTTTCCGTTTGATATAAAGTGAGGGTGATATTAGAACCTGTCTTCAAAACGAAAAGACGGTGCTGCGATCGATTTCGAACCTAAACTAAGCTCTACATTAAGCTTGGACGTTGTCCATGTGATTGCCAACTCGGTTAATCTTGGGGTTTTAGATTTGGCTTCAGTTGTTTATTCGATTCCTGTGACTAATGGAAAATCATCTCGGTTACATAGACAACTTTTCGAGCTACGAAAAGAAAGCCTGAAAAAAAGTAAGCTTATTCAGGGTTGTTAGTGTGTATTTCACTACTGCAAAATGCCAAAAAAAAAAACCGTTTTATCAGTGTCCGAGACGTCCAAGAGAAACCTTTTGTCTCTGTCGATTGTCAAACTGAAGAAGGTAAGATTGCAGATTTCGTGATCTCTTTGTTTACTTCATAAGAAGAAACAGACGAAATCAAGAATATCACCAAAACCGCCTCTACGTTACTAGAGATTGCCTTGGGTAGCGTGCGTAAACCAGGAAGGCCTCTTTCCTCTCTCATCGTTGGTGCCTGCCACGGAGGCTGTAGTTCTATAGACTAAAGGATGCTAAATAACGAGGAGTATGGCGCTTTTTTATTGAAGGATAAATTATATAATATTAGAGTTCCCATTCAAACCTTTTCAATATCCGCAATGGTTGCGAATATTCCCTGTATGTATAAATGACGAATATATAGTCAAGCACGCCGGAGCCGCTGTCCGAACTGGCAGCAGATGTAAACATTTGCAATGGTAGCCTCCTACGCAGACGCAGTTTGGGCTCGTCACGCGTTCCTTCCCAATAACATCTTCTCAACTGAACTGCCACTTCCGTTCGCGGCGGTTAGCCAATCATAGTTAGCTTTCCAATTTGTGGAAAGTTTATTTTCCCAGACCATGCATGTGAATCGTTTGCGGAAATTACTCCTACGGTGTTCGAGGAGTATCACAAATAAAATTTACTATTTCTGATTCTTTTCTTGTTTTCTTTGATTTTGATATGTTGTCTATGATTACAAAGAAAAATCCTTTTGGTTTTTATCGTGTCATTTTGATTTTGAATTTGTCGCGTTTGATTTCTCAAATTGCACTTTGATTTCCAAAATTTGTCGCGTTTGATTTCTCAATCGGCACTTTGATTTCCAAAATTTGTCGCGTTTGATTTCTCAAATGACACTTTTGATTTCCAAAATCTGTCGCGTTTGATTTCTCAAATGACACTTTTGATTTCCAAAATTTGCCGCGTTTGATTTCTCAAATGACACTTTTGATTTCCAAAATTTGTCGCGTTTGATTTCTCAAATGACACTTTTGATTTCCAAAATTTATTCGCGTGACCTTTGCCCTTCTGTTGTCTGCTCGTATTTCGCTGCCACGTCAGGCCAAAAGCAAGCAATAATATGACAGGCCATTCACAAATCCCACAGACGTGTCGCATGAATGTAGTATTTTATCTTTCACTTGTAGTGCTATAAGATTTAGCTACTATAGTTTGGCTCTCAATAGTAGGTCTTTTAAAGATCTGCCTCTTTTATAAGAAATAATTGGATGATTTCTTTAAGTTTAGAGATGCCATTTCTCCATTAGAATGCGTTTTGAGGTTTGGCACGCATGGGTTGTATTGCGTTACAAAGGGTAGTATTTCTTTATGCGCTCCGGTATTTTCTTTGAGAGCTATGTTTCTATCAGAGAATCTGACTTCCGAGAGCGTTTATATATAAGGTTGTTCAGGTAGCCTCTCGCTCGAAGGCGTAGTTTGATTTTTTTATGTTTTCTGTGAAAGTTTCCTCTGAAGAATTAGTTGTTATTAGTCTAAGACCTTCCACCCTTCACGAAGCCTTTTTTGGTCCCGGGAGGGTAACAGGATTTAAAGTGCGTGTTCTGGAATGTTTCAATAGGTTTAAAATACGTGGGCGTATCAACGATAGATTCCTCAGCTGGCAAATCTCGTTCCTTTGTAAATGCATGTATAAAGGAAAATAGTTTCTTTGTCAGAGATATCAGCAGTAAATTTTATTCTCTTCCATACCAACGGTTTTGTACTGTTTTGTATTTTTTCCGCGTAGAATGTGTCATATGCGTGGCATATGATCGTGATTAGTCTTCTTGCGGTATATTCGTGTATAAACTTGTACAGTGCTTGTAACGTCCATTGAGACGAGAATCGTGTTTTGTGGAACTCTCGTTCCTCCATTGAAGTGAATAAACTGTGTTGTATCTTTAAGGTAGGACTGCTGTTCTTTCTTAATTGGTTGGAGGAGGCTGCCAACGAAGGCTTAAATTCTGTCAGTAGGAAAGTCGTATTCAGAAATTATCGGTCGACTTGACAAGTTGACCTTGTGTGTCTTTGTTAAAGTGTAAAAAACTGGGATGCGCGGACGGTTCTTAGAAGTTTCCATTGGTTTTTCGAGGGGCCTGTTGTGCTCCTTGACCTCGACCTTCTATTATTTGTAACTGACATGCCAAATGTAATTAATAGTGCGACGCGGGCTATTTTTGCTGACGATTCTAAATGTTATAGGATCATAAATAATGATGCTGATTTTTCGAATTTGCAGCAGGATTTAGTTTCGCTTACAACTTGGTCATTGTCAAATGAATTGTATTTTCAGCCTATAAAGTGCAGTAATCTGCGTATATCTAGGAAGCGTATTAGTCAATATCGTAGCTGTAGTATAAATGGTATAGATATAGAGGTTGTCTCAACTGAAAAAGATTTAGGGGTAGTGGTCGTAAATGACACCTCTTGGAAGGATCATATACTCATGATAGTTGCTAAAGCAAAGAGGTTACTGGGCTTTATTAGAAGGAGCTGCGCAGGAATTGTTGGCAGTGTTGCGCTGTTGCGTCTTTACTGTTCATTAGTGCTTTCTACCGTGGCCGGTTTGGACAAAGTATGTACATCGTAGACGCAAAACACGTGCAAACTTAATAAAATGCATGCAAACTTAAAAGAGTACATACAAACTTAATAAAATGGCTTCAAACTATAACAGATGTATGCAAATTTAAAAAACTGCATGCAAACTTTATTCATGATGGCTTAGAACATAGTAAAATGCAACACCTACAAACTTAATAAAACGCACACAAACTTAATAAAATGCACGCAAACTTAATAAAACGACCGCAAACTTAATAAGATCCAAGTCTTACAAACTTAATAAAACGCACGTAAACTTAATAAAATGCTCTCAAACTTAATAAAACTACCCCAAACTTAAAACATCACACGCAAACTTAATAAGATACAAGTCTTACAAACGAAAGAAAACGCATACAAACTTAATAAAATGCACGCAAACTTAATAAATCGCACGCAAACTTAAAAAGAAGGCCAGGCTGCTAAGTGTGCACTTGGTCGCCACGATCGAAGCACGGCGCCATTTCTGTCCACTGGCAAGCGAAAGGTGAGTGTACTCCCGTTCGTATTTTTTGTTATTTTGTGGCCTCTTTATGCTTCTAGAGAAATCAAGAACAATTTGGTTTCCTAGTTAATATTTCTTGTGTCTAATTACATGGAATAGTCTTGTGTCAAAGCTGTTTATATGCCGAAAACGATGGTCGAATGAAAGCTTTCAATGAAGATCGAATTTGTCCAAGGAAATAAAGCACCTACGAAAATGTTTTCCAGTCCCTTATTAATGTATATTCTTTTTACCAGGATGTTTTGTTCTGTTTGCGGGCCAAGAATATTATAGCGGGCTCATTATTCTGTGGCTCATGTGGTGGGCGATACACAGACTCAACTGCAGCTGGACCCAGCACATCTTCCTTCATGTTTGAAGAATTTATGACACAACAAGCAAGTGCAGGGGACCAAACCTTTTTTAATTGTGCTGTGAAAAAGGCAGAGAAATTAAAGCAAGTGAAGAGGAAACTGGACGGAAGAAAGAAGGATAAAATGCCGTGATCCTGAAAGTAGGCTTCTAACAGTATTTGATATTGTAACATTGAACGTTTTACTTGGAATTTTATGTCAGTGCCACCTGCATTGAAAAAAGAATTAACCCAAGCAATCTGGATCAGAATTTCAGCTTCTAGTAATTCGCATTTTATAATAGGTCGGTAATGCTTAGCTTTCCAGCTTTATCATCAATTCTCTACAACAAATGATGAATTGATGTTAAGTTATGACAAAAATCTCGCAAAATAAAATTGTTTTTAAGCTTGCCTTCTATTGCTTGTGTACCACTTAATTAGAACTACATGTGAGAGTAAGGGATAGCAACCCTCAGTACACCTGTACTATTAAATTCATCAGAAGTTCTGGGTGGTGCAGAGTATTGGACGCAAATAGATCTACTGCATCAGGCCACAATAACAATAATCAATTTTATTACCATTACCATGGCTCAAAAGATACCGTTCGAGAGACTTTTGGTTGTGTGACTGATACTGCGTGACCCAAGGCCGGCGTATTTAATGAATAACATTTGTAAATTGATACTGTGTGAACTTTACTCTAGGTTTTTAAAAGAGTTTCCGTCTCACCATTGTTGTAACTTGTGTACGGTGAAATTAAGGATTAAAAGCCATTTGAAACCGTGACTTTTGTGTATCTTTTTGTACAATGAATGGTTGGGAAGCATAACTGTAACCAACAGATTGTTTCAGAACAAGTGCCTAAACCTGAATTCCTTTCCTTGTATTTATTGAGTTTAGTTCAAACCAATCTGATCTTGGTTTTCATTAAACCACCCCCTGGCTTCAACCTCGATCTGTGATATTAATACTATACTTATATTTTTTACTGTTTACCCGCTTGTGAATCATATATGCAGTCTCTTGTACTGATTGCAAAGGCATTTAGCACCCCATCGCTTCCAGCAAAGAAGGGGGCAAAGAGTGAGAGTCACAGAGTTCAGTCTATGGCTCTCCTTTTGCCCAGCCTTTATGTTGTATTTGAACTTTCAATGAATGCTTTGTGGTGATCTTGGACGCATATAAGACCCATATAAGAGTTCCAAAAGGTTGTATTAAGTAGTACATAAAATATGCCACTTTAGAACTAACAGTAGTTTTGTGACTTAGTCTTACCACAGTAATTTATTACTGAAGTTTGGGTGCATTTTAAGTTTGTTGCCATTTAATTAAGTTTGTAAGTTCTTCATTTTATCGAGTTTGTGTGCACTTTATTAAGTTTTGGGCAATTTTTTTACGTTTGTAAGTTCTCCGTTTTATTAAGTTTGTGTGCATTTTATTAAGTTAGTGGCCATTTTATTTAGTTTGTAATTCCTTCATTTTATTAAGTTTGCGTGCATTTTGTTAAGTTTGTAACTTCTTCATTTTATTAAGTTTGCGTGCATTTTGTTATGTTCGTAACTTCATTTTATTAAGTTTGCATGCATTTTGTTAAGTTTGTAAGTTCTTCATTTCATTAAGTTTGTTTATCATATGTCAGTTTTGCATTTCTTTAAGTTTGTAGCTATTTTATTACGTTTGTAGCCATTTTATTAACTTCGCATATATTTTATTAAGTTTGTAGGTTTTGCATTTGATAAAGTTTGCATTATTTTTTTTAACTTTGTGTACGTTTTATAAAGTTTGTACATACTTTTCTAAGTTTGCATGCATCTTATTAAGTTTGTATGTACTTTTTTTAAGTTTGCACGTATTTTATTAAGTTTGCAGGCTTTTTGTTAGGTTTGTGTGCAAATTATTAAGTTTGCATGTGTTTTATGTCTACGATGTACGCACTATGTACTCTTTACAAAGTTTGCGTGCGTTTCATAAAATTTGCATGCGTTTTATTAAGTTTGTATGTACTTTTTTAATTTTGCACGCATTTTATTAAGTTTGCAATCTCTTTTTTAAGTTTGCATGTGTTTTGTGTCTACGATGTACATACTTTGTCCAAACCGGCCACCATAGCTTTCGCACTTTTGCTATTGCTCTCAGTTATGGGCACCTCAGTCTGTTATCAGCGATTAATTCTTAGTTGAAAAAGAGCAAAGAAGAGCTACACGCTTTATACTAAAAATAGTAGTAACTTATCTTATAAGAATCGCTTAATCAAACTGAAGTTATTGCCGCTTAAAATTACTGGCTTGAATATCTCGACTTAGTTTTCTTTTTTAAATGTCTTTATGGTCATGTTGATCTAAC
>JAEMWC010000486.1:245000-250000 GCA_016490735.1 Pachyseris speciosa
GAGAAATCAAACGCGACAAATTTTGGAAATCAAAGTGCAATTTGAGAAATCAAACGCGACAAATTCAAAATCAAAATGACAATAAAACCAAAAGGATTTTTCTTTTTAATCATAGACAACATATCAAAATCAAAGAAAACAAGAAAAGAATCAGAAATAGTAAATTTTATTTGTGATACTCCTCGAACACCGTATACTCCACTGGTGTCGATTTCCATTCTTACGCAGCTCTTTATTGGTTTCTTCAAAACAAAGACTAACAGTAGGCGAACGGAAGTGGCAGTTCAGATGAGCAGACATTCGTAGGGGAGGAACGCGTGACGAGCTTAAAAGAGTGTCTGCGTAGGAGGCTATTGCAATGGCAGCCGAGTTACTGTTTCCTAAGTTGGTAGTTTTCGGTGCTTCGGGTCCTATGGGACGTCTCGTGGTACAACAGGCGTTACAGAAAGGCCATATAGTTTGTGCCGTTGTTAGAAGTCCAGAAAAACTCGATATCAAGTACGTTCTAATGTAACTATATACATGCGCTCACGATCGTTTTGTCCTGGTTTCATAGTGAAGGAAAATAGTGTGTCAACACTACGAGTATTCTAGTACCTTCAAGAAGATATAGCCAGAGTAGGTTTTCATTAGATCACTGATTATAAACAGTCATAGGTTATGAAGAAAATGACATGCATACGTATATACTTATATGAAATGAACATTGATTTATTCATATGCCTCTCTGAATATTTTTCTATTCATTCAGAATTCCCAGCCTTGTCAGCTTGGATAATCTCGTGTAATCTAAACGCGTATTTACGAGACGGGTGTATAATTATTTTTCTTTTTTAATATGCCATTCCCTATTTATTTTCTAAACCATATTTACTGTTTAACCCGATGTTCACTGCCCTTTTGTTCACTATAAATCTATGATTTGGTTTGCGTGACACCCGCTTCACATGAAAACACCAAAGTCACGAAAGCGTGAAAAGTTCACATAACGAAAGCAACAGTGCCGATATTAACGTCTTACCACGTGAAATATACCATGAAGTCATGTTATTTATGTTTCTCCAGCCGGTCCTTCAATCGGACAGTTACGATGCAGAGTAAAGAGTTCAATTAAAATAAATGCATAAGATTAATTAACATTGCAAATGAAAGTAGCGACAAAAGTACATTTTTTTTATTCAACGTTGTACTTTGCATTTTTATCTAATGACAACAGATAAACGTCACGGTATTTTTCTCAAACCGTTGGCCTCAAAATCTGTTGAATACAGTGTAATAAGAGTCTATGTCTTTTTAGATAACGCGGAACCGAGAAAGAGTTTTACACGTAACTTGCCACAATCTAACTTTAGAGGTCGCAACAAAAAAAGATATTATTCTCTACTTTTTCTGTTATTATGCTTCATATATTAGGCATGAAAAGCTAGACGTCATCAAAGGAGACGTGTTCAATTCAGAGTCACTGGTTCCCGTCCTTGAAGGTAAAGATGCCGTGATATCGTGTCTTGGAGTCCACGGCTCAAGTGTCTTTAGACCCACAAAACTCTACTCGGAGACAATAACGTCAATCACATCTGCCATGGCAAAGTAAGTGTTTAAAAATGTATTGTAACCAGTTCGCTACTGTCGTTAAAACCAAAACCCGGATCTCTGATATTAAATTATGCAAGAGAAATAATGGTGCAGCCGCCGAAAATTCTCGGAGACCCCTGAGGACTCCGTGGCGACAGAATTTCTTCGAAAATTTGGGAAGGATTTTCAAAGCTAGATGTAAAAGAAAAGTGCAAGAGGGATCAGTTATTATAAGCAGTTAGGTTTTTTCTTTTGTGCATTAAAATTCATCTCAACGTCTAGAAGGCCTTACGCAGTACGAAACAAAGAGGAGTACCTGTATCACTATCATGCAGGACTACGCCCTTGGTGTATCGATTATCCGCATGGGAGGCAATTTTAGAGTGCTCTCGGTAGTATAGCTGGTGTCGCGTGCATCTGTAAAAACACACGTTGTTATTGTTGTTGTTGTTGTTTTTTTTTTCATCTACCTTCGGGTTGAATCAGAAGGGAAGGTTGAAAGCCTTTTATTTAGCACAACAATAAAGGTACAAAAACCAAACATTAAACACCTCTTTTTTCTTGCAGAAAGTATATAAGTTTCACCACACCACGTCAGTTTTAATTGCATTTCCAGCTATTTCAGAGGACTTGAATTAAAACATTTTCCGGGGCAGCATGCTCCCTGAACCCCCTAGTTGACTCACGCTAACGCGTTCCAAGCGAGTCCCCCCCAGTTGCAAACTTGCTGCGCGGGCCCTATAAATGCTTTGCCTTAGTTCTGGCATTAACCGGGTGTATGGCGATCTATTTTCAGCTTTTTTTCCCCCTAAACGCAAACTTTTGCATTGAAAGAATACTCGGCGCACATAATAATGATAATGATAATAACAGTATTTGTATAGCCCTTTATAAAAAAGTTCTAAAGCGCTTCACAATAAAAGAAGAAAATAGAATTATAAAACTTACATTACCTAATGAATAAAATAACATTTAAAAAGATAAGTTTTTAAAGATGATTTAAAAGTGCTGACACTGGAGCTACATCTAATATAGCCAGGATGGCAGTTCCATAATTTGGGGGCACATCTAAACATTCAGGATCACGACACCACATAACTTCATTTATGAGATACAGGGAGCATCAAGGACACGATTTACGAAAGCGAGATCTTGTTCTTCTCGTCTGACCTCATTTCTCGAAGAGTTTCGAGTTGTGGTCAATCTCACATCGCGTACGTGATAAGACAGTTCTTGCTTTCAAATTGGTAATTGAATGAGCTCTGAGCTGGTCCTGAATTGTATATTTTAGGAGTAACCTGCAGAGAATTGTGTGCGTTACATCGTGGTGTACTCAGAAAGAAACAGGAAGTCCCAAACTCATGGAGTGGTTTTTGAAACCAATTGTGATGGCGGGGTTTATTTATGATATGGCATTAATGGAAAGCATACTGATGGAGTCAAGCCTCTCTTACACTGTGGTGCGTCCTCCAGGACTGAGTAATGGTAAGCACAATTCTTCTTCTCCAAAATGTTGGTATGTAAGTTATTTGTTTGTTCTCTGTTAAGTGTTGTAGTTCCAAAGCTGAAACATCACTGTAACCAAATACAACGGGAACTCCAAATGTTGGGCTATTCAGGGAGTGTCCTCCAGAAAGGGATTCGTTTTTAACCTTCTTTAATGACGATGGCTCGTAATACAGAGGTATTTTCGCACGGTTTATGACTATGTGCGAACAGCTGCAGATCTTCGCAAGGGCTGTTAGATTTGAAAAAGAAATTTTGAGGTAACCGCGAATTTGCAGAGATGATAAGGCAACAAATATTTGAAAAAGCTTTAAAATACGTAACAAGGTATGGCATTTTGTTGCAGATTGAAGGTTAATTATATCTGAAAAATGCGCGGCTACCCCCAATTTTCTCATTGGATCTCAGTCGCTCTTACCAAGACCTGCTTTTCCGGCACGCATATTTATAAACCCTGCAAGATTACTTTGGTTTAGAAAGCACTGTCCCTAAGAAACCCACAGAACGTATGCGCAGTAACAAAAGGACGCACCGTCCTTAATAGAGTGTTTTCATTCAAATGACTACCGGCCATATTGGCTTCCTGAAACAAAAGAAAGTGTCTGCATAAAAATAGAGTGCAATTCCCAGTGGTTTCTTTGTTTTGGAACATCAACTTGGCCGCCGTGACGTCATGTGAAAACACTCTATGGTGTCGAAAAGTGTAGCGAAAACAGAGCAGAGGTTCTTGGCGAGCCAAAGTATCAGTGGAAGTCTGGCATTACAGTGAGTTAGGACAGGAGATGTGCTTCTGTGTTTGGCTTCTATATGAGGGTAACCCATTAACCTACCTCTTCAAAAGAGAAATCGCTTCTTACCAACTGGTTTTCTTAGTGCATCAGATATCCTTGCAGCGGGCCCAAGGAACCTGTTAAAATTGAGAATGCCGTTGTGTATAGTTTGAAAGTTTCCTTAAAACCAGTCACTAGGTACTATCCGGCTAAGTTCTAGCACGTATGCTTCATAATATGCTTGAATTTTGTTCTTGCAGACCCAGCCAAAGCTGACTTCAAAGTCGCCGAAGCGTAGTTTGTGCCAGGTGCGTCATGGTTCATACCACGAGCGGATGTTGCAGACTTCATAGTATCTTCTCTACAGAAAAGTGACTGGGATGGAAAGTGCATGGCGATAGGTAGAAAGGCATGATATGGTGTTTGACTGATAGCTCGTGTTGCAAGGTGATTGGTTAACACTTTCATAAACAAGAAACCTTGTGGCCTCCCTACAAAGGTGCAGCGCAGGGCATAAACGAATAATTTATAGTCATCGTCCGGAAAGAAAAGGAAAAAAACCCTACTACTTGGAGATGCGTGTAATAAACTTTGATCCATCCCCGAGGAGCCAAGCCTTGTAAAGCGGTGAGACGCTAACATAATAAGATAAGCACAATTCCCATTATCGGAGGTTATACAAGCATAATTTCAATAAAACGTAAGTGGTCTGCTATAGGTTTAGGGCTTCAGAGTCACAGCCGCACACACAAACTTGAACAATTCAAAGAAAATCGTCCCTTCTTGTGTTCGTGTGGTTATGCCTGCGCTATCCCGGTTACCTAATTACGCAACGACGAAAACTCAGACTGAAGTAAGGAAAATGTTCCATTTCTAGTGCTAATTCTTATGCTTACGTCTCACCGGTTTACACATTGGTATTTACTCGATACAATGCCGCGGCGTTTATTTAAACTGTTCATTTGCGAATAAAATCGTTTCATTTTCTACAACATAACAAAAGTTAGTTTTTATGTTGTATATCGATTACTCCTTTTAAGATGTAAATCATAGCAATGACTAAAAATAGGTACCCAAATGGTACATGTGTGGGATACACTATCCACAAGGCATTGCCAACTTCGCAACTCATTAACATTAACGGACTAACGA
>JAEMWC010000486.1:260000-292500 GCA_016490735.1 Pachyseris speciosa
TTCCAACAATGCGTTCTATTGTCATGTTTATCACCGCAGTTTGTGTGTTATTTCTTGTTAAGGGGAAAAGAGGGAACGCCTTGGGACTAGGCTGTGGATGGCGTAGTGGTGAGACAACACGTTCTCAGGCTTGAATTCAGGATAATCCTGAGTTGTCAATTGATCATGAATTCGCTGATATCATGAATTCAATCTGCTGGTCGAGTTGGAAAAAAAAGTCCTGGGAACCTTATTTATTTGTAGAAAAGAAAAATTGTAACCACTGGATAGGATTTGTACCAGGAGGTTCCGTTACTGGGAGCGGCTTCTTACCACTAGACCACTGAAGTGCGAGATACCGGCTGAATTTACAATTAGATATTTATTAGCGTCTCACGTAGAGTATCACCGATCTACAGTGATTATGCCTAAGCGCTGATTTTGGAAAGGTTTAGCTTTGTGTTGATGTTTGGTGACAAACCTTTGCTATCGACTATCTAAAATTGTTTCTTAGCGGGTGATTGTATAGTTTTAAAGCAGGATTTGGGACAAGTGCATGAATTCTATTATGTTCAAAAGCTGAAAAATTCTGCAACCATTAGCGTAGTGGTCGAGTGGTTAAGGGAAGGATTAATAAGCGAGCAGTCGTAAGTTCGAGTCCTGTCGTATTTTTCCTTTTAAAAAAATATGTCCGTTTCCCAGAATTCTGAGCGACCTGATAAGCCTTGAAATACAGAGCGATTTAACAATTCAGGATAGTAGCGAATTCCAGTGTGAGAACGGGTTGGGTGAGAGCACTCGTCTCCCACCAATGTGGCCTGGATTCGATTCCGATCCTTGCTCTCAAAGGTTTACCAACATTTCCAAATTCCAATTCGATCCTCGTCAAACAAAGTTTGTTGTTTTTTTTACAGCAAAGTCCCCGTCATAACTTACGATATTCTTTATCCCGGCCAAAGTAACAATAAAATGTACGGAAGATTACGAAATCCCCGCTATAACGAACGTAATCCAGAAATTGGCCCTGAAATAATGAATAATTGCAATCACTCGACTGAAGCTGCAGCCGAAACAGATCAACAGAGGTCAAAATTATGTATCAGATTGTTACATATAATAATAATAATAATAATAATAATAGATAGATAGATAGATAGATAGATAGATAATAGATAGTTTATTAAAATGTGTACATGGTAGTCCGAAGACTGAATTGCGTAACATACAAAAAGGTATATAAATTATTAAGGACATCTACGATACAAATTAAAAAAGGTAATCAGAAACCTGTATTAATATAATATAATTTAATACATCATACCATCAAAATTATGTACAAATGCTCCGTTATTAAGAAACAGATAAGTATTAATGGCACATGCTTGGGATAAAAGACTTCTTGAAGCGATTTGTGATCGTACAAGGCGTGGCGTAGGTCCTGGGATGTCTTAGGTTATACCTAAAATTCCTCTTTTGGAGTAACAGCATTGACAGCTTGTGCCCTGGACATGACGTAATGGAATTAAAAAGCTTATTGCGTAGTGCCACGCGCCTGACGTGCAATGTTGTACATATTCGACTGTGAAGTACGGAACGTTTCACTGAGAGATCTAACGTTAATTAAGGAGGCTCGATATAGTTATTTTGGCCTTGGGGTGTACATGTTGAAATAAAAATTTCCTATAGAAGACAAGCTTCGAATTCCTTGACACTAAAACATTTTTTGGACGTATGATCAAAGTTTATTTTCTCATTGGTTTCCAAGCAACAGCTGTTACCATAGCGACAGTAACGCGTGGTTGTTCATTTTTAAAGGTGAATTCGAATTCCAGTCAGACACTTCATAACGAGACTTCAAGAGTGTAAACTACTTAAGAGCAGTTTGCTGTAAGGACCGACTAAGGTATGCAAGATAGAAAAAAGCGATTTTCCCGAACTTTGCCAAAATAAAGGCCAAAGTGAATTAGATCTAAAAATATATGCAATGAAAACGTAAAGCTTGTGGGATGTGGCTGGAGTGACAAGGATACTTCACAAATTAATGTGATCAAGTAAGCTGAAGCCACTCAAAAGGCACTAAGGCCACATGGTAGCGGGCATTACCCCTTAAATCTACCAAAGCAAAGATTGAGCCCAAGCATTAGCAGCCATGGACAGCTGTTTCGGCCTTGTTAGGCCTCATCAGCATGGCATAGCTAATGCTCAGGCTCAAGTACCCACATATCAATGAAACAAGCAATGAAAACGTAAAGCTTGTGGGATGTGGCTGGAGTGACAAGGATACTTCACAAATTAATGTGATCAAGTAAGCTGAAGCCACTCAAAAGGCACTAAGGCCACAAGGTAGCGGGCATTACCCCTTAAATCTACCAAATGCCTTAGTGCCTTTTGAGTGGCTTCAGCTTACTTGATCACATTAATTTGTGAAGTATCCTTGTCACTCCAGCCACATCCCACAAACTTTACGTTTTCATTGCTTGTTTTATTGATATATGGGTACTTGAGCCTGAGCATTAGCTATGCCATGCTGATGAGGCCTAACAAGGCCGAAACAGCTGTCCATGGCTGCTAATGCTTGGGCTCAATCTTTGCTTTGGTAGATTTAAGGGGTAATGCCCGCTACCTTGTGGCCTTAGTGCCTTTTGAGTGGCTTCAGCTTACTTGATCACATTAATTTGTGAAGTATCCCTCTAAAAAAAACATGTTTCTGTTCGTTTAGGTTTTTATTTATTTTTTTATGCATTTTTTTGGATTTGCGCATGGAGGCAGCCTAAATCAACGCCGAAATTGGGAATTTTCCGAAACCTCTTGCTTATATATCGAGAGCGTTCATGAAAAGATTAACTCAGGAAGTCTTATTATCTTATTTCCTTTGCTTATTAACGGTGTCTAATTTAAATAAAAGATTAACTTCAATTTTTGACGGAATTTTAAAATTTACGTCCTGCAAAAACAGAATACCACCTCCATAGAAGGCGTCGACAAAACCAGGATCGGATCGGATCGGATCACGGATCGCATCACGGATTGGAAAAAAGTAATAAACAAAAAGTATATTATCGGACCCACCACGAAAAGCGTAACCAAATTAATATATAGATTTAGCCAAGCCTAAAAGCGGAGCTCCATGGTTGTTATTTTATTTACTGGAATTGAGCAACTTCGCATGGCTTTCCTTGCGCCAATATTTTGTGTTTAGAGCAGTCAACAGGAATTGACCGCGGTTCAAAAACCTCAAAACATTAAAACATTCCAAAACAACACGCTGCCTATGTTTGTTCGAAGATTCTTGGAAAGGGTGAAGAAAGTTGACAAGTAGCTTCTAGTAAGCTAGAAAAATTACCAAGCAATCTTAAATTTTTACATAGCGGTCCGTAGAGTATGAACCCGATCGTTTAGAGCAGTCAACAGGAATTGACCGCGATTCACAAACCACAAAATAACAGAACATTACAAGAAAACAAATTCACTGACGATGCGTAGGTTTGTAGGTTTCTTTGGAGAAGGTAGGGAAAATAGACAAGTGACGATTTCGTAGCAAGTTAATAAAAATTGTTAGGCAAGTTTGACATAAGCTTAAATATCGGAGAAAAGAGAAAAAGGAAAACAAACCGATGGTTGGATAGGTAATCGCACTGGGCCGAGAAAAATTAAGAATTGATATTATTTGTGTTTTCAGAAGTTGCTGAAATTGTCCTCTTTGCGCAAAACACGAGTAATACTAAAGCCCCCGCTAAACGATCAAACATTTTCCTGAACGTTGTTTGACAAACATAACGTCGGGTGACTAGCCGATAAACAAATTTCCCTGGGCGAGAAACCTCTGCTAGCAGGAAAACAAACAATGTTTGACCAAACACAAGACAAAGCGAGTACACAGGACACTTTTTGCGTGTAATCGCTGAAATTTTCACGTTCTTCATTTGGTTTGCTTTTCATTTACTGACTGTGCACTTTCTTGGTTGGGTTGGCTAAACGATCAAACATTTGTTCGTAGAGCGAAATGTTGGATGAAAATGTTTCATCTGGATCAAACATAGAAAGCCGTTTTAAATTATCTTCCAACACGATGTTGAATGAAGTGTTTGATCGTTTAGCCTGGGCTTAATGCTTAATTTTACGAGGACTCATTGCGATTACTTGTTAATAAGTTAAGGGCAAAAGTTTTTCAATGCTGTTGAGGCACCGACGTCGAAAAACACTGAAAACAGTCAGCCAGCGGAGTGAAAACACTCGTTCGCTTGCATGAAAACAACAAAACAAACAAACAATTCAACTTCTTTGCTTGCAAATTGCTTTCCTGAACAAAAATAAGAACGATTAAACCATTTAATGTTAAGCTTCAATTCATTTAATTCAGTCACCTGTGTTGTAGAGGTTGAAAATACGAATCCACTTGAGTTAAAAGAAGCATCTGGAAAAATAGCAAACGGTTTGTCCAAAGAAAGAACTTCTTCCACTAACTTTGAGCTACTCGTCCCTCCCATTAATGCCGGTGAACTGTTAACTGACCTTTCTTGGTTAGCTGCGAGGTGCCGCGGTAAAGTCTTGAAGCCTTGAATCATTTTGTTTTTCAACCACACAATCCGGGCGTCGATTAGGCAAGTCGATCCAAGTTTTAAGCGTTTCCTGAGGCAAATCTTTTGATATCCTTTTTAGCACTTGAAAATTCAACTTCCGGAGTATCTGTTAATTAGTTCTTGATTTTTATGTCTTTTACGCGAATTAAAAGACAAACTTCGAACAAGATGCAGTTGTTGTGGTCAAAATGAAGAAGCCAACTGAATGTGAAATTACGAGCCGCAGAAAGCGCGCGGAAAATTAAGCCTCGTTTTGGTTTGGGTGCCACGTTTTGATTAAATTAACCTGGCTTGAGCCTGCGATCTAATCGAAAACTAGTACGTGGTCAGCGGTCAACTTCAAAAAAACAGGTGACCTATATGAGCTCTAAACTTAAGCCCGCGATATGGCCACGTGATACTGGTCAGCGGAAACCTTGTTTTGACAGCTGTCAATTGGCCATGACATGGATGTCCTATATCAAAGTTGCACGCTGCAAACTAGCTGATTAGCTGGGGACCCGGCTGGGTCAGGTGGAGTATGGCCGCCATGTTGGATTATTATGGTTATTATTAGGATAATATTAATTATGGGGCAACTCCACCGTCGTCGTCGTCGTGCGCGCCCACGAGCAATACCGCTAGCCGCTTTTACCATGAGAAAAGCAGTTGACGGGTTTCTATAGGTATGGTGCTCCGCTTGGCGGCCCTTCGGGCCGCCGGAGCTCCGCTATTAAATTTTTCTGGGCGCCATATATGGTGTTCGATTCCTACAAGTTCCTACAGATTCCTACAGTGACGTCACATTTTCCTGCAAGCATGAAGACGTACTTACCAACGCAGTTGGCCACGTTGTTGACAATGGCGGAAAGTGGGGAAGGTGTTCCTTCCGTTTCTGCGGCTAGTTCCAGCTCATTTTTGGCTGGTTCCACCCCATTGGAATCCGTTGCGTCCACTAGCAACGTTTCAATCGTAAGTAATAGTTCAAGAATTTTGTCCACCCTCCATTTAACAGAATTATTGACAAATCCCTCCCAGTCTCACAAACTGCTGGTCTTTACATCTCACGATCAGCGTCGCAACGACATAATGTATCAAACGTTTTTGAAGAGAAGGATTATTTAATCGTGTAACTCTGAGGGTTTTTTAATACCTTAGATGGGCTACGGAAGTCGATTCCCGTACATCGAGATCTCCGGCTAGATTACAGGAGCAACTCCAGAATTGAAAACCCGGCCACGTCAATTTAAGCTCGATGTGTTGGAACGTTTTAATAACGAGGCATAACTTAGCCCGTCAAAACCAAAGTTTGTTTTCTCTTGCTGCCTTTAAATGATTTCAATCCAAAACTATTTTATTTATGTTTTACACAGACGTAAATTTAGGGAGTACATTTCCTTCGCAGAAAAAAACTTGAAATTTTTGAATTTCCCTATTTGGCACGTGCAGGCGAGCTCGAGCGTGAAGTTGTGGCGTCACAACAAACCAAATTGCGATATCTTTAGTTCTCTAAAGCGAACAGAGACGATTGAAACCACAAAATACTCTGTCTTAAACGCTGACTGTTCTAGTGATTCGCCGGTTATTGACGCGTAATTTCTTTGAAAGCAAAGTTTCTAAAGCGTTTCCCTTTTCATTGCGCGCCGGCGAGCGTGATTTGTGGCGAATGTCACAACAAACAAAAATTTTCTAGTCGATGGAAACGGCAACATACTCTGTCTTTGTAAATGCTGAATTCGTTATGAAATGGTGCTTATGATGCGCCGTTTGACGAGTTGTTTCTTTGAAAGCAAAGTTTCTAAAGTCCTTTTTTCATTGCGCGCCAGCTAGCTAGCGTGAATTTTTACCGTCACAACAAAGAAACGTGATATTTGTCAGATCTCTGGTTCTACAAGGCGCACTGAGACGATTGAAGCAGCTAAATATTCATGTCCATAATTTCGATAGTCGATAAAAATCACCATATTTTTTTAGGTAAATCCCCGAAAAGAAACGTGATATTTGTCAGATCTCTGGTTCTACAAGGCGCACTGAGACGATTGAAGCAGCTAAATATTCATGGCGTAACATGTCCATAATTTCGATAGTCGATAAAAATCACCATATTTTTTTAGGTAAATCCCCTGAAAAGGATGTACTATAAATTTTCAGAGTTGGCACATGGAACTATTCGATCTTTTAAGGTTTTTAAAAATACTATTAGAAATTTATACTTGTCAGGTTTGATATGACCGTTATATTGTACACCTTGTATTATTGATTAGTTTTAGCTTAACCTTATTTTATGAAACATTATATCTAGTCTTATGTAAATAGATTTTAAAACTTATTTTTTAATCTTATATTATTCTTAGTTATTTGTTGTAAGCATTATTTCAATCTAGTTCTTTTCACTTTTACTTTTCCGTGTCATACCTGCAAACTAGCTGGTGAGATTGTCCTCACAAAAGCTAAGTGTATAGACACAATCAACTTGACTTGAGAAACTTGACTTGGCATAACTGATAGTCATGTATAAGGACATTTAAAAAATGCAATAAAAAGATGGGGTCACCGTGCTTGTTTTTGCCCTGCATCGTTATTCTAAGTGATTTTTATGGAGTTGCATGAGAAATGTTCAAAGCTCGAAGAACCCATTAAAGGTATTATGTAGCAAAAACTATGAATAGTAGTTAAACCTAGAGCCTTACTGTTTTTTTGGGCTACAGCTTTTCAGTATTGTGATTTCAAATTGCCTGATCTTGCAAATAATGTAAGGAAATTGAACCACTACATCATCATCTCAAACTCCTTCCTGGCTCCGAACACAGAGTTTCGTGTCATTTATATTTAAATAATGCAACTTGTACCATTGAACTTCTCCTTAAAATAAGTTTTTCGTTAGGCTATTACGATTACATAACACCAATGAAAAGGCATGGTCACCATGCTCATCACTTTACAACACGACGACAAAGGGGAAATTTCAGCTGACAAAGCTAAATGTCAAGGCAAATGCACAATGTTTCTAATGTGCTGGCGCGAAATGACACCACAGATTATTTGCAATAAGAATGCGCTATGAAATTGTGAGGAATCACCTTAAATACATTTGAAAGGCGTTGATGCCTGCAAGAGTTTCAGCAGCAGTACTTTAAAGTCTGGTGAGAATCCATAAGCAAATTAAGTGACTGTGGTGTAAAAGTGGCTGGGTATTCTAAAATTCTATTCAAGAAAAAATATGTGGTACCATATTACAGGTCTAAATGATTCTAACCTCTGAAATTTTCGAACATACCTTATCTGTTCCAAAGTAAAGGCAACCTGCAAACCATCTTTCCTTAGATATAAATTATGTTTTGCACATCAACCCCTTTTCTTAAGAGTCAAAAGAAGAAACTGCTTTACCTTCCTTGTGACTCTCTTTGTACTTTTGGTTAGGTACCACTTAAAATATGTAGCAGACATAACTGAACAAATTGAAGGGCTGAAAGCGAAACTATTGTATGTGACGATTTAGCCTCGAAATTTCAAATTGCTTGAGATTGGCTGATTTTTGACATGTGGACTCCATTTGTGTTACAGAATGTTGCCTTGTATTGTTTTTTTTTTTTTTTTTTGCTGTTGTTTGCTTCGTTTTCGAAAAAAAAAACGGGCCTAAAGCATGTTCACACAGACCGTCACATACCATAGTTTCGCTTTCAACCCTTCAATTATACATGTGCAGCATGTATGTTCATTGTCCCATGAGTTATTTTCTAAACATCCTACCATATTTCACATTACAGTATTTTCAACACCTATTAAAGTGCTCAGGGGAATAGTTTATGGCTATAAGGAAAACTCTTGCCTTGAGCACCAGCAAAGTTTTGTTTCTTTTTACTTCTGCCAGTGTTAGTCATTATCTTATTGTGAAAAAGTGTTGTATCCAAAGTGAGGAAGGTTAACATTTCGTAAACATGGTTTTTGTGATAAAGAAACAATGTTGAAAAGGATCCATTTTGCTTTCAGTGCCTTGTTAGTTGTACTTATATTTGTTATATTGTTTTAGGATTCATCTGGAGAGTCAGAATCTGATGAAGAGGTAAGGTGTAAAGATGAACTTTGTGAATATTTATTTTTATTTAACCTTGTGATTGCTTAGGTAAATAAAAAAAATGTGAACTGTTTTATAATGATCAAGGCAATTCGACAGAAGTAAACATCATAAAAGCAAAAAATGTACAGCAAGAATTTACTTGTTCATATACTTTTAGATGACTTGGTGGATGGGTTGGAGACAAAAATTCAGTGTCCAACCCTTAATTATGTGCTGTACATGTAGCTTCTAGTTCACAAAGGTTTGTGAAGTAAAGTAAAGTAAAGTAAAACTTTATTTACACAGGGTAGCCCATTCAGCCCTAAGGCTGGTCTCCATAGGGGCCCTGTATCTTAAAAAATTAATTTACATCAAGAATTTTCATGAACTATTACATTTAAAATAGCCTAATAAAAATACAATAACAGAATTTAAGAACTACATTAAAAAGCCTAAAAATACAATGCAAAATCATAAAAACCTAAAATATAATGAAAATATCAAAGTTATGATAAAAAGAAATGTCTTGCTTGGCGGCAGAACGTTTGAATGTTTTCACTCTTCGCAACGTTTAAGGGAATTCGTCAAAAAATTTTGCGCCAGTAAAAAGAAAGTTCCTTTTCCCCAAATTCTGTTTAACGTTTGGTAGGGATAGCCTCATACTTTGCCTTGTGGAATAATTGTGAATATTCGAAAATCTAGTAAAATATAATGAAACATCACTAGGAACTAATAAGTGAAGACAAAGAAGAACGAGTGGGCAAGTATTTGCCACAGTTTTTAAAGTTTCTCTGGGCTTTCAATGCCCACAGTATGTGTTGTCGGTGTGCTGGTGTTTAATTTTGTTTATGTTATCAGTATAATTGTTTAGGAACTTTACAATCTGCATATCTAGAGTTGCTTCCACTCATAATGGCTTCAATACCAGATGAACATTGTCCTTAACGCATTTTTCCAGCATTATTCTAGCATTAAATGTATGTTATGAATAAACAAAAGTCTTTCCTTCAGCAAAATATAAAACAAAACATGCTTTCTTTTGTTTTTGGTTTTTGAATTTGTTGGTAGGAGAATTCAGAGTCAGAATCCCAATGGGATGATATATCTAGTGAGGATGGAGATGCCAATCAGGTATGTATCTATACATGCAGTAAGGTAATAGTAAACACTACCAGGTTCATGTCAAGTTGTATAAGCATGCAGGAATGTCAAAAACAAAAAAAAACATGGGTAAAGTGATTAGACAATGATGGGCCATAGGCGATTGCTTCTCTAAACACTTCTCTTGTGTTATTTAGAATTCTTATGCATGCTTATATAACTAAACAATGCACTTCAAGCAAGTTTACTATTTCTGTGAATGATATATGAAATTAATCATACATGAACTGCGGAAATGAAATCAAATGAAGAAAGATCCTCGCAGTTGTGAACGCAATTTATGCAATTGCGAAAAGAAGCCTGAAAAAAATTCAGGACTTCAACGGGGTTCGAACCCGTGACCTCGCGATTACCGGTGCGATGCTCTAACCAACTGAGCTATGCAGCCATTGACGTTGGGAGCAGGTCAATTGTGGGTTGTTATGTTCCCCTGAAAGAAATGAGTGTGAATGATATATGAAATTAATCATACATGAACTGCGGAAATGAAATCAAATGAAGAAAGATCCTCGCAGTTGTGAACGCAATTTATGCAATTGCGAAAAGAAGCCTGAAAAAAATTCAGGACTTCAACGGGGTTCGAACCCGTGACCTCGCGATTACCGGTGCGATGCTCTAACCAACTGAGCTATGCAGCCATTGACGTTGGGAGCAGGTCAATTGTGGGTTGTTATGTTCCCCTGAAAGAAATGAGTGTGAATGATATATGAAATTAATCATACATGAACTGCGGAAATGAAATCAAATGAAGAAAGATCCTCGCAGTTGTGAACGCAATTTATGCAATTGCGAAAAGAAGCCTGAAAAAAAAAAAAATTCAGGACTTCAACGGGGTTCGAACCCGTGACCTCGCGATTACCGGTGCGATGCTCTAACCAACTGAGCTATGCAGCCATTGACGTTGGGAGCAGGTCAATTGTGGGTTGTTATGTTCCCCTGAAAGAAATGAGTGTGAATGATATATGAAATTAATCATACATGAACTGCGGAAATGAAATCAAATGAAGAAAGATCCTCGCAGTTGTGAACGCAATTTATGCAATTGCGAAAAGAAGCCTGAAAAAAAAAATTTTTTTCAGGCTTCTTTTCGCAATTGCATAAATTGCGTTCACAACTGCGAGGATCTTTCTTCATTTGATTTCATTTCCGCAGTTCATGTATGATTAATTTCATATATCATTCACACTCATTTCTTTCAGGGGAACATAACAACCCACAATTGACCTGCTCCCAACGTCAATGGCTGCATAGCTCAGTTGGTTAGAGCATCGCACCGGTAATCGCGAGGTCACGGGTTCGAACCCCGTTGAAGTCCTGAATTTTTTTCAGGCTTCTTTTCGCAATTGCATAAATTGCGTTCACAACTGCGAGGATCTTTCTTCATTTGATTTCATTTCCGCAGTTCATGTATGATTAATTTCATATATCATTCACACTCATTTCTTTCAGGGGAACATAACAACCCACAATTGACCTGCTCCCAACGTCAATGGCTGCATAGCTCAGTTGGTTAGAGCATCGCACCGGTAATCGCGAGGTCACGGGTTCGAACCCCGTTGAAGTCCTGAATTTTTTTCAGGCTTCTTTTCGCAATTGCATAAATTGCGTTCACAACTGCGAGGATCTTTCTTCATTTGATTTCATTTCCGCAGTTCATGTATGATTAATTTCATATATCATTCACACTCATTTCTTTCAGGGGAACATAACAACCCACAATTGACCTGCTCCCAACGTCAATGGCTGCATAGCTCAGTTGGTTAGAGCATCGCACCGGTAATCGCGAGGTCACGGGTTCGAACCCCGTTGAAGTCCTGAATTTTTTTTCAGGCTTCTTTTCGCAATTGCATAAATTGCGTTCACAACTGCGAGGATCTTTCTTCATTTGATTTACTATTTCTGTTATAAAATGTCCCATGATTTGTACGTTTTCATTCGTGTGAGGTAGACAGTGCATTGTAACCACAGACTGAAAACAAAGCATGCAAAAGAAGTAAACAGATTAATTTATGGAGAAACCATGAATTTTATAGGACCAATCACAGTGCAGGGATTTTTTTGAAGTGGAATAAATATGGATGGTGACAGAAATATGACATCTCTTTGTCAGTGTTAAAATTGATAGAGTGAGCATAGCATTCAAGAGTTTGTTTCACTGGGCTAAACAAAGGAGAAAACAGAATGTCCATGTTACTGATCAGGTATATGAAAATTGTGCTGAGACCAAGAAAATTGTCTTTAACAGATAGCTGCCTGTGATAAGAGGTTTGATTGTCTTTTTAATTTAACTTATGATTAATTTTTTTTTCGTTTTTCAGGAGACAGATCTTTCTCAAGTGTTAGAAGCTCTGAAGGCTAGGGATGAAATCCATGATATTTATGTCACCCAATTCCTTCTGCAACGCAAATAGTTAATGATGCAGAAAGAATGGTTGCTACTTTGCATCATGATATTGACCACCATGAAGCTCCTCAAGCAAGACCACCAAGCAACCTGATACAGCTTATGACCAACATCACACAACACCTTGAGGATTATCGACCAGAAAGTGATGTTGGTCCTGCTCTTCATGCAGCGAGGCAAGTGGCCTATTGGTCTTCTGTTTTCATTTCAATGGTTTCCAACAATGCTGCAACCATCCCTTCTTCTAATGTAAGCAGTCCTTCAGTCTTCGTCACTCCTTCAAACAGCCAACCTACTTTTGCCACTCCAACAGCAGCCTTCATCTCGTCAACAAGCAGTCAATCTACTTTGCCATTCTCAACTTCAGCCTCCATTCCATCTTCAAGCAGTGAATGTAATTTACCCATTCCAACATCAGCCTTCATCTCATCTGCAATCAATCAACCACCATCAAGATATCCTGAAGCCTTCATCCAGTCTACAAGAAACCAACCCACTTTGTCTATCCCTACAACCACCTTCATCCCATCCACAAGCAGCCAATCAACCTTCGGCCCATCCACAAGCAGCCAACCAACCTTCAGCCCATCCACAAGCAGCCAATCAGCATTCATCCCATCCACAAGCAGCCAATCAGCATTCATCCCATGCACAAGCAGCCAATCAGCATTCATCCCATCCACATGCAGCCAATCAGCATTCATCCCATTTACAAGCAGCCAATCAGCATTCATCCCATTTACAAGCAGCCAATCAGCATTCATCCCATGCACAAGCAGCCAATCAGCATTCATCCCATCCACAAGCAGCCAATCAGCCTTCATCTCATCCACAAGCAGCCAATCAACATTCATCCCATCCACAAACAGCCACTCTGCATGTAGTTTCCCCTCGCTGGCATCAGCCTTCATCACATCTACATGTACATGTAAAAGCAGTCAACCCAATACAACAGCGGCCATTTTGTCTGCAGGGAGCCAACATATGTCGTCCATCCCTACAACACTCTCTATTCCTCCTTCAAGTAACCATCCCACTTTGTCTATTCCTGCAACAGCCTTCATTCCATCTACAATCAACCAACATATTTCCCTTCATTGAGCAACCAACCTACCTTGTCTATGCCCACAACAACCGCCATTCCATCTGGTATCAACCAACCTACTTTGGCCACCCCTAGAACGCCCTTTGTCTCATCTGCAGTCTATCAACCTACTCCATCAAGACGTCCTGCAGCCTTCATCCAATATACAGGCAACCAACCTCCTCTGTCCATCCCTACAACCAGCTTCATCCCTCCACCAAGAACCCAGCCTACTTGGTCTATTCCTACAACAGTCTCCATACCTAGTACTACTACTACCACCACTACTGACCCTACAGCAATGGCAATGTTTACAGAGTATGGATCTGGTTCTTTGTCGGAGTGGCTGGATTCTTTGTATATCCCAAGGAACATTGAAACTTTACAGCAGGTTAAAGACCTCTGGGGGGTTGGTAGAGTCAACTGCCCCCCTCTTAACAAGTGGACAGTTGTGATGAGAAATCACAAATCAAAAACTGGGAAAAACTCTTCCATGTTTAGTCAACGTAAATATATGTACAATCTATTTAAAAATTGCAATTTTGATGAAAACGTTTTTGCACAATACAATGAACTGAGGCCAGGGAAATTATATAAAATGCTTAACACTAAGAGTTAGTAGAGCTTTGTTTGTCTGATTTTGAGATGTTGGCTTCCCTGGATTAACCATTGATGGTTGATAATCATGATGTGACGATGATAACTGATTCAATGAATAGGCTATTTCTGTGATTTTCTTGATTAGTTTTTGACTGACCCGTGTCCATTACTATTAACTGTTTGATGCATGGAAAAGCATGGCCAATGTGTGTTTATTTATCTGGCCAAAAATTCCACGGTCATAATAATAGGTTTCCTGAGTGACAGATTCCTTTGGTAATTTAAAGGGTAATACAAAATTCAATTTTGAGCTATACTCTGACAGTGAATCATTCTCGTGTGTAATGTGACATTTCATTTTACCAGCTTAGGGTTGATTTAACTCCTTAGTTATTTTGAGACAATTTTTACTAAATCTCTGGCAGGGGTTTTACCTTATACAATCCTTCGACTTCAGTTAACAAATATTGCCATTTCAATCTCGTCCTCGGGGCCTTCTCCATTTTTAAAAGCGGCAGAGAAGAACCTTCTTGGGACAAGGTTGAGTCACTTCATTGTTACTGTATATTGGTGAACTTACACAATGTAAGCAACCACGACGGCGACGGTGACAAAGAAGTGGTTTCGCGCCGTTTCGAACTTAATCGCTTTATATTCCACCTCGTTCAATTCGTTCAAAATGTTGGCAAATTTCCAGGAGTTCAATTCTGAAGGACGGTATCCAAGTTAAAAAATAGAAACAGAAAATCGTCGTTTTGTGTTCACGTATAAACGTGAAAGTAGGACGTGACGTTTCACGTCATAGTCGTGCAGTGTCGGCATAGAAATGTACCAAAGAGTGTGCTTCACGTACAGAGTTTTTTGTTTTGCTCATTAAACTTGTTGCTTTTTTTTATTATTTCTCGTTGCCGTCGTCGTCGGCGTCGTTGCTTAAACTCCGATTGATCAGTTTATACCAAAATCGCTGGTATTGGATAAGGAATCAGACATTGTTTGCGCTTGGTTCCAAATTAAAGTTGACAGAGAGGATAGTGAGATTTTCTCGGAGTGAACACTTGGCAAAGCATCGAATGAGCGAGTCATCGTCTGTATTCCTGGCCTTTCCAAAAGCCTTATCGATTTTATCTTTGTAACCTTCGGAGATTTGTTTATTCATTTTTGTTTTTCAAAAGGATATGGTTAAACTCAACACGCTTTCGGTTTGCTTTCAATTTTGTGTTAAGCCTTCGAGTGTGTTACACTTGCCATGTGGTTCTAGGTATCCATGTTGTGGCATCTGTGCAGTGGGAAGCCATTGGGTCAATTCAGTGGTTGTCAGTAAGCGTGATATGAATGATAGGATACCTTGCAATGAATTGTGGCAATACTGTCTGTCAAATTTAATTAAAGGATGTGACTTAATTTAAAACTTATCCTATGAAATAGAAACTAGATAACGAAGGCTCTGAAGTGCAAGCCTGACAAGACGACCGCTTACTCGGGGCATGAAAATTTGGTCTTAAAATTAGGGTAGTCGCATATACCAGGTTTCATTTTTGCGTTGACCAATGAAAACATTACAAAACAGCGCAAGACAAGTAAACTTCAGTTGCTGTAAATACGACTTGAAAACGTAGCTTTTGGTGCTCCAATATTCCTTGAATTTTATTTACACAAGCTAACAGGGACTATGTTATCAAACGAACTTAAAAATGCTTGCCCAACCTCGTCCAGACGGCCGTGCACTAGTTGCATCAGGCTACCAGAGGCATGATTTGTCTGGGTAGCCTTATTCAGTTTTTACCCAAGATCGTGATGTCATAGATTGAGTCAACGCAAAATATGGTCTCATTACTAAGCCAGGTTTTGAGTTTAATTCAAATCATGGCATTTAAGATGCATGCCATGTTTCGCGGTAACTCAATCTGCGGCATCGCGGCCATGGGCTATAGTCCATGATTGTAATGCCATAGATTGAGTCAACGCAAAATATGGTCTTATCAATAAGCTATGTTTTGAGTTAAATTCAAATCATGGCATTTAAAGTGCATGCCATGTTTTGCGTTAACTCAATCTACGGCATCACAGTCATGGGCTATAGCCCACGACTGTAATGCCATAGATTGAGTCAACGCAAAATATGGTCATAACCAGAAAGACACATTTTGAATTAAATTCAGTTCATGGTCTGACGTTAACCCAACAACATGTGACGTACTTCTTCCATGGAGCATTCAATATTTATTATATTTGACGGCGGAAAGTTGTATGTTCGAAGTGATTCTGATTCGTTCTCCCTTGGTAGTAGAAAAATCCAGTCATTGTTGCCTAGAAACTATCACCGAGCCGTCGTTTGTACCTTATGCCGCATTTTGAGATATTTCAATCTGTGGTGTATTACTCATGTCATACATTGAAATAATGCTAAACGTGGTGCGAGCTATTGCAAAATTATCCCGTGTATGAGCACTTTCCACTAATAGCATTAAGTGAGGGATGAATCGTGAACTTTCGTAAAGAATGAGGACCGTAGTATGAGTTGTCGCAAAATGCGGTTGCTAGACTTGGACGTATTTTGCGTTATTGCTAAATAAGACTTTCAGCTAAATGACACATTTTGAATTAATATTTCTAACTCAAACTACGTATTTTGGATAATGACATAGTTTGAGTTATTGCAATTCATGTCTCCATGAAAATGACATAGTTTGAATGATTTGAATGGATTATTTCTATCTCAAACTGTGTCATTTTTAACTTGAAGTATCGCTTAACCTTCTCGATAGCCGACAAGTAGCACCATCCAGCAGTTTTCTTTTCCCCGTAACTATCAGATTGACCAGTTTTACACTAGCACTTCAATTATTTAACCCGATTAACTTTTGAAAGTCAGATTTTGTAATATCCCTCCTTCCCTATTTATTAGGGCAGGTGTCGCATGTAGTTACTGTAGGTCAACGTTATTCAGACGACGGACTGAATTAAACTCACAACCTGGCTTATTAATAAGACCATATTTTGCGTTGGCTCAATCTATGGCATTATAGTCGTGGGCTATAGGGATCCATGACCGCGATGCCGCAGATTGAGTTACCGCGAAACATGGCATGCACTTTAAATGCCATGATTTGAATTTAACTCAAAACATGGCTCATTAATATGACCATATTTTGCGTTGACTCAAACTATGGCATTATAGCCATGACCGCGATGCCGCAGATTCAGTTAACGCAAAACATGGCATGCATCTTAAATGCCATGATTTGAATTAAACTCAAAACCTGGCTTATTTATGAGATCATTTCATGAGTTGACTCAATCTATAGCATCACAAGTTGAATTTAGCTTACCCAGAACGTGTTACTGTGAAGAGGAAGGAAGCAAAGTGTATAGCTACCTGGGGAATAACGGTATCTACCAGTCTTCCCTTGAAGTGAAATAACCCAGCCAAATTAAAACAAATGTGAGATTTCACAGTGCAAACAATAAACAAAACTAAAAAAAATTATCTTTCAAGTGATGATCCCATGAGTGACCCCATCTCCAATAATTAAGTAAGGAAATAAGTAAATAAATAAATAAGTAAATAAATAAGTAAAATTAGTGTGAATGGTAACATTTTTAACTTTCTTTACTTCCTTTTTTTTCAATGTGCATGGAGAAATATTACAACCTTTTTAATTATTTGCCATAAGCTTGAACTTAGTTTAAAAGATGAACTTTCTCCATCAGGTGCTTTCTTCTTCTTCTCCTTTTTTTTTTTTTTTTTTCAATTTAATGTACAAGCTACAGATACTTGAACCAGATATACAAGCCTCGTAGAATATGCTTCGTAATGAAAATTAAAGCCCTCTGAGCTTTGGACTTTTGGTGTTAAAAAAGGGCATCTTTGAGGGGCTACACCCAATGGATAACAAAGAGTTTATTTTTTGCATTATCAATGTCCTTTAAGCGTTTTAAAAAAGGCTGGAAATATTTGTGTAAATCAGCACCTTTGCTTCAGATTCTCATGTGATTTTAACTTAAGGGCCAGATAATTAAGCTGTCATATTTTAACTTGTTAGAGTATGTTGAATCTCACATGTGTTGTAGCCTAACGATCCATTGTGCGCAGCCCTTCAACTTTCAAGCGGTGTGTATGGTCAAAGAAAAGGATAAACAGTTTACTTAAACGTGCTTTAAAGGGAACCTCCAATCTTACAACAAATTGGAGCTAAATTGTAGGGAATAATATTACTAGATTTCCAATTTTGTTTTAACGTGGATAAAGCATCTAAGTGTACAAAAAAGTCGATATCATCATCACCTATTTTCGCTTTTAAATTTCCCGAGTGCGGCCATTTTGGATTTGGTGACATGTAATGGTTGCCCTGTTGTTTAACAGAAAGGATTTTTTGCCTCATTTGCTTCCTGACAATAGCTGCAACTATTACACATCATCAAATCCAAAATGGCTGCTGCTGGGTAATTTAAAAGTGAAAATAGGCGATGATGACATTGATTTTTTGGACACTTAAATGTTACATCTACGTTTCAAAACAAAATTTGGAAGCTAGTGATTTTATTTTGTAAGAGTGGAGGTTCCCTTTAAAACCACAATGTACCATACCAAAGTAAAAGTAGAAAAGAGGATGTCATTAATCAAATCACTATCAGAAAAAACGATTTTCTTATAAATATCATTCCAAACATGCTGGGGCTTCCACTATTTTCTTCTACCAAAGCAAACATTTCTTCATGATTATTGAACAAGGTTTACTAATATCAACGTCCTTGACCTTTCTGCAGAGAGCAATGAACTATCATCATGAAAAGTCATTAGTTTCTTTAACAGATTACAAGTGCTTAGAAACCTCTAAGGTGCATCCATGACTCAATAGTGCACATTAAGCTAGATGTCAAGTTTGATGCATACAGTCAACAATCTTCAACATGAGAGGTGTTTCTTGTATAAAATTGGTGTAAAAGTGGAAAAACTTGTGAAGTACTTGCACTTGCTTATACATTGATCAGTTGCATTATGTCACTACTAAATGCTGAATGGACAAAATCACGTTGTGCTTCACTTTAGTTAGCCTCTAAATGCTGTTAAATGTCATCTTCACATATCACTTCCGCATCATCATCACTGTCTTCCACATCATCCTTGTCATCTGTCTCCTCTTCATCACTTTCTGAAAAATCTTGTCCAGATATACACTTCATCATGTTGTCATGATTTTTTCCCTCTTCATCTGAGGACATCATCTCATCCTCTTCATCCTCTTGATCATCTTGATCCTCAGAAGAGAGAATTTCCTCCAGTATGTCAAGGAAGGGAGAGGAAATTCTGTACAAAAGAGGCAAATGTCTCTTGTTAGTTTGTACTTAAAGATACTTTTTCGCAATAACTTAGTCTGGGAAATTACTGTATTGCTCCACAAAGTTAAGGTGACTAAAAAATGCAATGAACTCTCTTTGTTTGACATATCTAAATCATTCAATTGATCTTTAAGTAGATCTCGTGACATTTTGTTCCTTCTCATTCTCAGACTGGCTATGTTCCCTTTTCAGGGCTGTGCTCTAACGGCGCCCAGTGGCCCCTGGTGACTTGTTCTTGCCTTTGGGTGAAAAGGAAATCTTAGTTCTTGTAAAAACTACTATACTGGGCACCCTGGATTTCAAAGGTTTGAAGTTGTGGGCTACCACAACTTTTTCCTTAGAGCACAGCCTTGCTTTCTCTCCATTTCATATTTTCCTTGCTTTATCGCATGGGTTTAGCCTTGTTCTGTTCATTTACATGTGGTCTAGTAGTCTAACTAATTTGGCTTGACCTAAACGGTTAAGTAGGCTAATGTAAAATACGGTATTTGGCATGGGCCTTGTGGATGGAAAATATGAAATGAACTACAGTAAGCAGCCAGACTCCCTGCCACCAACGTGTGACAAGTAAGATCACAATCAAAAACTTCCCATAAAATCAAGTACTGTTTGCGTTTACAATATAGCTACATGTAGAGCAAAGTCAAACAACATTGGCGTCGTTTACATACTTTATGTAAAGATGCACAGATAACCTGCACCCCAAGTTAAGCAGCTCAAATTTTGGGGAAAAAAGTTTTTCTAGTTAAATTCGAAAGAAATTTAAAGTTGAGTCTTTAGAAGTCTTCTGTCTTTGAAGTTGTACCCACAATTTTAGCTCTTTAGTGGAATAAACATCATGTTCACAACTATGACATATGATTGATGTTAAACCAGTCTGTTCTTTGTTGACAGGAATTTCTTCATTGAATGGACAGTTTTTCATAGAATTTTGCATGTTCGTTGTTCTGAATGTTCATAGCTTAGTAGCCACGCATTAGTTTGGATGATGGAAGACAAAACACTGGCGATCGAGAAGGAGGATTGAATGCTGTTGAAGTTACAGGCCATTGTCAAACACTGTAAACAATTTTGTGGGGGAATGGAAATTCCATGTAGTGTGATTTCTCCAGTTCAAGAAAAGCAACCATAAAGCATTTGAAAGATCTTTTAATGAAGGTTTAGCACTATTAAACAGCAAGAAATGTGCATTTGAAAGAAACTAATACTTGCCTTACCAACGACTCATTCACATCAGACTACTTTAGCTTGCAATGCATTCCTGATCTACGATTACTAATAGTTTATTTTCAATACGGCAACCGCTTTTTGACGATATACAGATAGTTGCATAAAATGTCTAGAAATTGAGATATCGTTGAAAAATAGTAAATAAACAACCTGTCAAAGTCTCAGGGATGTGTGATATCCTGTCCTTTATCGAATTTAATTCAGCAATATGTACCACTCAAAATTACAGAGTTTAGTATAGAGCGGCCTGGGAAACATCTGCAGTTCAGTTTGGCCTATCATTGGGCTGTTTAACTTTCAAACATTCGTATGCACACTTCTCTTGAAGCATATTAGTTGTTCAAACCTCACAAACACAAGGTAAACCTACATTTTTGTGTGTGTGGCATGTTGAATTCTTGTTGTTGTACTATTTTGGGCTAGTGCTTGCGCAGAAATGCCCGAAGTGAGCTTTGCGGATCAAACACAATCTGATGACAAAGGAACGGGCAACAGTTTTAGACTTGGATCTTCTGGTGGAAGTCCAAGTAATTATTACAATTTACAGAGAGTGCTTGTATACACATATAATATTACAAAACTACATTTACATACATGTTTCAAAAGTATAAAAAAGCAACACAATGTACTCACTCCATGGTGAAATTTCCAAAATTTGGAAAAAATCTCTTCCTTTTTAGGCAGAACTGGCAGCGTTGACTGCATCTCCAGCATGTTGAGTAATAACTGTACTTCACGCAGTCATCCTCCTCAGAGTAGGACTGCTTCTCCTCCAGCAACAGTGATGGCACTACTGGGTTTTTGCCTTCCCTGATATTTCCCTTTGTTTTCTGGTTCTTGATTCGGGAAGATATTAGGGTTAGCAGCACCTTTGTGGAAATCTCACCCGGTCTCCAATTACGTACAGGTCAATGAATTAAGAGTTGACAACAGTATAAGTTATAAAACTGCTATATTGACTTTAAAGTTGGACCTCTCCTCATGGACAGCACAATAATGTGGACAGCCATCTGTTAAGCCCTGGTAACTCTAAATGTAATGGTATGTTAGCTTTAAATTGTTTCTCTGATTTGTTTTATCTTGTCGTTCCGAAACATTTTCTAGTCCTTTTTATATCCCCCCCGCCGCCCCGGATATAAGCCAAACCCAAACCCAAACATGTATCTCTATCCCATATAGTTTTCACGTTAGAAATGATTTCATGTGAGCTGTTTTTCTCTGGCGGTACATAACACTGTACTCAACCTAAGGTACAGTGTGGTTGAATTGGTTGTACTCAGGACAGTCATTAACCGCCGAAATTTTGATCCTATGCGTTATTTTAGTGTACTTTCGGAGATGCTAGCATACTTCTTTTGCTACTCTAAAATTAGAATTGAAATAAAGTTATATATGTATGTATGAAGGGGGCTGTGTAAAAACGTTTTAAAGATTTTGCTCAAAAGTTAACATTTCAGCAATGTGTTTATTCGAATAAACATATCTGCTACACATACTGACAAGATGAGATGACATAAAATTTGAAAGTTTCTTTTTTTTGGAAGGGGGGTGGGTGGCGTGGGCATGGGGGTGCTTTGAACCCCATCTCTCTTGAGTTTTAGTTTAGCTTTATTCATCCCTTAAATGCTTTGGTGTTTGAAACTTCCCCTCCCTCAGAATATCCAGTGATCTTTCCTGGGGTGGATATTGATATTTTTCTGCAACTGCAATTGCAACTGCAACATGTACTCTACTACTCTGAGCCTATGTGACCAAGTCTTCAGCCAAACATTTTACCTACTAAATTCTGGAAGGTTGACCTTGACCTCAGGACGCTTTACGGTGGATAGTTCAACATAGCAGAGACAGAGCTTGAGCAAGCTTTGATCACCATGTGCTCTACGTTCAAAATTTCCTGTTTAAATGCATATCAACTGACTTCAATAAGAATTTAAGAATTTGTGAGTCAGAGGAAATAGCGATAACATTTCCATCAGTGTGAATGACGCTTATTTCAGTATCATGCAAGCTTTGCCTTCAATATTCTATTTCTTTGCCACTGGTCATGTTGTAGCTGTTGTGTCACTTCTAGTGAATTTGATGAAGGGCCAAGTCAGTTAGTTAAGTAGTATTGGCATATTTTTGGGTTAGTCTGAGTGATTTGGAGGAAGGAAACTTTGCCATCGGTCGACCATAGTGCGCAGTGCATCAAGCGAGCTGCTAGGTAATAAGCTGCACAATTTTGCTGTCTGCATCTTGTGAACTGAAGAAAAATCTACTAGTTGGCACCTGCAGTCTATGCCATCAGTGTTTGATAACTTCTGACCACTTCCCCAAGACGTTTTGGGATCGCTGCATGGGCGAATTTCATCTGATTTAATGTAAGACCATGAGAGATCGAGCTTTGTTGTTGTACCATGTGTGATAATTTAACGTAGGTTTCCTCTATGTTTGATCGACTGATAAATGCTTCAGATTTCTAATTTGGTCGTGTCTAAATTCTTACTTGCCTTAGTCTCTTGTAACACATCATATTACTAAAAAACAAATCGGCTCCAGCGCATTGATACGTTTACAAATTTGTGAGAGAAAGAAGCATGCATAAGGATTAATTTTACTTGTCATTGCTGGACAGTTGCTTGATTGTGATTGGCTGGGATGCCCGTGAGTCAAACAATGGGAAAGGAATGTTGGTTGTAGGTAAGCAGGCATTAGTGGGGAGGAGGTGAAATATGAGTCCCTTACAACAACTGCGTGGGAGGCTACTTGACAGCTTGATTGGGTATCACATTATTGCCCAATAGAATAATTAAGGGCAGTGTCCTCATTTTTGCATGATTTAGAGAAGCTCAAAAAGCACACCCAACTATAATGGTTTAATTTTGTCCAACAGTACTCAAAAAATAACAGGAATGCATTAGGGAGTTGGATGTCAACTATTGTAAACATGATTTCTTCAAAATGCAACTTCTTATCTGTGTACAGAGACAATATCCCTTTCATAGTCATCTATTGCATATCCATTCCATATCTATTGCCCTAGCATCTTGGGTGTAAAGCTCAAAACTGTTTGACTCCCTAAAAAAAATGGAACACTTCATTTAGTCCATTTCACTGATTTCAGCTATAAAAAGGAAAACTAGAGTCAGGCAAAACAGCTACCGTATTTACCCGTGTATAATGCGCACCCTATTTTTCAAGACAATTTTCGAAAAATAAAATAAATGTGTTAAATAACCACCATTTGGTTAGAGAAAATTCTGACTCGATCGAACGGCTGGAATTATGTACTCGCGAAAAACAAATGCAAATTTTCTGCCTGTTCGGGTTTAGTCATTTATAGCTTTAAAAAAAAAAACTCCATCTGTTTTAGTTAGAAAGTGTATTTCTCTGATATTCAAAAGGCTTTCGGTCACTATCAGGTTGTTCTGACTTTGGTGAAGCTTGTGTTTCGTGTACCGGGATCACTAATTTGTTAATTACAAAAGGCAATCGAAAATTGTTTCATCTGATAAGATTAGCGCATTCCCGAGCATTGAGACGGCACGAGAGAATGATTTAGACACCGGTTATAGGAATTCTCAATTGCTCGAAGACTCTTCGTGGTTGCCGTGTAAAAATTTTCGCTTTCATTCCCTGACACTTTATGTTTTCGCGTATCTGAATGCTAAATAAAGGTCAACAAATGATCATGGTGTCATATGTTCAATCAAGCGTAACGCGGTGCGAAATAAAGATAATCATCTCCTGTGAAAGGCGCCTCCGACAATTTGCAGTTTTAAAAGATTTTGAATCGTCCACAGCCTCTGCAAAATATACCTCACTTATTTTGTCTTCGTTCTGAGCTGCTGTACTTCGAACAAAATAATTTTGAACAAACTTTGGCTCACAAAATGCGTGTTTCGTTAATACCATATGTAGCAAATAAGAGGATATTTTGTTTGGTCTGTATGCAAATTTTTAGCGTCTGCTCACAGAACATTTGGCCGGTTTTTCACGGTTTTTCCAGTCAGTTTATCGGCGGTAATTTAAAAGCAGCTGTGATAGGTTATTTGCTTGTTTATTATAACAACGGCATGGACAACAGCCTTTTGAATTCTTGTTTACCAGTTTTTGTGCCTAGTGCTCGTAGAGCTCAAGGCACTATGTTATCGTGCACACGTGTGTGTCCGTAACTCGGGTTTTTCTCGTATTCTTTCGCCAACAACCCGAGACCACTTTCGAGCAATGTTCGTTTGATTTTCGTATCCCGAGAAGACATGACGTAGATGGAAACGTTTTACTTCGATCGCTCCATGTGCTCACATTGCGCGTTTGTTCAACGACGTTGGTAAGTTTTCTATGTTTAAGATAAATTTATCTTACTTTCCTTCTAGAGCCAGGCTCAACTTTCGGTGGATTTTCAAAGAATTTGATCTTTAAAGCAACATGACGGGATTTCTCGAGAATTTTCTTGCTTTATCGGTAAAGAAACTGAAGAAAGTGTTGATGATTCTTCCCTCGATCAGTGGCCGTGGACGAGCGTTTCCTGCCGAATCCTGTCGTTATATGCCTTGTTTAGCGATCAGTAACTTCTACAGAAGATGGAATTTCCATGCAAATGTAGCAAATCCTATGATAAACAGCCAAAAGATGTACCGCCTCGATCCTACTACACTCGTTGGCGAGTGCTATAAACTCCCTCGGGAGTGCCAAACGTCCCTTCGGGCAGCCATAACTAACCTCCCTAGGGAGTGCCAAATGTCCCTTCGGGGGAGCCATAACTGAACTCCCTTGGAAGTGCCAAACAAAATCCCTTTAGGGAGTTATAAATTTATCAAAAGACAACAATGACCCAACTTCTTTGAAAGCGCCAATCAAAGTTGAGCCTTGTTCTAATGAGTTATCAAATAAATGTAAGCCATGTAATGAAAATCACAGACACTCGACTATGTGTAAAACATGCTAAATGCAGGATGAGAGAAAGAGAGCCGTCTCAGATCAAGATGAAAACTATTAATATATATATTTAGCCAAGCCTAAAAGCGGAGCTCCAAAAGCATTCTTTTTCTACTGGCATTTACATATAGTCTGCTTGTCATATCACCCATCTGACCTCACTCAAGCTACAGACCCAATGCTGTAGAAAATAATATGGAAAGGTGATCTGAGCCAGTGGCACAGTGGATTTGGACCCCACGTGGATTTGCACCCTCCAGTCCAGATCTGCTTGTGGATCAGATTTGGGCCCCCTAGTCCAGAACTGCTAGCAGATATGAATCCCCTTTTACGAATTTGGACCCCCACCCCTCCTAAAAACAAGCGTTCTATTGAGTAAGGTAATAAAAATTCCTTTCCAAACTGAGTTTGGAGATGTTAAAAAAGCAAAATAAAAATATTGAGGTAGGTTTTTTTTAAAATAATCTTAAATACCTTGTGTAAAAAAGAACCTGCAAAGCTAGTTTTCGTCTATAAATTTTTAAAACAAAACATTTCTTAACATCTTAGAGCAATACCTAAGGACAGGTCTGTTTCCCCGTTCAACTGTAGGCAACTTAGATACATACTTAGCTACTTAGGTATGGTTTAGAGCCACTAGAAATTGGTGAAGAAGCCTGGTGATTGCTCCTTGGAATCAGTATCACATCAGATATATAGTGATTAAGATCATCACTTCAAAATGAATGCAATTTCAATTATCCACAGCCTCCCATGAGACAGTCAGAAATCGGAAATTGTATATCCTCTGGATATATGTATGCCTCACAAAAATTATGAAAGAAAGATACATGGAAATCAATAAAAATATTTAGATGCCATGAATTAAGACCAAGATATTTATTTTGATCAATTACTTCTTGACCTTACTATCACAAAAAAAAACTGCTTGCTAACATTAAGTTCATCACTCAATGCACCTACAGTGTTTTCAAAAAGAAATCCAGCTGCTCTTCTGGCCAGTTAAGTGCAAGACCAAACAACTTGATAATAATATATTGGGCATTTGGTTGATACCACTATCAAGGTGATTCATCAAAGCAAAAGTGCTGGAAATCCGTTAGCCATCTTAACTTGATCTTAACATACTTCATCAAACATCAGAGATTCCATTAAACATTAATGCCAAATGTCATCCAAACATCCCACAAGATTGGTGTGACCAGCTACTAATAAAATTAATTGAAAGACTGTATGCAGGAGGAGGAAGTCCAAAGGATGTGTACATTGATGAGAAAGAGCTTACTTTAAGTTTAATTTTAAGTTTTAAGTTTAATAATACTTTGTCATGTGAATACAACTAAGTTGACACAAAACAAAAAAGTGCATGACTGGAGAATAATTGGGAGAAACTAAATTCCCATACAAAGAATATTATCTAATATTACACATTCTAAAAACTAAGAGGTGAAATTTAAACGTGGCCCAAAGCTAACCTAATCAAATTAAATCAAATACTTGTCTCTTACAAGTCACCCCTGATTTGAGATTGAGACTAAAAATCATGAAGTAATCCAAAGCAAACCTAATTAAATTACATACTTGTCACTCACAAGCTACATCTGATTTAAAATTGACACTAATAATGTAATAGATAGGACTTAAAACTGCTTAAAGAAGGTGCATGCATGATGTTCGATGGAACACCATTCCAGTCTGTTATGTAGCGATTAAAAAAAGAAAAGCTGAAGGCCATATATATATTTAGCCATGCCAAGCCTAGAATCGGAGCTGCACACTCTCACCGAGCAACTTCGCAAGAGTTTATTTGGGCCAGTTTAATTTGTGTCCAAAACAATTGAGCAGCAGCAGGGAAAACGAAGAGTTTTCGATAGTAAACGTTTGCAAAAAAGAAAAAAAAAAGACGGACATTCTTGAGTCTAACTACTTTGAGATGAAAGCGTAAAGGGATTCAAAGCGGATCAAAAAAAAAACAAACAAAACAAAACAAAACAAAACAAAAACACTGCAAGCGAACAAAGTACGATGCCGGCGAGTGTTTGCTCGAAGAAGGAGAAGGTGGAGAAATTAAAGAAGACTAGCTAGTAATTAAAATAGCTTGTAATGATTAAGCTAGGAAAATCGGTATTTATTTGACATAAATGCCCCTAGAAAAAAAATAAAGGGTACAAACTCTTCGTTTACAGCAGTCAACAGGAATTGACCGCGGTTCAGAAACAATATAACAACAAACATAAGACTTATTACAAGAAAACAAAGCACAATATGAATAATATTTCTTCGAAGATTCTTGGAGAAGGTGCAGAAATTGGACAGGTAACAAAACTATCTTGTATTAAGCTAGAAAATTTCCTCAGCAGATTTGACATAAATGTCCGTAGAAAAGACAAAAAAGAGGTCCGTACCTGATCGTTTAGAGCAGTCAACAGGAATCACTGAGACAGCAATCACTCGGAATGCGACAGAGCTGAATAATAGAGCCATTTCCCACAAAATCTTTCCTTGGCTTACACAAAACACTTAAGTGCTTTGATGGTTTTACTGTTACTTCCCATGTCTTCCGAAGAACCTTCTTCAATTAATGATTCTCAGTGGCAAAACATCATCCAGATAACGAAGAAAGCGCTTGCCAAACCAAACGAGCATTTCTCTCGCAGACCCGTCCACTTTAAAATTTATCAAAACCAGCCAGCCAGTCAACCCATTTCGCTGTTTTTAACGTCCAAACGCTGATTCTTACCGGTTCAAACAAACGACATGTTTAAAGACGGCGAAACTTAATTGTTGTTTACAGGCTGCTTTCGACGAAGATCTCTTAAAGACTTGACGAAGTGAAGCGCGCTGGGTTTTGACTGTTTTGGCAGCATTTTGACAACTTAATGTCAGATTTTGAGAAGTGCACATGCACATGCATTTGATCGGATTTTTTATTTTTACTCGAGCTCGAGTCTCCCCCTTTAATGCTTAATTTTACGAGGACTCATTGCGATTACGTGTTGATAAGATAAGGGCAAAAGTTTCTTAACGCTACTGTGAGGAACCAAGGTCGAAAAACAGTCAGCCAAGCCGAGTAAAAACACTCGTTCGCTTGCAAAGAAAACAACGTAACAAAACAAACAAACAATTCAACTACTTCTTTGCGTCCAAAACGAGTACAGATGATTGTTATTTATATCCATTCGAGAGAAAAATACAAGTTTCATTCCTGAACAAAAGTAACAACGATTAAACCAAATGTTAAGCTTCTATTTATTTAATTTACCTCAGTCCTGTGTTGTAGAGGTTTCTACCACTTGAAAATGCGTAAGCTTCAGTAAAGTAAAAACAAGCATCCGCAAAAATAGCGAACGGTTTGTCCAAAGAAAGAGCTTTTTCCACAGAGTTTGAGCTACTCATTCCTCCCATTAATACCGGTGAACTGTTAAGTGACTTTTCTTGGTGAGATGCAAGATGCCGCGGTGAAGTGAAAGCCCTTGAAGCGTTGAATTATACTGTTTTCAACCGCACAATCTTTGAAGCTTTTCCTGAGAAAAATCTTCCGTCCTTCCTTTCATCACTTGAAAATTCACCTTCCGGAGTATCTTTTGACAAGTTCTTGATCTTTATGCTTTTTACGCGAAAGACAAACTTCGATCGAAGAAGATGAAGTTGTTTTTCTCAAAATAAAGAAACCAACTGAATGTGAAATTACCAGCCGCAGAAAGCGCGCGAAAAATTTTAACGGCCTCGATTTGATTTGGGTCTCCCACACTTCGCTTGAGCCTGCGATCCAATCGAAAGCAAGTACCTGGTCAGCGGTCAACTTCAAAAAAACAGCTGACCTCGATGAGGTCTTAACTTGAGCCCGCGATATGGTCACGTTACACTGGTCAGCGGATACCTTGTTTTGACAGGTGTCAATTGGCTATGAGATGGATGTCCAGTATCAAAGATGTACGCTGTAAAGTAGCTGGTCAGCTGGGCCAGGTGGAGTATGGCCGCCATGTTGGATTATTATGATTATTATTAGGATATTATTAATTATTGGGCGACTCCGTCGTCGTCGTCGTCGTCGTCGTCGTCGTGCGTACGCGCCCACGAGCAATACCGCTAGCCATTTTTACCATGAGAAAAGCAGTTGACGGGTTTCTATAGGTATGGTGCTCCGCTTGACGGCCCTTCGGGCCGTCGGAGCTCCGCTATTAATTTGCTCAAAAAGAAAAAGTCACGTGACAAATTCAAGAAAATGGTATTGAAATATGTACCTGTTTCATCTATTTTGTACAAAGTTGCAAAATATTTCAAGCGTTGGAAAATGAAGTATATTCGCAAAGAAAATAGTTTCTATAGTTCACATTTTTATACATTTAAAGTTAAGGGAGAAAGATATACTGTGGCTAAACACAAAGTGTCATTATCAGGTGATGTTGAATTAAATCCTGGTCCCATGTTTGGCAATACTTTTGAAACCATTTCCTTTACCAACCAAAATTTTGTATTGCGATATAGAATGCTTAGACATGGATTACAGCCATTAGATGTAGGTGGTGAAGGTGATTGTTTATTTAAATCAATATCGCATCAGTTATATGGTGATTCAAATTAGAGCAACAGCTGTGAGATTCTTATCTGATAATCCTGATCGGTTCTTAGTTGATATCACAAATATCGGTTCATATCGGTTCATATCACAAAAGACCAATTAGAAGATTTGTTCCTAAATGCTGGCACAGTAAAGATGGTTGTAGATAATTCTATGCATGTCGTAGATCAGTTTCTTCCAAAAGCCATATAGAATAACTTTCCTTATACAAACTCTTTCACAGCTATTCTTGAGATGAAAGATTTGTTTAAAGACATCAACCTCATTTACCAAAGGAATTGAAGAACACTCTTGCTGAAGGCTGTGTTGACTTTATTTTTGAAAATTACCGAATCATGCGTTGTATGCAACAATACCTATATGATGAAAATGCTAAAACCTGCAAACGTAATCGACTTTGTAGACTATACAACAGTATACAACATCAAACTTGCGTTTGCACACCATTTCAGGTGCCAAATTAGACACAACTCAACAACTCTGATGCTGTATTGTGAAGTTTGAGTCTGGTCAAATTTCTACTCGACAACCATAAGACTCTTCTTACAAATAGTTTATGGCATAATTACTATAACCGTAATAGAAAGTACCATTACATGTTTTTATTACTTAGTTCTTGTTCAATTATGAATTGTTACAGTTGATACTTATTTCACAATAAAGTTTTATGTTGTTGTAACAAAATTTATTATAAAAGTTTACAGCATAATTACTATAAATCGAAAGTACCATTACATGTTTTTATTCAGTTAGTTCTTGTTCAATCATGAATTGTTACAGTTGATACTTATTTCACAATAAAGTTTCTTGTTGTTGTTGTATCATGTAGTCATTGCAGATGATACTATTTTTCATATGACTAGGCACATGTAGTCATAGACTGCCTATTTTTTATCCTTTGTTAACCACATGCGTATGCAAATTAGGGAAGCGATCTAGAAACAAAAGGTTCCGTGTATAATACGCAGCGCAAATTTCATGCAAAAAATCTTAGGAAAAAAGTGCGCATTATATACGGGTAAATACGGTATCTGTCAGCTATCAGCATTTTGACAGGTCTAGAGGAGTTTGCAACTGAAGAATAGATGAATAAATTACATCATATGCCAAAAAAGTAACTAAAAATAAGATATAAACAAAGAGAGACCATGAAATGGGCTTTAATTGCTAGATATAGATTAATACAAAAATTTTGAAATTTCATAACTGCAATAATGTTAAAATCTACATCATCTCACATACCATCTGACTGCCCTTTTGATAGAGCTGTCGTTGGCTCCACACCTTGCGGCCCATCGTGCTGCAGAACGTCTTATACTGTGAGTAGTGAACTCTTTGCTAAAAAGAGTCTTTGACATCTGAAACAATATAAAAGTATGCCACCACCAATAAATGATATCCGGAACAAACTGCAAGTACACTATCCAAAAGAAAATAATAATTTATTAGGTACCCTTCCTTGCATCCTTCCCCACATCTCCCATTTCATATCCCTATGCCCTAAAACTTACATCCATTCTTGACTAATCTTTTTCATGCTGCTCTTATTTTGATATGTTAATTTGGCACAAAATTTTATCATTTACTTGCATCAACCTCTCTAAACTCAGTTACTATTAGTCTGTTTTCATAGTAGACAATAAATATAAGAAATATAAATACCTCCAAAAAGGTTTTCCGGTATGATGTGACACCACGAGCACAGTTGGGAAGCACAGCTCTGTTGTTTTTAGCAACTCGAGGAAATATATAATTTTGACCTTTTTTAATTCCTATAGGTATAACAACAAAAACATTATTGCTTATTACTCGGGCTGCGCGCGTCTCGCGCGTCGCCCGGGTCTAAGATTACCGACGGTTATTCTTTTTCGTCGTCGAGTATCATCCACAAAGTGCACTTCCGGCGTTTCTGCGCAAGCGCTAACTATTTTTAACAGAGTGATGCCTGTTGTCACGTATCGGAAAATGTCGATTCATCTTGTGTCTTTTGAAGTCTGAACAAACAATATGTTAAGAGAAGTGCCTATGCAAATGATTGCAACTTCAACGGCGAGAAGAAAGTTTTTAACATGAGTAAACTTAACGGCAGATGGACTGCCGTGTTTCCTCGTGTCTGCTTCAGTAGACTGCGAGTAGTCTCTAATTTTGGCGACGGATTGCGGGAGCACGTGCGCGCGCGAAGTTGCGAGGAGACGCGACGCGAGGGGAGCGCCAAAAATTAGAGACTACAGACAAAGGGAGTTTGACCTTTCACGGCCGAGTGATTCGGAAGTGTAAATCTCATACAACAGCAAGAATGATGCCTGTTGTCACGTATCGGAAAACGTCGATTCACCTTGTGTCTTTGAAGTCTGAACAACTAATATCTTAAGAGAAGTGTCTATACGAATGTTTGCAAGTTTAACAGTGAGACGAAAGCTTTTAACACGACCAAAATTTAACTCCAGATGGATTGCCGCCGTATTCCCCGTATCGGGTGTCTGGAGAACTCAGACCTAGAAAACTCAGACCTCAGACCTAGAAAACTCAGATCCCCCCCAATCTGGAAAACTCAGACCCCCTCAAAACTATACAAATAAACGTGGAC
>JAEMWC010000486.1:305000-317500 GCA_016490735.1 Pachyseris speciosa
TAGTTCATGGGATCGTAAAACTCTTCGTTTTCCCTACTGCTATTTAATTTGTTGAACACAAATTAACTCAAGAAAAGCCATGTGAAGTTGCTCGATACCAGTACAAAAATAATAATCGTGGAACTCCGCTTTTAGGCTTGGCTAAATATAGATATTATTGTGTGTGTCTTACGAAAATACAAAGCAGGTTTTCCAGTTTGCGTTAAGCATTTGTTTGAGGTTCCTGTAAGAGGCCATACATTGCCTCGGTAACAATTTTCGTCCGGCTACGGCCCAGAAAATACAATGCCGATACCGCTAAAAGATAATAAGTTTCTTCTCTTATTGTCTTCAGTTTTTTTTGCTTGTTTTTCCTGCTAAAATGCGCAAAAAATAACAGGTTTATCTCGAGTGTGACTTTTCACTTGGCATACATGGAGGGGCCGAAATGTACGGTGAAGAAAACCAAATTTTCTCGAGCAGATGGGTTACCATTTTTCTTAACCATGGTGATACATCCGCTATTAATAAAAACACTTTTTGAAATAAAATTGTGGAACAGCTAAATGCTTTACTTTACAACAATGCTGAATAATTAATGAAAAAGATAAAATTATGTGCCATCGTGTTTATTCCACATTTTTCCTTCAATTACTCACGTAAATTAGCTACCCGAGAGTAACGGCTACCCATAGTATAACGGCTATCCGAAATTACCGGCTGCTGCCGGAAAGTTGCGGCCTCTTAGGCCTTCTGATTTCGAAAGTAACGGAGGCCGCTACTTTTGGCGAGAGAAAGATCGGGAAAGCAAGGCAGTTTTGTAAACTGAAAGCTAACATTACGCTTGAACCAGTAGTAAAACTTAACATAAAATTGAAGCTGTAGAAAACAATTATTCTCGTTTACTGTTTTTAAAGAAATTAATGGTGTTTTTTATATCTGTTTTTGGCGGAGTCGTCCTGTCCTGACACCCCTCCAATTATACAGGGCGCGTCTACGACCTGTAAAAGAAAACAATAACATTGGATCTTTTTCTTTTAGATGAAGGTGAAGAGCCCTGTTGTTGAGGGCGTACACAGTGGATTAGAGTCAACGTTGAAATTTATAATTTGGCTTCCCGACACAAATTTATATCGGGAAGGGATTAATGTGCTATTTCTTGTACTTACGTTCAAGTCGAATGTTGGCCTCATCAGACAACAAACTTTATTTGGACCACACTTTTGGTCGTGATCAATTTCAATGAAGCCGTGTGGACACGAGTCACCGTGGAGACAAGTGGCCCAGTCTGTATTCGCGATCACCTTTGTACAACGACCGGATACTCGGTGGTCTAACATACAAACGAAAACGAACGATGTTATAGTTAGATACAGAGAGTGCAACGCAAACTAATGTGGGTTGAGAACAACATAGCACGTGCCAACCAGACACCTTTAACTCGTCAAAGTGTGTCACAAGATAAAATGCGCCTCCGTTGCCGAAAATTGGGAAACATCTAACTCATGTAACAGGTATCCTGCGAAATCGCGCGGAATACTGATACTTAGCCCACGATGCCGTAGACCGAGTTGCTAAAATCCGGGATATTCCGCAAGATTAAGCAGGCTAATTGCACGACGAATATTGAGCGCTCCGCGACCATATTTGGAGATTTTCACAATCTGTTAAATAACAACTTTTAGTATAAATCTACTAGCGTTCTATCACGAATGCCGTTCTCTGATTGGCTACGCTACTCGCTATCTATTCTGTGATAGACAGCGTGTAGCGATTGTCAACGAAATGGCGCCGCTTATTCGTGTTTTTGAAGTGTCTGTGAGGAGTTTTTTAGTTTTGAACGACTAGTAGATTTATACTAAAGCAATAGGGGGATTAATGCTGACGTCATTGTTTACATTTTTACTCATTTGCATACGGCTTTGCTTACAGAAGGAAACATGTTAGATGTGATTTGACTCCAGGCAGCTAAAGAGCTAGTGAAATTTAATACATTGTGAGACTTTTAACTCTTTAAGCGTAGTATTCAGGGAGATATTGTCTTCCAAAAACTGCAAAATTTCTGGGTGGCAAAAGCACTAATGAGCTCATACATTCTTTGCAAAATTTTGAGTTTTTAAACCCGCGTTGCACAAAAAGTGTTCAATACATGAGGCTCATCTTCACTGGCAGAGTTATTCATACCACGACCTTTCAATATTCAGAACTGATTTATTTGTAGCTCCATCAGAAACTGAATTGTTCATGCTAATGAGGCAAATATTGTAAACAAGGATTCCCCTATTGGATTATTCGCTCTCGATTTCTATGCGTGATAGCTGATTCGGGCTGCGCCCTCATCAGCTATCACGCAATAGAAATCTCGAGTTCATAATCTAATTGTTAAATAAAATTCTTCAAGCCATGACACGCGGGTCTATCAGAGATCGGTAGGTTCGTATGGTTATAAACACCGTGACCCTTTTCGGTCTGTAATATATGCCCGGATATTAGCTGGTGGGCATTATTTGTTTCTCGAATACCGCAGTTTTCCGGTGAGCTGGCCTCTCAGGAATGTAACTCTTGTTCTGTCAGATGAGCTGTATACATATGTATGTTGTATACACGATCCCATCACAGTGGATCCCTGTTATGAGAAAATTTAACTGACGATGCCAGCGCCACGGTTATAGGGTGTACTTTTTAATATGCCTTTCTTGTCGTTGGTTACTTTGGCTACTTTGCAAGCTTGGAGATGGCTGTCATCCGTTAGGCTATCCGCTAATTAAACAGGAACTCGAATAAGGTCTTCAAGAGAAGTTGAAAAACTTTGCAGGCGTTATTATAACCATTGGCGGGATCGTGTTACTAACTAACAAGAGAAAACATAAGCATTTCCTATTTCATGGCCCCGTAAATGAAATTTGCACATGCACGAAACCTTCCAAAACTTGCGTTTACGCGAACCATTCTTCAAAGTTCAGCGTAAAACAGAGTGTACGTTTATTTTGTATGTGAAATACGGTCTCCTAGACCAAATTTGCAATTAAATTATTCTTTGAGAAAGTTCCATTTAATTCAAAAGAAAAATTTGTAGAAAATAAACGGAAATAAACTCACCAGAAGTTAAAGCAACAATCAATAGCAAAGTCGAGATCAACGTCTTCATTTTTCCGTTCATGATTTCTGTAATTAGGCAAAGGAAAGTTGTTTATGTTAGAAACTGCTGAAAACTCTTATTTGCTTAGCGAACATTGTAATGGAACGGAACTTGGCAGAGAATGAGATAGCATTTTTCGAGCAGTTAAAGTCGATCTAAATCTCTTGATTATTCAGTGCGTTTTGTTATCGACATATAGTTGCGGAACCCTGACCGGAGTTTTTCTGGTAACGAGGAATTTATGTGACAACAAGACTTGACCTGATGTTTTTAGTGTCTGTGGTGTTTAAAATTACCGAGAATTTATGGAAAACTGCCCGGGGGATAAATTTCCGCTACATTTTGGTGATGAGGGCTGTACAAAAAGTGAGAAATAGGCCAAGAGGATATATGTTTTGTCTCCAAATGCCCTCACAAAAATGCAGGCAAAATCTTCAGTGGTTAATTATAAGGGAGGTTACCACCCTCCTTTTGTGTAATATGGGACTCGTTAATCACAACTTAGTACATAACAAGCCAAACTCAAAAGCTCTTAGACGCAACAGTTTGTTCATGTCTTTTAAAGTGGTATTATAATTTTTGTTTAAATAGTTCGCTATTGCCTGAAAAATGTCGACCTCTTCATTTCTTCGGAACGCTAAAAAGTGTTTAAATGAATTTTACAAATTACCGCTCTCTTCTATCGGTAAAAAATTAATTTGTCACGTATGTTTTTAATGTGTTTATTACGAAAGGCAAACAAAAATATGAGGTTTACAATGACCTTGATTGAAACCTTTGTCTGAGGTGTAAGAATTGATGACAGTAACAATTCCAAAGACAACTGAAAAACAAACGTCATATGAAAAGTCAAGTTATTGTTTAGACGTAGTTAACGCTAAAAATATTAGTTCTTACCTTTCCTTATCACCCACCTGTATGCGAACCACTTCTTCTTATTCACAAGCAAATTTGTCGATGGACAAATAATTTGTCGATGGATGAAATAATATGGTGCCCGTATTGACTGGTGGCAGGCGGTCACAATATCGTGTGATATCGTCTAATGCAGTTAATTTTTTCTTTTGTTAACTGAAGCGTATCCACCTCTAGTGTGGATGGATAACATCTGCGTGTAGACGATGTTCTTATCTATTCCAGCACCCTGGTTGTGATATAATTTGTTGGGAATGGGATGAATCTGATCTGTAGCAGAAGTGGTCTGTCGTTCGCTCTGATTGATGACAGATCGATCTGACTCATGACTACAGCTTCCGTAGCACAACTGTAGCGCAATTATTTAGCCTATAATAAATGCAATTACGAAAAAAATATTTATATAGGTATAGAATACCGTATAGATGACAAATGGCAAATCACGTCATATTCAGTTACAAAAGGTCCAAATGTTTTCGTCTTCCTTGGATATTAGTAGTCACAAAAGAAATTGTATGGATTCAAGTAACTGGTACCGGAACGATCCTGTTTGTCCTTTTCCGAAAGCAAGCATTAAGAGAAAAAGGAAGATCCCAGGTTTTTTACTTTCTTTATAACAGAGAAAAAAGAGGTATTTTCACAGTTGCTGGAATTTTAATGTTTTTACATCATCTGCATCTTCTCTTAATTGGCCTTTTAACAAAGTTCCTCTGTGTGTAGATAACAAAGGATTGTTTTAAGGTTTAATGTCTTGTATGGTGGACTTAAGATTTATGTAAGACATAAGACTAATTAAGACTTATGTAAGACACATGCAGTAATAATTGAAATTACTGAGAAAAGGAACCCTTAGGTTTCGTTTTTCACGTATTGAACCTGCAAAACCAACAAACTATTTACCCATAAACTTGCCCGAGTAAAAATGATAAACAACTAAAAATAAACTAAAAACTAAAAAAAAACTATTATTAACTCTGGAATTGCACTGTTTGGATTGTGTTTATACATGATAACTGGACTGATTCTTGTTAATCTGTTTTGAAAGAGAGCTAGTCATAAGTTATATAACATGTAAATAAAATCCATGATTTCCTAGATATTTACTTCAAGAAAATTGAAACCATTACAACGTGTTAAAATATCTCAATCTTATTTTGCCCCCACTGTTTCTCTCTGGCGAAACCCTCCTTTACGGTCGGTGCTTCCTAATCCCTCCTTAACCCATGAAAAATCTTGGTAAGGTTCTTAACTATCCACTGACACAAAGAACGCCCGGACGGTTGGGATCACAAGGTAATTAGCAATCCACTGGTAACGTTAGACAGACAATACAAGTATGTAAGAATTTGTTATGGTTAGGGTATCGCCTTGGTGGATGCAATTCTTTCATGCAACGTTAGTTCCCATTCTTGTCTGTTTGCTGAGACCTTTCAACGACTGGGTTTACAAAGTCAGGTATTTCATTGAAGGCTAATATGTATATATGCTAATATGTATATGCCCTGATATTTCTTTTAACGTATTTCTATCTATGAGTTGATGTAGGAGTATAATTGCATTCCAGTAACAAGATTTGCTTCTCAAACGGCGGGCAAGTTCGGCCAATTGTTTCAGCAACTATTCAAGGCACGTTCTTAGCCAAAACGTTGATTCCCACAACAGACAAAGCAAAATATTACCGAAATTATAAAGGCTCCAAATATATCTTTTAAATTTCGTGACAAAAAAAAAATCCGAATGTATTAACAATAATGGGATTCACTTTTAAGCGAGGTAGGAATTGTTTATATAAATTAAACTGCAAAATAATTAGTGCATTCCAATAAATTAGGATAGTCGTCATACCGTTTTCCACTGAGTAGGTTTGTCATAACTAGAGAAGCTAACTTCTCCTTGTAAAGAAAACGTGAAACTATCGGTATTCTGAATCGGGGTGATTCTCCTGTTCTTCAGTTTTCAGACACATTCTTGACATCTTTCAACCCACTGGAAACGATGAGGTCTTCCGACAGAAGCCCCATCATGATCGTCTTCTTACTTACGTTGATATCCTCTGTTTATGCTACCGACGGTGGCAATCCTAACTGGGCACAGAAACTCCTAGATGCTATAAAGGCAAGAGATTCAGTGATTCCAAACATAAATGCCTTTGTCAGCGGTATATCTGATCAGAGTATTAAAAACCTGATAACCGCTCTAGAGACATTCCCTTCTCAGCTCGAAGGTCTGGACAGTCTTGCCTTAACATCCCAGGAACAAGATGGAGCACTGGCAACGGAAATAAGAGATCAGCAAGATAATTCCCTTGTAACGAATCCATTTAGAAGTAGCAACTTGGAGACATATTACACAGACCGAGGCTTTGGATTTCTTCTGAAGACTCTAAAAAGCGCATTGTCTCCGTCCCAGTCTTTTACAGCAACGATCTTCCCCTGACGCAGATGTGCGCGACTGTTCAAGAGGACATGGACAGCGAGACAAATACACTTTCTCGACGGACAAGATTGCATGAATGTCAATAGGTGCGCAGGGAGGAGAACACCTTATCCTTACGGTGATACACAGGGAACAAATACGAAAGAAGCGTGCACAGAAAACAGCAATGCATGTGACATACCAAAGGCAATACCTATGATGGCAGCTCTTCTGTGGTACAAGGTGAGCGACTTCATGCGCAGGCCTTCTGTCGCAATCATCTCGAAGTGCCCCAAACATCTGTCCTTCAAGCAGAATATAAAGAAATTGAAAACATGGCGAACTTGATAAGCGCATTTACCAGCACATTAGACTGGCGTCAGTTTTTTGATCGAGCTGTGGAAGAGAGAGCATTCTCCGACTTAACAAATGCAGTGGCCTTAGTCCAAGCTCGTGAAAAGTCCTTTAAGTTTGCTTCTCTGGCATGTCTTCAACTTGATTCTGTCGATATGTGCCACGTCGGAGATATCTTCACATATTATAAATCCTTAAAAAAGCTTCACCAAGACAAAGACGGGCTTTCAAAGACAAGAAATCTTCGCCTTCATTCAAGAGTAGACCATGGAAAAATGATAGAATTGAAGAAAGAGGCCTTACAGCACATCACACTTCTCGGAAACATTCAACAACTAGACAGTAACCTAGAGGCAGTTGTAACGGGAATATCACGGTATTTTCTCGGACTGGCCAAGTATGATCAAAGTATTGCCGAACAAGATGTGGCTTTCCTCCAAGGCAAACTCGATAACTATGAACAGAGATCATTGACGGCTTCAGAAAAAGTACAAGACGACACCCAGGCTGTGATGATAGCTGCAAATGTTGCTCTCGTGGCCAGTTAGCCGAAGAAATTGCCATCCTTGCGGCAAAAATTGCCCAACATCTAAACCCATTTAAGACCATTTTTACTGGTGTAGAAGTACCTGATATCTATGAACAGGCGGGTGAAGTAGCAAGAGCATCACAAGAACTAACCCATGTATCGCCTTGTTTGCCACGTTTAAAGACGTTTACAACGACATGGCAGATCTTGCAGAGGGCCTGGCTGACAACGCCAAACAGATAACCGGCTTACATACAATGGTAAATTCCATTAAAGAAAACGGTGCAGAGGATGTTGGCTTTGATTCCCAAAACTTCATAGACGCTTATGGTGTTATACCCCCAAAGTTGATAGAAGTGCTTTGGCCAGAAATGACGCCTTGTGGGCTGTTTACAAAGACTCGACATGCGAACTGCTGTTTGGGGCGAAGGCACAGGCGCTGTGGTTACTCAAGCCGTAACTGGAGGAATGCTTTTATGTGAGAAACTAGATGGTACTCTGGCCGAGTTCTTCGCACTCCGAGAAAATATCTTTGACTTCCAGTTTGACCTGGTTGACGCTCTTGCCAGTGTTGTTCGTGGTAATATCGCCAAAAAATTGTCCAAAGACATAAACGTAAAAAATGATCGTCTGAAGGCCAGTACACTGCTGCTAGGGTTCTTCATGACACAATATAGATTACAATTCGAAGCAAGCCTCTACTGTGACAAATGGCAGTACCTCAACCAAGGAAAACAAATCAAGCCTTGCATGAGCAAAGATTTTTTCGATGAACATCGCATAGATGATCTCCTCACTTATGACTTTGGCACACTTTACCACGAGGACGAGCGATTTGTATTCATACCAATCAAGGCTCAGTATTCAAGGAGACACTGGTTTCATAAACCTACCATCTCTTGCTGCAGGCAATCCTGTTACCTTCCGAATTCCTGGCAAACCGCACCTGGCTACGACAATTCAACTGGCTTTCTAGCGGAGAAACGTTGGCTCCATTTGTCGCAAGCTTTAAGCTTTACCTTCCCCTCAGAAACTACCACACAGAGGGCCCAAAACAGCACTCCAAGACACACATAAAATTGACCTCAATTGCAGGAAGCAGAGTGGATGAATCGTCTGGAGTAGTTTACAACCTCCCCTTAGAGCACAGTGATTACATGACCCTTTATGAACAAGGCTATGATCCTGCTAAGTGTCCCAGGGAAAGGAAATCATGAACCCTTACAGCCTTTGTGACAACCTTCCTTTAATTTGTGATACTATGACAAGGGCACCTAGATCAGTTATCATGCCAACCACTCTGTCCACGTGGAAACTGAGCCTTGTTGTGGAGACAGGCCACGTTAACCTGCAATTGGATGCTCCAAGACCAGCGACGACCTTCATATTATTGCAAAAGTCAAGCTACGTTTCCTCCCTGGTTCTGGCAAAAAGCGGCGCACGATCGACTTGACGTCTGAGCCAGCTTTTGGTTGCTGCGCTGAAACCCAACACATACAGGCCCATATGGAATGATCGAACCTGTATCCCATGTCCTACAGAAGTCACCCAATCAGAGTCAAGGTTACAAGGCGATTACTGCGAAAAGGGGAATGAACCAGTGGCCCAAGAAATACCCGAGAATCTGTACACAACTCCAAGTACCACAGCTACTCCCACACCACCAGCCCAATAGCGATGGAAACACCTTTCGCATATATAGCTCGCTTTGCGTATTGCCGCGACAGAAAATTATTAAATGATGGAAGTGTGTGATTTAAAATTCTTTATTTAAGATAATAAAATGCAAACATTAATGCTGATAACAGCATCAGAAGTCTCTTTTGATTGTGAGTCTACTGGTCAAACATTGTAACCTTTTTCCATGTAAAAAGGGGATGTAATTTTGGATGAATAAAGCTATTTGAATATATGCACTTCCACAATTTATTTGAAGTTGTGTTCTTGTCAAAGTCTATTTGAAGTCGTTAAGATTAACATCATTACTGTACTGGGTGTTCTCTTTCGTCGCAACAAAAGACAAAAGCCTAAGGATGTGATCGCAAAGTGCCCTACATAATTTAAGTTCATCCGCTACAACCGCTTTGCTTTCATTAATAGTTAGCTCACATGCAAGCACAAAAGTACCTATTCTTCCCCCCCCCCCCCCCCTCCTTCCCAAAAAAAAAATACACTCACAATTCCATATTTTGGACTGAGTATCATGTCTGGAGATTATATATTGAACTCAAAAACAAACGTTCAGTTGCTGAAGTGAGTGCATCAGTTTCCGATACATTTGATCATTATACGCCGCTTGAAATAATAAAAACGAGAGCGCATCACATTACCTCCACGGTTCAACTCCACACGACATCGTGAAAAGTGAAACCATAATTAACTGGGACATTACATTCAATAGTTTCAGGTGAATCGTTACTCATATCATGTTATGCTTAACGTTTATCTGCCGAGAGAGGAATGGGCTTTCATTTCGAGACTTCTCATTCTAAAAGTGCGAGGCCGTGATATACAGGAAAGATGGTCTCCTCCTGAATGTAGAATTAAGCATTTCTTGGAGTCCATAGGTCGTAAGACAGCATGAAGGGTACCTGGAGAAAACATTGGTGCTCAACTTCAAGTTGATCAAGTTCTAGGTGGCAGTACTTTCAACGGCTAGGTCGTTTTAGAAAAATAATTCATAAAAATCCTTAGAAACAAAACAACTTTCCTTCATCTTTCAGACATGTTTCGACGGCACATCCGTCATCGTCAGTGTGACAGTTAAGATAACAATAGTTCGTTCCATAGTGTTACGATAACAAGTGTTCGTTATAACATTACGTTTGTTAAATTTTAAAGGGAAACGGTTAAACAGTGTGCGCGCGCACCTGACCATAAACAGCCGGTCGAGGTGCCTAGAAGGAAAGTGACAAATTGATGTGTTTGACCTGCTGATTCAGGTCGGGCTTCTCCCATTTTATGTACATAGATTCCTTAAGCTTAATTTGAAATCCAGTAGCCGCAGATTCTAAAACTTTGGAACAAGCTGGTGAGCAAGAGCTACGACAAGACTCTGAACTCTGTAAATGTTGGTCGTCAGGTGTCACCTTCTACCGCCTTGGAAATATAGCGATGTATTAAGCTATTTAAGATATGCTCAGGATAGAGATTCTTGCGTAGAATTCCAATCAATTTCTGGATGTCACTGTGAAAACCCAACCAAGTGTTGTTAATCTTGAAAATTCGGTCAATGAGGGTTTTGACCAGCCCAACTTTATAAATGAAAGGTGTAAAACTAAAAAAATTGGTAAGCACACCCGTGAAGGTCTTTTTGCGATAAACGGTGGTGGCAGGGAAATGTGGGGCTTTGTTGTCCAATAGCACATCGAGAAAGGGTAAAGCAAGAATCTCTATCCTGAGCATATCTTAAATAGCTTAATACACCGCTATATTTCCAAGGCGACCCGCAACAGGTATCGAAACACAAGAATTACCGAAGTTTTATTTTAAGATACCTTACAGTGGCCGCTTCTCAGGTATAGCACAGCATAGGGTGCGTAAACTTGTTAATCGATTTTGCAAACCAATTGACATCAAACTTGTTTTCTCTACCTTTAAAATTAAGAACCTGTTTAACGTGAAAGATCCACTCACTGATAGGCTCCGTACGCGCGTTGTGTATAAATTTTCCTATGCAAGTTGTAATGCTTGCTACATCGGTGAAACTAGCCGACATTTCTTTACGCGCGTCCACGAGCACTTATTATTGGACAGATCCTCTTACGTCTTTAAACATTTACAGAGTTCAGAGTCTTGTCGTAACTCTTGCTCACCAGCTTGTTTCAAAGTTTTAGACCCTGTGGCTACTAGATTTCAAGTTAAGCTTAAGGAATCTATGTACATTAAATGGGAGAAGCCCGACCTGAATCAGCAGGTCAAACACATCAATTTGTCACTGTCCCTCTAGGCACCTCGACCGGCTGCTTATGGTCAGGTGCGCGCACACACTGTTTAACCGTTTCCCTTTAAAATTTGAACAAACGTAATGTTACAACGAACACTTGTTATCGTAACACTATGTAACGAACTATTGTTATCTTAACTGTCACACTGACGATGACGGATGTACCATCAAAAACATGTCTGAAAGATTAATGAAAGTCGTTTTGTTTCTAAGGATTTCAACACTATTGCTGTTATCTCGACCTTTTAATTCATAAAAAACTGTTAAAAATAGAAGGGGAGAGAACGTTTCAGTGATAGGTAAAACATCATCGAACTCTTTTTATCGCTGCAGAAAACGGAATTCGAAGGATCGCTAAGGTGTATGCCACTGCATTCGCTATTGCATTTGAAGATAATTTCAGGTCATTCAAATGATCATAGGCAGATACGGTGTAGTCAATTTGAAAGCTAAGTGAAGTCTCACTACCGACCTTTAAAAAGCCCTCGATAGGTTCCGACTAAAAGAATAACAGTGAAATTTAAAAAAATAATTTCGCCTTAATGAACGAATGTTTTAACCTCCCCCCCCCCCCCCCTCCTCCATCTCCAAAGTCCCTATTTGTGATTAAATACTTTAAAACTTGAGCTAAATTATTTTTAGCAACAGCTGCGAAAATGACGCTGACTACTTCACGTTCTGATAAACATACAAAGCGAATGGTATTTCATGACAAGACTTTATATTGCCCTTTCCTTCATTATCTTTCACAGAGGTAAATTTAATGTTTCCATAATACTAAAGACAGATCACAACGTACATTGACAAACCTATTCCTCCAAAGCTTTATAGTCACTTAAAACCAGAATGACAGTTTCAAGTCCGTAGAGTAACTTCTTTTCGCTAATAGGAACATGCTTTAACAAATGATCGGAGTGGATATTATCGTGTATTGTACCAGCAGCAGATCATGCATTGCTCATTGGGGTCGTGCCTTCCACAATTCCCTTTTCACAGTAGTAGCCTCCCAAATAGGATTGGGAATTCGCACCAACGGCTGGCTTGACCGGACAAGGAACACAAGTTTCGTCGTTCCAGTTGGGCCGATACTTGTTTTCTGTGCAACAACCAGGTGTTGGGGTATCCTTTATGTGTACCCTACTGCGCTTGCTACTCTGCAGTGAAGGATACCGAAGCTTTACCCTAGCTGTTACCAGGAAGTTGGTTGCAGGATCTGGTGCATC
>JAEMWC010000486.1:320000-347500 GCA_016490735.1 Pachyseris speciosa
GCCATAACCTTCCGCATCTTCTTAACAGTGACACCCTTTCTCATATTGTTTAATGTGCTGATCACTGAATCTCGACCCTTCAACGCATCGTAAAATGCTGGAGCCCAGGGACGTCTGGGCACTGCATCTTGGGTGACTGCTGTTTTGGCAAAAAATAGGGCGACGCAGATGAAGAGGATGGTCAACATGTGTAAATCAGTGACTGCTCCGGCTTTGCAAAGTTTTTCTGCAATCGTTAAGTTTTTACAAAGAAAAGCTGTTAACTGTCGAATGATCAATAAAGTCTGATGGAATAAGGATTTACTAGAACTAAGAAGAAAAATGGTCGTTACACATTAGTGGCTCAGTGATTTTAATAATTTTCCTTTAAATTCTCTTCTAAGGTTGTACATTTGATATAAGAGACGGTGGGAATAGATAAGGTGAATTGAGAACCACTTCCTACATCATCTAAGTGTTGGTATATCTTGGTATTCAGTTTACCATCGAGAATCACTCACTTATGGACGTCATTATTTCTTTGGATCCTTCTTTTTACATTCCTCAGTTGTGGGGCCCACAAACTACTTGTTTGTTTGTTTGTTTGTTTGTTTCTTTTCTTTTTTTTTTTTTCAATGGTATATATTCAAGACAAAAAAACTCAGTGTGTGGGCGGTGTGTGGGACATAAACCCAAGCGCAGAAAAACCACAGCGAACTACAGAATTTGCGAAAAACACTCGTCTGTACGAATGCAGTTTTGGTCTTGGTAACGCTTCCCTGCCGTCCGCTGTGTAGCGGAAACTTTTAACAGGATGATGAGAACTCCCTTTGCACAAATTACGCGCTACGACTGTTCACCCAATTCTTGATACATGATTTTAATCTACTCTATGTTCATGTAGTCAAGCTTAAATAATCATTTCTATTGAAGAAAATACTTTTGTAATATCTAATTGTTAACCGCAAAGATTTGGCCGGTGTGTGTTAGTGGCTTTCTTGATTTTGGCATTTGGGTTGTTGAGTTTCCATGATGGACTTGTTACCTTCTTTTTCGGTACCATAAATGGTGAAAAGCACGTTGTCTTTCCAGACTCTTTTTGCGATTACAAATAACTACAAAATAAAGCAGTCATCACAGAGATGAGTAGTAATTTTGAAGACTGCAATAATTAACAAGCTTACCTTTAGTCCAAGGGCGTGTGTAAATTAAAAGTATCGGATGAGGTTCACAGCCATTCAACAATTCACCATCTAAGTCTAACGCTGTGACATTTGCCATACGGTTCATTAGAGCGATTTAAACTTGTGTAAACATCTCTTCGGGTGGCAGGCGACATGACATCATCGGCCAAAACCGATTTAGCAGGGTTCTTTAACCAAACATTCTTGTGCGAACTGTATTCTGTAACGACAAGTTATAAAACCAAAAACGGAAATTGTTTATTTCTTTATCTGTTGGGTTTTCACTTTTTTTCCGTTTGTATATTTGTCTTACAGCTGCTCTATCAATACTCTTTTTGTATGTTTTTGTACACAGTAGTCTTTCATGAAAGTGACATGTTTTGATTGCAAATTAGATTTAGCGCTCCCTACTCCGTATTCTACACAACACAGCATTTCGGCAAGGAAGAATAAGAGAGAAGTACATACAGCAAGTGGTACTGATACAAAATTTTATTTTCCACGCCTTCTTGAAAAGACAATGGCAATGATAGAAAATACGGTTGGTATTTAATATCAATCTTGACGTTTTACCTTCAGTATACAAGTACATTAAAAAAGTCCTTCTTCAGCGTTTGTACGCTTACGGACAAACGAAATTGATAAATGGATAAACAAAGCTCATTCAACCTTCCCTATTACATGACTTGTGCCTTCCTGTCAAGTCACCGAAAAGAAACGCTTCATTAAGTAGTGTTGAGACAGGTGTTGATGTACTGGTTACCAGCTGAGCTATTGTCGGTGACCTACGCTGTTACAGGTCAATAAAAGCTTTGTTACATAATGCAGGTTGGGAGGATAACTACCTAAAAAATTTAGGGAAAATATTTTCTTTTCACGGCAGTTACGCGCGTACTAAGGCAGAGTTGTCCGTTTCTGTTCTAGTGAGGTGAGTACATAACGTTTCAAAGAAGAGGGTCTGTGCAGAAAATTGAAACCTTGTTTAATTTTTTACATCTTTGAGAGAATGCCTGAAGAAATTTACACGTACTCCGCCTCTGTTTTAAGAAAACACCTTGTATAACAAGTCGCAATGTGTAATTTCTCCTTACTCTCCATTCCATTCCATAACAAGTCATATACACAATAAGATCCAAGATAAGCATTGCTTGAAACGGCCCAAGATAAACTGATATGGCATGCTTTAGATGACGATTTCATATGTTCTTAAACATAAAATTAACCAGTTGTTTTAAATTTTATTTGCTTTAGTACCTACGACGCACCTAAGTTGCCTCCAAAATTAAACTCTAAACAATGTGAGGTCAATCTACTTTTTAATGTCAAAAAACTGAAATGTGTTTGCTAGCATATTTTTAAAAAGGCAGTTTTGAAAATGCGTGTAAATCAAAAGACTCCTTTCTTACCATGTCTTCACAGGTACAAAGACTGAAAATAGAGGCAATGAAACCAACTTTGACTTTTATTCTTCTCCTGATATCGGTCTTCCTATTTTTAGATGGTAAGTTACATGCGATAACAAGAACCAAATGTAAAACGTTTCCGTGCCCGTGTCATCAGATGTAAATTTGGATGTTCTAAAAAGTACTATGATGAAAAGTGGATGATCTAAAAAGGTACATTTAAAATGCTTAACCTCTCACTGCGCTTATAGACCTCGGCATATAGTAACCTGTGGACAACGAAAGAGTTTGACATTTTACATTGGCTGATCACTTCTGATACACATCAAATGCGTTACGCGAAGGTAAACCGCTGCTTTGATAGTAAAGATTCGAGTCGCAACTAACCTGCAATCGATACTAACATGATACTTAAAACTGAAACAGAAAACGCCATGCATTATCGTCCAAACCGAAGACTCCACAGTGTCGATAAAGACGGTGATGCTAAACGTACTGAACTGGTATTGTTTGGTACCTTATAGTGAGACAATTGTAAGGTGAACATCATATGAATAAATGGACTTGCAGATAGGAGGTAGTTTTTCACAAGGGAGATTTTCGTCAGCCCGGTTTAAACACATTTTACACTGTATTAATGGCTTGTTGTCACCTGTCATTCCCATTAAGCTCTCACGTTTTTAAGGTCATGTTTTTTTTTTGTTTTTTTTTTTTACCTGAAACAAAAAAATGTGGCATTTAGTTCACCGATTAAGCCATCCTGTTAAGGCAACCACGCCGTTATGACCTGTTACTTTTCTCATTAAGGGTATTCTAGTTAATTGTTTCAACTTAACACCCCGCTTTTAAATGTTGTAACAGTAATTTTCAATTAACTAAAAAGAAATCAAGGGATTATTTTTTCCATGATAGTAAGTACAAAAGCAGGAAGATCCAATTGTGAAAAGAAACTAGAGTATGAATTCAATCTGTCAGAAGACTAGCTGAGACCAATATTTACTTTGCCTTGTTCCATTGCATTTGAACCATATTGAAGTCTTTTTAATATAATGTTATAACTTCAATATTATACACTGACACAAAATTATGCAAGAAAGGATTAAGTGAAGATGATAATTGCACTTTCTGTAAACGTTACCCATAAAAGGTGCGTCGCGTCTTCCTTCACTGTTTTTGCTCAAAACTATTCTGGAGACAATTGGAATCATGTTTCGATTGCCTGACGAATCGCGCCATACAGCTCAGCCTAGAAAATGCTTCACATGGTGTTATAGCCTCTCAATGCCCTTTACTAGACTATTTATTGATTGTTCCGAAATTGTATGTGTGGGATTGTAGGGAGAATGAAATAACTCCAAATATGAATGATCGAAAGTTAGGATAAGATATCAAATATCACCTATGCCTTGGTAAGAAATGGTCGATTATAGTTTCCCCTCTTCATGTAAATGAAATTTGTAGTCTTATTTATCATCTTAGTTAAGTCCCGTTCGTTTGCTCGCTTTGACAACAAAATAACCCATTCACCTTTCAGATTACAAAGTGACGGGACGTTGTGTTGGTGATGATGCTAATGTGGCCAATACCAACTGGGCTGCTTGTCTGGTGGCTGAGAATAACGAGCGTGATGGGAATTGTCCTCATGGTTTTCCTAAAATTGAAAAGGTGTTCTGTGGACGGGACTGGGGGCATACTAGACCGTCTACTCCTTACAAAAACTTGGTTTGCTGTGTTGTCTCACCAGTTATCGACCTGAAGGTGAGCGGAAATAAGTGAAAACACGAGTTAGAGCATATTAGAAGAGCCAAGAATAAATGAGTTTGGACGAGGAGAAATTTCGGACATTTTTCCAGCGATTCCTCTATCAAAGAAGTGGAGAAAACAAGAAGTTTTAAAACTCGAAATGTTCTGTCTCGGAATTTACCGACTCTGCTCTTGGGACTTCTCATTTTGGACGTACATAGGAAACGTGAACGACATAAAGCCGATTTTAAAATGATGCCTCAGACAAGTAGCTTATGTAAGCTTCTCATACGCTCTTCAAACTGCTGGTTAAGAACCAGCCTTTTTTCTTTCTTTTCTTGGGTAGTTATTGACGTTTGTGCATATTTTACTTTTTGTTTGTGGAACGCTTAGAAACGAGCATCAAGTGAAGTGCCGTTTAGAATAAAATATTCCATTGGACCTTACTGCATTGTATATCACTGTATGACCTGTATCGCATTACATTGAATTTTTCTTCTTCTTTACAGATAAAACAGTCCCCGTGTGTGGCGGGCAGTCAACCAAGTAACGACAAGATAAGAAAGAAAAGCCACGGTCACCATTAGCCTTCAACATCTCGACACCAAGAACCCGTTTCTCAGCTTGTGCTCCCACCGGTATAGATCGCTACAAAATTCCTTTGCAGAGTAACAGTTTCACTACTAGATCAGAAATCGTGTGTAAACCAAAAGTAATTAACTAGAGAAAAAAATCGAATAATCGAACGTTTTGTAAAATGCCTTCAAATGTACAGTTGCATCAGTAATTATGCTTTGTAGCTGATCAAGGAAGAACGAGACATCATGATTTCCTATTGCCTGTGCTCGATCGAGGTTGAAGCAGGCAAGGACGAGTGAGCCGAGGACCGAACAATTAAGGAGGTTAAATAAATGACATATGGACAAGTGCAAGTCGAAAAATCGCTGCTCTATTCACAACAACGACGTGTTAAGTTGCGTTTCTTACATCGACTGGCGAGTTTAATTTTAATATGTCATTTCTAGTCTCCTCCACTGCATCTATTGTTGCCTTGTTTTCTCTTGCTATTATTTTACCTTCTATACTTTAACAATGGCGTGTTTATTTAGGTCTGCGACTTCGGCTGGCGTGTTTTAAGAAAAAAACAATTCAGGTTTGTTTGGGCTTCTAAAAGGCTTATTTTTATATTCATTTTCACTATAGTTTAAGTAGTGTTCATGACTGCGGTGATCATTCACATCATTATTCATGTCCCCCTAATATTGGCACCAACCGTTTTTGGCTAGTTAAATTTCTTTTTCCTATTGGGAAAACAGTTTTGGGTTGGCCTTCCAGATGAACTTGTTCAACCAAATGATACTCAATTAAAATGGTTAAAAACCATCTGAAGCGTCTGTTGACACACTCTGAGGTAACATACAATGTGGCGGACATGTAGTCATCCAGGAGTTGCAAAGTTTTTGTGTTTCGGAAAAGTGTTCTGTTGAGGCTCTTTACCAAGTAGACCAAAACTAGTTTGTACTGGAAGAGTGGCGTGTTTATTTAGGTTTGCTACTTCGACTGGCGTGTTTTAAGAAAAAAAATTCAGGCTTGGTCGGACTTTTTTCAGGCTTTATTTATTTTATAATTATTAGTATATATCACACAAGTGAATAGTGCTTTTCGCACGCTCTGATTGGTTAACTATTCTATTCACCTCCACTTCGGTGAATAATTGTTAAATAATTCAACATAGGGGCTATGTGCTAGTTGAAGAGCAACTTTACAGCGCACATCTTTGATTTTGGGCATCCATGTATGTTGTGGTCAATTGACACCTGACAAAACAAGGTATCCGTAGACCAGTATTACGTGACCGAATTGCGGGCTCAAGTTTAAAGGTCATCGAGGTCAACTGCTTTTTTAATTCGACCGCTGACCAGGTACTAGAATTTTTTTATTGGATCACAGGCCCAAGCCAGGTTAACTTAACCAAAACAGGGCTTAGTTTTCCGCGCGCATTTGCGGTTCGTTATTTCATATTCAGTTGGTTTCTTCATTTTGACCAAAACAACTTCAACTTCTTCGAAGTTTGTCTTTTAATTCGCGTAAAAGGTTTTATAATCAAGAACTAGTTAACACATACTCCGGAAGGTAAATTTTCAAGGGATACAAACGGAAGAGCAAAAGATTTGTCTCAGGAAACGCTTAAAACTTGGATCGATTTACATGACGCCCGGATTCTGTGGTTGAAAAACAAAATGATTCAACGCTTCAAGGGCTTTCACTTTACTGAGGCATCTCGCAGCTCACCAAGAAAGGTCACAGTTTAGCGGCATTAATGGGAGGTACGAGTTGCTCAAAGCTAGTGGAAGAGGTCCTTTCTTTGGACAAACCGTTTGCTATTTTTCCAGATGCGTGCTTTTACTAAAGTGGATTCGTATTTTCAAGTGGTACCTCTAAAACACAGGCGATTGAATTAAATAAATTGAAGCTTAAACTGCATATGAAGCGAAATTTGATTTTCTTTAATTTTAAAACTCACTCCTTAAAACTCAAGATTCCAAAATTTGAGGTGCTCTTGATTAAAATTGGCGTTTTTACAAGCGTTTGAAGTTGTGCTATTTTGCCCTCAAAAATGGCATTTGAATAGCGCGGCCAAAAAGACACGTGACAGTAGCTGTGACGTAATTTTGGGACAAGCATTCCTACTATTTCACTATGATTCATAAGCGCAAACACATTTTTGTAGCCAAAATGACGTCACACTATAAAATTTCGCGAATAAACACGACCAAGACCCATGACCATTTTTGAAGGCAAAATAGCCCAACTTCAAACGCTCGTAAAATCACCACTTTTAATCACGAGCACCTCAAATTTTGGATTCTTGCATTTTTAGGGGTAAACTTTAAAAATTAGCGAGAAACAAATTTCGCTTTATAGGCGCACTTTAACATTTGGTTTAATCGTTGTTACTTTTGTCCAGGAAAGAAATTTGTATTTTTCTCTCCACTGGATATAAATAACAATCATCTCTACTCGTTTTGTACGTAAAGAATTAGTTGAATAGATGGTTCCACGATTATTGGCGCCATATTAACTCGGGGCAAACGCGGCTAAAATTACAGTAAATGTATGAGATTTTGACTGACTTTGAACCGCTGTAACGCCGCTAAAAAGAGGCGGATTTCCGAAATTTGCCACTACTTTTAACGGTTTTATTGATGTCGTTCATGCAACAGAAAATATGGCCATTAACGAAGGTACGACGTCCGTAAATTAGAATTATAAATTTTCTCATGTGGCTTCTAAATTCGCGGCAATTTGCATAATTTTGATTAGAGAGGTTTGTATGAAATCTTAAAAATTCGTTTACGGTCGCTGTAGCCTGAATCTGTTTTTTATACTTCATGGAAATAATTTCAGTACAAATGTCTTTTGAAAGACATTTTCGTTGCGAAAATCCTCCTCTTTGTAGCGGCGTTACAGCGGTTCAAAGTCGGTCAAAATCCCATACATTTACTGTAATTTTAGCCGCGTTTGCCCCCAGTTAATATGGCGCCAATAATCGTGGAACCATCTATTGTTTGTTTGTTTTGTTGCTATTTTGCCTGCAAGCGAACGGGTGGTTTTACTCCGCTTGGCTGAATGTTTTCAGTGTTTTTCCACGTCGGTGCCTCAACAGCGTTAAAATACTTTTGCCCTTTGCGTAATCGCAATGAGTTCTCGTAAAATTAAGCATTAAGCTCAGGCTAAACGATCAAACAGTTCATCCAACATCGTGCTGGAAGCTGAGCATGTTTGACCGTTTAGTCGTCTCTCTCAACTTTGCATTGAAATGGCTTTCCATGTTTGATCCAGATCAAACATTTTCTCCGACATTTCGCTCTGCGAACAAATGTTTGATGGTTTAACCAACCGAACCAAGAAAGTGCACAGTCAGTAAAAAGGAAACCAAATGAAGCACATAACGTCATAACGTCAAAATTTAAGCGATAACACGCAAAAATCGTCCTATGTACTCGCTTTGTCTTGTGTTTGGTCTAACATTGTTTGTTTCCCTGTTAGCAGAAGTTTCTCGCCGGCAGAGACCTCTGCTAGCAGGGATATTGTGTGTCGGCTAGTCACCCAACGTTACGTTTGTCAAACACAATGTTCAGGAAAATGTTTGATCGTTCAGCAGGGGGCTTTAGTATTACTTGTGTTTTGAGCGAAGAGGACAATTTCAGCAACTTCTGAAAACACAAGTGTCATTAATCCTTAATTTTTCTCGGCCCGATGAGATTACCTATCCAAATCATCGGTTTGTTTTCCTTTTCCTCGTTTCTCCGACACTTAAGCTTATGTAAAAATTGCTTTGCAATTTTTGGAACTAACTGCGAGATATCTTTTGCTACTTTTTTAATTCCTCCACCTTCGCCGGGTCTTTTTTCGAAGAAGCGTTCGCATCCTACTTTGTTTCCTTGAAATGTTTCGTTGTTTTGTGGTTTTCGAACTACGGTCAATTCCTGTTGACTGCTCTAAACTATCAGCTAGGTTGGTACTCCCCTTTGTTTTCCACGGATTTACTTATAGCTTACTTGTCTACTTTCTTCGCCTTCTCCACGAATCTTCGTGTATTGTTTTTTGTAACGCATTGATGTTTTGAAGTTTTTGAACCGCAGTCAATTCCTGTTGACTACTCTAAACACCAAAATATTGGCACAAGGAAAGCCATGCGACGTTGCTCAATACCAGTAAATAAAATAATAACCACGGAGCTCCACTTTTAGGTTTGACTAAATCTATGTAACGAACTATGTATCATTTGACCCTGATGGGGTTTCATCAAGTAAACGAATCGCACGACTCGCGCGAGTTGAATAGACCAGGACCCTTCCTTAATGAGGTGCAGTTCAATTTGTATCAGTTGAATCTTCATTATCACGACTTGAACAAGTGGTGAGTATTGACGATGACTATAGTGAGCTCTTCATCCCTCGCTTGGGTGCTAACGAAATGTTCGATGAATGAATGCTGATAACTTGGCGCAAAACTCAGTGCCGAATATTGCAGATTTTTTGTGCTGAATCGGGAAAGACAAATTAAGTTTCTGTGTGACAAAAAATCACTTTAATGCAACATCACTGCTAAAACAATCCGACAAGAGAAGAAAAAAGACACAAGGGCCTGTGGACTGATGTCGCCAAGGCGAAGAGATTGGTCATTCATCGTCCCCACGATCCCTGCGACAACTGTAATTGTTTCGCAATACTTAAGCAGAAGGTCGTAGGTTCAATTCCCGGGTCTGAATTTTTTCACGCTTTATTATCACTACTGCTTAAGTAGTGTTCATATAACTACGATGATCATTCACATATCTCATTCATTAATCAGCATTTCATCCACCTCCCCTGGTGTGGCAGTTGACCAAGCTCTTATCTGCTCATATCCTCGTTGCATGCCTGTTGCCTCATCAGTCGCGGACTCTTCCCATAACTTAATCTTATGCGATGACGTAATGAGTATGCAGTGAGGATGTGGTACTGCTTAAATAGTGTTCATAACATATTCATTACAAAACTATGAGGTATTCTGAAGGCACTGAGGTAATTGTATTTGTACATCGCAAAGCGATGGTGTCGAGATCCTAACTGCAACCCAACAACCATTCTCTCTTCCTTCCTCTTTGTGACAAATGCGATAACTAATGCACGCTAATCGATCAAAGACGGCAAGAAGATAATTATTTTAGTATTATCATGTTGTCTTTGCAACATATTAATAATTTTGAAAGAATTAAGTAAGCTTTTAAAAATCAAAAATCTGTCAAACATCACTACAACCATGGCCAGACACTTAGCGTTTGCTCTTAAACAAGTCTCGCAGTTTCCCCTCACCCCGTCCGCTAACTAAAAGCAAATTTGCAATTTGCAAGTTGCTTTCCGTGCGATCAAGCATTTTAGCCTTGTTTGAAATTTTTCGTTTACAAATTGACGAGTGTATGAAAGAAGGGACTCTTTGAGTGAAGAATTACTACGTCTAACACACGAATATTCAACCGTAATTAAAAAAAAAAGAAAGTTCAGTGTGTTTCATTAAGGTTTTAAAGGATGCCTTCATACGCCTAAAAAATACTCTCTATTTATTGCGCACGACAAAATTTGGTTTATTATTTTCTAACTAAGACGTATAGTTCAGAATAACCATATTTAATTAAAAACGTCTGCAAACTATCTTCTCGGTATAAGAATTCATTAAGTGTGCCGAATAGAATTCACAAAGTAATCCTTGTTGAAATGAATTTTTGGAAACAGCCAAAATATTAATTCTCAAGTACAAAGCATAGTACCCAACCAATCACTAACCATTGGCCTGATCTGGATTAAACTAAGCAGATGCCTCCATAAAAATTGGAGGTTAGCGCGGTGGAAATCAAACATATACTAATACCAATAGCTTCATGCAAAAATCTGCTGTATTACCTGCGTGCTTCGTCTCAACTTGATAAATGAACATGAAGTAATAATTTTCAAAACGCTGATAGTTTCTTCAAACTGTTCAATACCAGAAAAAAAAAAAGTTTTCAAGCAGTAAATCAGAATTCGTGCATTCTTCCATATTTAACTGGATTTGTCTTCTAATACCAACAGCTGACATGGTGAAAACTACTCCCAACTCTGAAAACTCATATTGTATCACTATAAAGGGCTTTTCCGGACTGTTATTAAAATCTAATTCCTTGGTTTAGTTCTAAGTTAAATTACAAAGTAACCTGTTTGGTCGCTACCGACTCAAAAAAAAAAACAACACTTTGTTCAACTAGAAATTGGGTCTTATCACCGACACATTGTTTCTATTCTGAGAACTAAAAGGCTTTTAGTTTACTTATATTAAAAGAAGCAGAAGATCAAAACGGGGGCGGACAATTTTTTGCAGGTAAGTATACATTTTCCTGCTCTCCATTCTTTGGAGTCAAGCAGTGAGTTTTGAACTACTCTTCAATTCATTATTCACCTCCATGAACAAGATTCGGAAGCAAACACGTTAAATGGCATAGAAGAAGAGAAACACTCCAGAACGATTTCTAGCTCTATAATACTCTTCAGAACAAAGCGTGAAAATTGCTTTCACTGGGAAAATTATACAAGACTTACTATATGGAAACAGATGTTGAGAACAAATCGAATATACCAACTTTATCTTCAAGTCACTGAGATGACATTGTCACGTTGCCCTGATACTTGAAAATTCAAAAGTAAAGTCAGGAATATTGCCTTTACGAGATTTTAATAATTATAACACTTCGGGTAGCCACAAGTTTGATCAAATTTCAAACTTTTATTTTTTTTCTACTTCACATTTAAGCGGCTTCGAATATCATAATTCTAGTTAGAGTTCACAATGGTAAAAGTGTTGACAAGCCTGCACGACTCCTGCAGCTCGCAGATGAATAACCTATAACGCCTTCATAGCTTGGCTTTGACTAGGATGTCTTTTAGGGATTTTCCCTTACGATATGAGATAATGGGGGGCTCCTTAAAGATATTTCTCAGTTGTGGTTGATTGTCTATAAGGTGCCATCTCCCCATTAGTGTGTCCTTTAGGTTAGGCAACGCTGGATGGTATTGTGTTACAAAAGGCAGTATTTTCTTACGTGCGGTATCGTTTTTCTGTGCTAGCGACATTTCTCTGTCAGAGAATTTAATCTCTGAAAGGTGTTTTTCTACAATTCTAGCTGGGTAACCTCTATTCTGCAGGCGTGTTTTGAAATTGCTCATATTTTCCTCAAAGCTAATACGAGACGAATTTGTTCTTAGAAGCCTTAACGCTTCTCCTTTGATAAAGCCTTTTGCGACGCCTGGTGGGTGACACGAATAGAAATTCGTGTATTGAAAGGTTTCTGTAGTTTTGAAATGCGTTCGCACGTCAAGAATAGACTCTTTAGTGAATCTAACAACTTTGTACACTTTCGTGTCCAAGAATGTAGTTTCTGTCTCTGAGATTTCAGCCATGAATTTTATCGTTGGGTGAAAACTGTTTGCCTTTAGAAGAAAATCTTCTATTTTGTCTCTGCTTGTGTTCCACATAGATATGACGTCATCGATGAATCTTTTCCAGACGATTGGTTTTGTGTCGCTCTGTCTGAGTATTTCTTTTTCTATTTTGGCCATAAAAATGTTAGCGAAAGCTACGGCAATTTTCGTACCCGTGGCTGTTCCATGAGTTTGGAGGTAATCTTTTCCATTGAATTGGAACGAGTTTTCTTGTAGAATCAGACTAAGCATTTCTCTTAAAAACCTGGTAGGAATGGGAGGTTTTCTCTCATAAAAATCTTCGTATGCTTCGCATATAGTTGTAATACCCTCCTCCTGTGGTATGTTCGTGTAGAGGCTGGTGACGTCCATTGAGACAAGAATTGTATCTTTAGGCAGTTTAGTCTTTTCGATGAAGTTAAGAAAGTCTGTTGTATCTTTAAGATACGAGGCTTGCTTTTGTGCTATTGGCTGAATGAGGCGGTCAACAAAAGCTGAGATCCTTTCTGTAGGGCCGTCACACCCTGATATGATAGGTCTACCAACAGGTGTCGGTTTGTGAATCTTTGTAAGTGTGTAAAACACTGGTATTCGCGGAGGGTCTGGCGTCAAGGAGAGCCATTTAGCCGTCATGTCATCTATGTGGCCTTCTTGAAGTAGCGATTGAATCAATCGGTGAACTTTTTTGGCCGTGGTGCTAACTATAGGTTTGTCTAAGGGCCGGTAGTTGTGTATATCATCAAGTTGAACTTGACCCTCGCTAAGCTTATCTTCCTTGTTCATTATGACGGTTGTGGTTCCCTTATCGGCTTTCTTTAGTACAATGTTTTTGTCACGCGATAGTTCTTTGAGAGCATTTCGCTCTCCCAGTGACAGGTTGTCTTTCGGCCTGTTCAATTTGATATTAGCAAGATCAAATTTGAGTGCTCCACGTTTAGGCAATTTATTTCTGAAAGTAAAAGTGAGTTAATGGTTTGTGAGTAGACGGAAATTGCAAGTGTACCCATTGCGCTTCTTTACTTATTATTATTATTATTATTATTATTATTATTATTATTATTATTATTACCATCAAGACTGTCACTACGATTTATTGTTTTGGGGTGAGAGCAAAACTCGTGCAGGGGAAACCTCATTGACGTCGTAATTGGATTCAGAGGACTGGATAACCTTCCATGATAGCGTGGTTTTCAATTGAGTGTCGAAAGAAATTATGGTTTTGCTTTGGTATTGTATTGCTTCGCTCTGTGATTGGACAGGAAAACTCGCGCCACTTTCTCAACCAATGAGAAGCAAAACCAAAACCGATCGCGACTTGCACACGCGTATTTTCGCGCGCTTTACGCCGGCTACATATAATTGCTTCGTATTCTGATTGGCTCATTGCATTGCTTACTTCTGTTGTGATTGGCTGGAGTAATTGCTTTGGTTTTGGTTTTACGACACTCAATTGAAAAGCGCTCTAAGACCTCAACTTCTGAAAATTTATGATAAGAGAGGACATGGTACAATCCTTCACAATTCAATTCGTGACCTTTTAGAATGCATACCCGCAGAACAATTCAAATTTTCACAACGTTTCATGTTCTAAACTGAATGTGGCCAAAGCTGTGCACGGAATCGTCCCCTCTGGGATGACGGTTTTGCCAAAACGGTCTTAGGGCACCCTTGGTACATACACAACCACTTCAAACATCGTGTGGTTTCAAAGTGCAATTTCCCGCTACATTGAACTGGTACCCCATTTGGTCTTCATGAGTCCATATACAATACAGCTTATGCTAATTGTTGTACCACAAGAGTTTCAAATGGAAAGCCTTCAATGCAATGTCAGATTGAACACTGTGGAAGAAGAAGAAGTGGCCAACAACAACTCTACAGATATACTGCTGGAGAACAAGGCCTAGTTTGTCCTATTTTCTACAAAAAGGGCAGTAAAGATTCCCATTTCTTTCGTGGAACTGTGTCATTCTTCTTTAGTTTATAAATATGTTGTAAATATCTTAAATATTATGAAAGGTGTTTGTCATCGTGGTTTCAAATGATAGCTGAGTTAATCTTTTGTCTCACGATTGAGACCTCTACATGGAGGGTTTTCAGGAGCAAGCTTTGGCATCCACGCCCTGTACACCTAAGATCTGGAAACAAAATATGGATGACACCTTTATCATATTAAATCGTGACAAAGTTGACTCTTTCTTACAACACCTCAATAGTCAACAGCCGACGATCCGTTTTGACAATGGAAACTGAGAATGACAACTCAATTCCCTTCCTTGATACGTTGATCATTAAGGATTCGAATGGATACCTCTCTACCAGTGTTTACGGAAAGCCTACACACACTGACCAGTACCTAGCGTATGATTCACATCACCCACAATCTGTAAAACGCGGTATTGTCAATAGCCTGCGAGCAAGCTCTCCCGGGGGTAGGACGTGGGGGGAGGAAAGGAGAGAAGGAGAGCTTGCACTCGTGTCTCATAAATTTGAATTTCTGCGTCCAAAAATTGGACGCAAAATGCTGATTGGCTGATTTGACCGGGTGATGACGTGATCTATCATTGAGCGTGGACTACGTGGTTTGAGTTTGTTTGGTGTTTGTCCGGAAAAGGCGAGACATTTGTATTCGCGAAGCGAAAATTTCTCCAAATATATGAACTGTCCGTCAGATTTGAAACCAGAGCAGCGTCTAGCAGTCGATAGCTTACTTCAAAGCAAAGATGTTCTCGCTGTTTTGCCTACATTAATTAATTATTAGTACGCGCCGCTGCGATCTAAAATAATTGGTCGCAGACAGTATTGGTTGTTTTCCCACTTCAAAGCATTATCGACCAGGTCGCCGAGGCCCAAAGTATGGGGATGTCTGTTGCGACCTTTCTTTTGACCAGGGCTCCTATCTGGCGTAGTTGCCGAGGTTGGCAAAGTTCGCTTCATCCTTGGTCCGACATCCGAGACTTCAACTTCATTCTCCGGCTCAGCAAACTTTGGGCTTACCACGTTCAATGGGGCCACAATAAAGCTGAAACCTTCGCTGGTTTTTCGTATTTTTGTAGCTCACGGTAGGCAGAAACTGAGGAGTAATTTTTTTCCGCGACGATTCCCGTCTTTTTGCATTGCGTGTGCCAAGTTGTTCTTTCGTGTCCTTTCCTGTTCGACGGAAAAAACAAATTTCCGGTTTGCGCTGATTGCCCAACTGCAAATTTTGACAGCTCAGGCAGCCGGAAGCGATACGGAGCATTAGGGGCGGAATTCAAATCGCAGAGAGATCGTTGCAAGCTCTCTTTCCATTTTTCCCTCCTTTCACCCCCCACCCCCCGAGAGAGCTTGCTCGCAGGCTATATTGTCAAGTGCCTGTACAATCGATCTAAACATCTCATAACAAAACCATCAGTCATCTCTCATGAAAAGAAACACCTCTCATCGGTCCTTGTTTCCAACGGTTATTCGTTTTCGTTTGTAAAAAAACCTTACGAAAACCAAGGGACGAACAACCACTAAAGAACCTGAACCCGAAATTAAATCTACTGTGGTTCTGCCATACACCAAAGGCACATCGGAGGCTCTTCGCCGGTGCCTACAACAACAAGGCATACGGACTGTTTTCAGATCTGACACAACTCTTAGATCACACCTAGTGCGACCTAAGGACGTTGTCGATCCACTAAAACAAGACGGAGTAATCTACAAGATTCCCTGCGAATGAGGTAAGGTTTATATTGGCGAGACGGGAAGATCTATGCATGAACGGATTAAGGAACACGATAGAGACATACGGCTTGCTCGAGCCCAATCCTCCGCCGTTTCAGAACATAGCAACGCGACCGGACATTATCCGCTCTGGGACGAAGTTAAATTTATTGACCGAGACCCACACTGGTAAGCCCGTAGTGCTAAAGAGGCTATTCACTTAAGACTTCACCCTAACAACATCAACAGGGACAGTGGAATTGAAATTCCTGAAGCATGGATGCTCACGATCAACAACACAACAGCCGATCAGTACCAAAGCGGACCGCTGAGGGAACAATTTCTAGTCTGAACGACAAGGTTCAAGGATAAGCGAGGATCGAAACGCACCAATCACCACCAGCCAGGGTGCTTCTTATACTCACACGCAGCCAGTCGACACCATCGCCTGATGAAGACCAGCAGTATAGCGGTCGAAACGTCGCGATCCACATCTTTGTGACTCAATCGTGAGACAAAAGATTAACTCAGCTATCATCTTAAACATTGTTCAAACACTGGGTTGCGTTCTTTAAACCTGCACAGTCAGATGAATCATTTACTTGTCAAAAAACAGAAATTTATTTGCAGGAGGAATTGGGAAGTATCCGGTCTCAGTCCCACGCAAGTAGCTGCTTGAAGAATGTCCTCTTCACTAACAGTTTGGCAGGTCTGCATCCATGAAAAAACATTATTCCAAAAGAGACGAGAATTATTACAGTCCCAAAACAAATGGAGAAGGCTTTTGACGGAAGGTGCACAGATCTTTGTCTCTAAGTCTCTAAAAGAAGCCTGAAAAAAATTCAGGACTTCAACTGAATTTTTTCAGGCTTCTTTTCGCAATTGCATAAATTGCGTTCACAACTGCGAGGATCATTCTTCATTTGATTTCATTTCCACAGTTCATATATGATTCATTTCATATATCATTCACACTCGTTTCTTTCACGGGAACATATGAACCCACAATTGACCTGCTCCCAACGTAAGTGGCTTCATAGCTCAGTTGGTTAGAGCATCGCACCGGTAATCGCGAGGTCACGGGTTCAAAACCCGTTGAAGTCCTGAATATATTTTTTTTCAGGCTTCTTTTCGCAATTGCATAAATTGCGTACACAACTGCGAGGATCATTCTTCATTTGAAGTCTTGAACTCTTGGTACATTTAGAAGTCAAAGCGTAGGCTGCTTTCTAATTAATTTCTTGGCTCCATTTTTCTTGACTTGGGGTTGGTAGATCACTTTTTGTTAATACTAACTTCTTATAGACAAATCTGGATGGTTTTGAGTTCTCTAGAAATTTTGAAAGTAAGCTCTGCCTACGAAGGGAGTTGATTACCGATATTATTCTATAAAAACTTAAGGCTGGGACTTGCAGGGAATATCTGTTTTGGAAAGCAGCCAGCGATAGAAATTTAAAATTATCGTCCATCATATGTTTAACTTTAGTTATACCCTTGAGAAACCAACAAAGAAGCGACATTCAAGAACTTCAAGAGAGCCTTGACGAGCTTGAGCAATATTCCCGTAAAAACTCTGTTGAAATTCACGGCATTCCAGAGGATATAGGCATTACAACAGACGAAGTCGTCTGTAAGGTTGCGGCAGCAGTCGGTTTTCAGATTGCACCGGATAATATCGAGATCTCTCGTCGACTATATAGGAAGAAAGGTGCAAAACCGATCATTGCAGAGTTTCTAAATCACAAAGACAAGGCAAAGTTATAAAAAGCGAGAGTTCAACTTAGGAATGTAACTCTGTCTACCCTCTTCCCGAGCTTCTCGGCAACCGGTCTAGCTGGGCGGCGAATTTTTATCATTGAGAATTTAACGAGATAGCGCAACGAGATAAAACTCGCCATTGAGAAACGCAAGGACGGGAAAATCGTAAGCACTTGGTCACTGGATGGAAAGATCTTTATTAAGACTTCCCCCAGCAGACGACCAAGGCAGATGTTTTCGATTGAGGAAATCAAGGAACTCTGATGCTTGTTTTTGTTTTGTGTTCCGACCATCGTGTTATTGTCTGACTTCTTTATAATCCTTGGAGAAACGTAAGTTGATAGAATGATTGTATAGCTTTCGCAATGGAGTAGCGGGGGCAGGTGGTGCGTACATGAGTAGTTTTATGTGTAGTTACTTTATGCTGATTCCGTTGTATTGCAAAATGCTTGGCTTTTGTGTGTTTTTCCTGGCCTTACCTTGATATAAGATCTTTTTTTGCTACGTGCAAATTCAATTTCGCTGTTTTTTGGAGTGAGCAGAGACAAAGCTCAAAGAGGTGCAAACTTTAGCACACACGCGATTGCGAGTTGTTTAATAGTACTACCGGGTATTAAGGTTTACAGTACTGTTTTTTCATATTAATAAGCATACTCATCTAGCGGGAAAAAAAAACAACCTCGATTTGCAGGGAAGACTTCGCAGCCAGCAGCTCTAAGATATTACACGGTCTATTTTTTTTTTTTTTTCCAAAAAAAAAAACACCCACTCGCTTTACACCTCATTGACAAACTAAAGACAAAATAAGTGACAAACTGAAGACATGACTACTCCATTTACAGCCTCTTTTTGTTCTTTGAATGTCAGAGGGCTAAATCAAACACGTAAGCAAAGACAGCTTTTCAGATGGCTGCACAATAATAAATTCGATATTGTATTGTTGCAGGAAACCTATTCAACTGAAAGCGTAGAAAACATATGGAAATCTGAATGGGTTGGGAATATTTATTTCTGTCATGGTACAAGCCATTCGAGAAGTGTAATGATTCTTTTCAATCCCAAATTAGCTGCTCTGGTCAACAGCGTTGGAGCAGATAAAAACGGAAGATAGGGCCTGTTCGCACTACGCGAAATTTTGTTTGATTTACCAAAAAATCTGTCAACGCGAAGCCATTTCTAGTGCGAACGATTTTTTGCACCCACCAAAATTTTTGCAAGTGCAACGAAACTTCAAAGATTCCGTCGACTAGCTTTGGAGGCTGTAAAAATTTTGTCAGGCGAGAAAATCCTTTGCTCGTTGACATCCATCCGTCATTGGGTCATCAAATTGACGACGGACTCCTTCAGTGTGGGTTTTGCGGTTGCCTTGCATTAGAGCCATCTGTCACTAAAAAAAATTTCGCATCTTCTTGTGCGAACAGGATTACGAAAACAAAAAATTGGTGATTACAAAATTTTCACTTTTTTTGCAAACGCCAAACTCAAATTTTCGTCTTAGTGCGAACAGGCCCATATTTACTTCTTCAAACAACTATTCCTGATACCACCTTCCAATTGTGTAACATCTACAGTCCCAACAATTACTCCGACGAGAAAACTTTTTTCTGGGCATTCTAGACGGCCTTAGAAAACGTTCGGAGATTAACATTATAATCGGCGGAGACTTCAATTACGCTCTAACACCACGAGACAAACTTGGCGGGGCTGCAGTGGAAAGGAAAAACAATGTAATTAGCAAGATTACCAAATTGTGTGATTTGTTAAAACTTCAAGATGTTTGGGGATGTCAGCGCCCTAATGAATCACAATTTACAGGGAGCGACAAGGCCTTTAAGGTACAATGTAGATTGGATTATTGGTTGGTTTATAAAGAATTGTCACGCATCGTGATTAATACCGAAATGAAAAGCTCCACATTAACAGACCATTCGGCAAATAACCCTGACACTTCAGTCTAAGGATTACGCTCAAAGACGACCCGGATTTTGGAAATTTGATAATTCTCTCCTGGATGATTATGTCTTCGTTGAACAACTTTACAATATGATACCTGCGTACAAAAATAAATACAACTATCTCACTGACAAAGGTCTTTACTGGGACATGATAAAAATGGAAATGAGAGGTTTCCGCGTGCAGCACTCAAAAAGGAAAAATAGAGAACGCAGGAACATAGAGAAAGATCTTTCCGATAAAATTGATGCTTTAATGGAAGCTCTTGCTACAAATAGGTCAAAAGAGAACATCACTAAATTATACAGGCTCAGATCAGAGCTTAATGAGATCATCGAGTACAGAACTAACGGTGCTATTATTAGAAGCAGAACAAGGTGGCATGAGCAAGGTGAAAAAAAAATACTAAATATTTTTTGAATTTAGAAAAACGAGAAAACGCCAGAACATATATTTCGAAACTTAAAACCCAAGGTGGTCTTGAAATAACGAATGCAGATGAAATTTTAAAATGTCAAAAGCTGTTTTATAAAAACCTTTACAAGGCTGCACCTCGTGAAAACCTAAATGATAAATTGTTCTTTGAAAACCCAAACCTTCCTAAATTGAACGAAGTCGAACTGGAAGAATTAGAAAGGCCACTGACGAATGAGAGTGTTTTGAAACCCTAAAATCGAGCTCCAAAGGCAAATATCCAGGAAGTGATAGATTTACAATATAATTTTATCTACATTTCTGGCCCATACTAGGGGAGGAAATGGTTCAAAGCTTCAATCAAGCCTTGATATATGGTCCTCTCAATATAACCTAGAGACAAGGCATAATCAAAGTTGTGCCCAAGAAACGAAAAAAATAGGCCTTACTTAGAAAACTGGAGACCAATATCCCTTCTTAATATCGACTACAAAATAGCAACAAAGACTATAACAGGTAGAATTTCTAAAGTTCTTCCCAAATTAATACACGATGACCAAACCGGATATGTTAAAGACCGTTACATCGGCCAAAACATAATGAAATTAACATCTTTACACAACATTCCCGGTATGGCCATTTTCATCGATTTCAAAAAAGCCTTTCATTCTGTACATTGGAATCTCCTGGCTCAAGTTCTGGAAGCCTTCATCTTTGGTCCTCAAAAGTGGATTAAGGCGTTCTATACCGACATTAGCAGCTGTGTTATTAACAATGGGCACGCTTCGGAGTTTTTTAACCGGCGAAGAGGAGTTAGACAAGGCTGTCCTCTATCTGGTATTCTCTTTGTTCTTTGCGCGGAAATTTTAGCTCAGGCAATCAGAAATAGTAATAATATTAAGGGAATACAAATCTATAACAAGGAATATAAAATATCACAATATGCAGGTGATACTACTGCTTTCGTGTCTGATGTATCTTCAGCGGAAAACCTTTTTGAAATATTGCGCATTTCCCAAGAAGTTTCAGGTTTAGAATTAAATAAGTTCAAAACTGAAGGAATGTGGCTAGGGTCGTGTAGATACAACACTTCGACACCTTTTGATATAGCCTGGCCTTCGGAACCTATATATGCCCTAGGAATCTATTTCACTTATAATGAACACATTTTCTTCCAAAAAAAAACTTCGAGGAAAAATTAAACTCAATGAAGAAATTTCTTAATCTTTGGCGGACGAGAAATCTTACTTTGTATGGTCGAATAACGTACAATTCTTAAAACCCTTGCTCTCTCCAAACTAGTCTACAATACATCTGTACTCACCTTCCCTTTAGAATTTGGAGCTTTGGTTAAAACGGCTATCTCTGAAATGACTTGACTCTGATGATGACTTCCGCTCAGGTTGTCGAAACGTCAGTCAATGTCACCACAAACAGTCCTTCTCAGGACTACACTCACCCGGACGATCGTGCTTTACTTAGTTATCTCTGAGTTTGTTTGGAATACCAAACTTAAAATCAAACACACCACAATGATTGGTCCGAAAATTAAAGGTGGCTCAGACCTGCCAGATTCCGAAATAATGAACAACGCCCTTAAGGTCACTTGGATAAAAAGACTACATGAAAGTAGCGGTAATGCAAGTTGGAGCCACATACCTCTTTCTCTTTTAAAAGAGGTAGGAGGTTCGTTTTTATTCGGTTGCAACTATGATCTAAAATGTCTTAAAGTGTCTATCCCCATTAAATTTTACAAAGACATCTTGTATACCTTGCAGACGATAAACCAACATATTCCAGAAAACAAAGAACAAATACTAAACAAAATCCTGTGGAATAACCGCTTCATTGAAATTGAAAAGTTCTCTGTCTATTACCAAAGTTGGCATAAGGCAGGAGTGATCAAGGTCAAAGATATTTGTTGTGAAAACAACTTCTTAACTTTCAATGACTTTTGCCGCAAGTTCACTATCAAAACCAATTTCCTCACACATTACGGATTATGCAATTCAATTGCCAAAAATGGATTCGCTTGTTAAAAAAAATCCAACGCAAACACACCTACGAATTTAGAATACGTGGGGAAAATACCTTTAAGCAAGCTTTCCTGCAAATCAGCTTCTCGAATTCTTATCAGTCAGAAATTTGAGCCTCCTACTGCTGAGAGAAGGATGTTGCAAGCGAACCTAGACGAGCAAGCAATCAGCACTATTTATAATATTCCCTTCAAAGTGACCACAGATACAAGACTCGCCATTTTTCAATTTAAAATTGTGCATCACATCTTGCCAACCAATGCCACTCTTTTCAGAGATAAAATTATATAACAGGATAAATGTCATCTCTGTGACCAGAAGCAAACCCTGAACCATCTTTTTGTTGCTTGCTCGGATGTGCAGACCTTCTGGCAAGGCTTTTCTCGCTGGTGGAATGTTAAGAATGACGATTCTATCACCTTAAACGATGAAACCATAATCTAAGGCTTTACAAATGATTTTAGACAACAACTCGGCTTAAACCTATGCTTAATAATTGCCAAGTATTACATTTATTGTGCTTCAAGTAATGAAGAAAATTACTACTTCGAAGCCTTCCTTGCATACCTTAAAAGCAAATTAGTTATAGAGAAGAGTAAATGCAAATCGCAAATTAATTTAAAAATACAACTTTTTCACGGTACCCAACGACACGTACACGTGTGTGTGTTTCTGTTTCCGTTTTTCTTCTCTCTGTTTTGCTCTCGAGTATCGTAAGTATAATTGTATAATTGTATCGTTATTTTTATTTGCGTATTGTAAATAGCTGTTAATATCTGTCAATTAATAAGTTATGTGTGTACGTAATGTAATAAGGTATGATATTGAAATAAAAAAGAGAAAAAAAAAACAATCCTTAAAAAGAACGGGCTTGTTCAGTTCAATTCTTATGAGTGAGTTGTACCACAAGGGTGAACACACAAAATGTGTTTTGGACGTCAAAGTTTCCTCGAAGAAGGCTTCCGACCAGATATCAAGAAGTTCGTTAACAAAAGGGTCCGATACCTTAATCAAAGAGCGCATGTCCATTCTATTAAGGTTTCCCAAGAATATCTCTTTGCCTCCGTAAGGTCGAAGCTCTAAGTCAAAAAAACTCATCCAACTGCTGCTGTTTTCAGTGTCAAGATATTTTTTGATCCATGATGTTTGAAGAGATTTGTTAAAAGAATCTATATCAATAATTTTAAGTTCTTTCCTCTGAATAGTCATTTATCATCACAGTTCGCTTTATTTTATCTCCATTTTCGTCCCATAGAAATTTATATAAAATGGCATTTATCTCTTTAATTGTTTCGTGGTCTGTTTGAAGTAGGGCAAGTATGTACACTAACTGCGATACTACAAGGCTTTTTATAACCATAATTTTTCCCAGCGGACTGAGTCTCCGGAATTTCAAACAGCTTAGCATCGCTCTCACTTTTTCCACTTTATCTTTGTAATTTTGAGAAACTGTAATATTGGGGTCTGACGAAAACCAAACCCCAAGAGCCTTAACGTTTTGTTTTGGCCATTTAAAACATTTTTCAGGACATAATTTGTGCTCACAATTTGCTTTCGATCCTATCCATAAAACTTCTGTTTTGCTGCAGTTAAGTCGTAGACCAGATACATTTCCAAAAAGATCTAACAGACTTAAGAATTCTTTAAAGGATTCTATCGAACCGTCCAAAATTAGCGTGGTGTCATCTGCATAATAATAATATAATAATAATAATAATAATAATAATAATAATAATAATAATAATAACGATTTATTAACAGTACTTCCACAAGGTGGCTCTTCGCCTACTAATTACAAACCTCAAATCAAATCAAATCAAATTAAATCAAATGTTGGTTTTTGAGGAGAGGGGAAAACCGGAGTACCCGGAGAAAAACCTCTCTGAGCAGAGTAGAGAACCAACAAACTCAGCCCACATATGACGCCGAGACCGGGAATCGAACCCGGGACACATTGGTGGAAGGCGATTGCTCTCACCACTTCGCCAACCCTGCTCCCCTGTATATTGGCTCAGCTTGATTTCTTTGCTGTTTATAGTTATTCCTTGTATTTTCTTATTTACGAAAGGCGTCAGCCATCATTTCCACCGAGAGGATAAATAGTCAGGGCGATAGAGGGCAGCCCTGCCTGACTCCTCTGCTAGCTAGCTTTTCCACCCATTGTTTAAGGTACAGCTTTCAACGTCGTGATAAAAAATAATAACCCATTTTAATAGTTGTGGGCCAAAGCCAAACTCCTTTTAAGTCTTATAAATGAAGCTCCATTCCAATATGTCAAAAACTTTCTCGAAATCAAGAAAAGAAGAATTCCGTGAATGTCCTTCCCTGCAGGGTATTTGATAGCACTATCAATTAATCGGATGTTTTCACCGATAAATCCGTTCTTGATAAAACCCGTCTGATCATCTGAGATGAGTTTGGGAAGAATAGTTTTTATTCGACTTGCTATGGCTTTGGTTGCAATCTTATAGTAACAGTTAAGCAGTGTTAAGAGTCTCCAATTTTTATTAACTGAGATTCGCATCCTTTTGGGTATAAGTTTGACAATCCCTCGTTTTTGCGATACTGAAAGTGTTCCAGTTTCGTAAGAATAATTGAAAGCGCTTATCAAAATATCAGCCGATCGTTCCAGAAGACTTTGTAGAATTCACAAGGGAGGCCATCCGTTCCTGGCGTTTTTTCCGAGCTCATACTCTTTGGCGCTTCTAGGCACTCTTCTCTACTAAGCAGTCCTTAGAAAACAAGCCGATCTTCATTAGTCAAGTGCTTTTGATTCTGTTGTGCTTTGAAAAAATCTTCAATACCGTTCTCATCATTTATTTTAGAGTTATAAAGATTTTAATAAAATTCTTTTCATTAGTTTTCAACTGCGCTATCGTTTCTTGTTTGGAATGCCTTTTTTCCAGATTGAGAGAATATCTAGTATTTTTTTTTGTCACCTTTGTTGTAACATCGTGTTTTTGATCTGAGAATCGCACCTTTTGTTTTGTATTCAATTACTGACTCTAATTGTTGTTTCTTTGTTTCAAGCTCTGTCCATAGTTTTTGTTTTCGGGACTCATCGAGATGCTCATCGCTTAGGTCTTGTTCCAGGGTTGTAATCGACTTCTCAATTTCCTCTTGCTCCGTTGCCATTTTCATTTTCTTGGAAGTTCCAAATTCTATCGATTCCTCTCTGACTTTCATTTTAACCACTTCCCAAAGCAGATTAGGATTAACAGATTTATCATCCCTATAGAGCGGTTTTCGATTGAGTGTCGAAAGTAATTCTGGTTTTGCTTTGGTTTTGCGTTGCTTCGCTTTGTGACTGGCCAGGAAAACTCGCGCCACTTTCTCAACCAATGAGAAGCAAAACCAAAACCAATCGTGACCTGTACGCGCGTATTTTCCCGCCCTTTGCGCCGGTTACGTGTAATTACTTCGAACTCTGATTGGCTCGTTGCATTGCTTACTTCTGTTGTGATTGGCTGAAGTAATTGCTTTGGTTTTGGTTTTACGAAACTCAATTGAAAACTGCTCTATTCATCTTTGGTTTGTTGTATGATCGACTTGATTCGAGTGATATATTCTGCTTCAGATAAAAAGGAGGTGTTAAGTTTCCATTGTGGTATCTTGAAGTATCTTCTGCGTTTTCTTCACATTAAGAGAAACGCAGGACAAGCGGTTGATCCCACCAAAGGCTACAAAAAAAAGAACAACACTATGCTGCCTTAAGGACTGGATATTCGTTCCATGTAATGACACGGCCATCTCAATACATGACCTTACTGTTGCTGAAACTGGGAGAGCCGAGAGTCGCACCAAAATGAAATGCCAAATGGAACAGAAAATTTCCGATAATTCCGACATTGTCCAAAATTTTCGATATGACCTTTCCAGAAATTACCGTTCCACTTGCTTCCAAACCGAAAATTCCGGAATTTTTGACCAAATGGATCGCTCCCCAAGACCTTAAGCCACCTTTTAATGTAAACATCAGTAGTGAGAAGTTGTTGCTTTATTAACAAGTTGCATCCTTTTACAAATTTTTAAGACAGTTTTTCTTAATCTCGGCTCCAGATCCCTTTATTAAACTTATATAAATAGTTCTACAATTTTTTAACGGTCACTTTTGAAAATGTATGTTGCCTAGCATACGAAACGTCAAGTCCATATAAAATGCGTTGGTTTACCTTTAAAGTTATTTAAAACAAACGAATAATCGTCCCATCTAATTTCATTTTGAAGACTGCTCATGTTGAGATCAGGGAACTTCTGCCTGTGGCTCTTTGAAGACCAATTAGATGTTTGGGAAATAAGAACTATTATTATTTCTCTTACTTAGTACGCGCTCTGTGATTGGTCAATTTTGCGGGCCGTATTCTACAGTACGGCCAGCTTGACTTCAAGTTTCAACTAGTTTTCTTTCCCGCGCGCCGGATCAACCTCAGAGATATAATAAATATCTTACTGACCTCGTTTTGTCGGTCCGTACTGTAAGTTACGGATCCTCGTTTTTCCCATTAATTTATGGCCCGCGCGCTTCGTGCTTGGGCCATAAATCAGGGGAAAAACCTCGGTCTGTAACTTACAGTACGGACCTCGAACTCGGTTAGTAAGAGGTATTCATACATCGGTCCTTTGACATACTTGTAGTCGCCAGCAAAACCTGTGTATTGGCCACCAAAGTAAATGTGTTAATACTAATCAATCACCTCAAAAGGCCTTACATACTATGAAGACTTTTAAATACAAGCGAAGTACTTTCCTGCCATCATGCAGTGGAATTAATGCATTATCATAGACATAAAATCGTGTTACCGGGAAAAGGTCCTCTCACGGGCCTTCACAATGCATCGTTTAAAACACACGATTCATTACTGTGAGTATATTCCGTCAAGCCATATGACGCAGTCAAATAGGTCATAATTTGACTTTAACTCAAAGGAATTGGACACTCCCTGAACTATTTGGAGGGTAGTAAAGGGTTTATACGTGACGCGTGATAAGGGCAAAAATTGGTGCTTGAAACGTGAAAGGAACTAAAAGAGATACGTGATTCGTAAATTTACAATGCACGTAACGCGTGATTTGCTTCTGGAGATATGCGGGACTCGTAAATTATATTTTTTTAGTTTCGTGAAAATGTCAAAATTTCCTATCGCATTGCTTGGAAAATCATCTGGGCCGTCCGAAATTAACACACTTTCAGACGGACCCAACGGTCAAGCATTGTGAAGCACTCTCGGTACCACATCCCTGAAAGGTCAATATCACAGAGTGACCGTCAAGGGATCTTGAAACCTTTTAGGATTAATTTCTCATTTATTACCACATCTGTTTGAGCCGGTGACTTTCCATTTG
>JAEMWC010000486.1:350000-357500 GCA_016490735.1 Pachyseris speciosa
GCATTACGCATTTGAATATTTACTTTATTACGCAATTTTTTGAAACTCTCCCAGTGGGTTTGTGAGGCATATTTTATTGCCCGTTTTTTGTGATAGTCTCGATTTTTCATGAGGTCCTTGATGTGAGGTGTAATCCAGGGAACGGAGTTCCCTCTTGTTCTTTTGTGTCGTATTGATGCATGCCTATTTAATGTCTCAGTAAAAAGGATTTCCATACATTCCAACATGTGTTGGGATTATTGATTTGTTGAATCACGTTCCAAGGCATTTGGGATAAATCTTCAATGAAGAGCTCAGCATCAAAGTGTTTGTAGTCTCTGATTTCTCTCACCCCCTGATTAGTTTTTGGTGACACAGATTTCCTCACTGCGTAAATCAGATTGTGATCTGAGATTCCTAGATGTATAACACCAGAAGAATGTATGTTCTCTTTTGCATTTGTTAAAACTAGATCTATCAGGGTGGCTGAAGTATCTGTCACCCTGGTTGGTTTGTCTATTAGCTGATCAATTTGGTATAGTGAACAGAGAAAAATCAATTGTCTTGTGTGGGGATCCAATGAAACTTTACTAACGTCACAATTAAGATCACCGACTAACACTAACTCTTTGCACTCATTGAATAGGTCCATATCTGAATTTAGAGGCCTATACCAAGTGCATACAAGAAAAGATTTGCTATGTGGGCGGTTGATTTCAGCACAGACCATCTCAAGACTGCTGGGCACCAAGTCTCCCCTATCGGAATACGGTATACTATCCCGAACGTACAAGACGACACCGCCTCCAACTCTATTACGATCCTTTCTAATAAGATTATAGCCAGGAATACTTATCTCATTGTTAGGTATTGATTCATCAATTTTAGACTCATTTTTAGCGAAAATATCAAAAGGTGTGCTAAGTAAGACATGGCTAATTTCATCGATATGTTTGAGTAGACTATTAACATTCAGGTTGGCAATTTTGAGACCCTTTAGTTTAGCGACGTTACGCATTGTGGAACCCGGCAAACTCACCTCTTCTTCGGTCATGACAAGCCGTGTCTACCGACGTGGTTTCTTGTGTACTGGGGGAGCAATTGATCCTGACGCTAGCTGCATTATTAACTGTCCTTGTTGAAGTAGTAGGGTCTGAAAACCCTGGGTACGTCTTGCTTTATTTGCCGACGGTCTGAGAAATTTAATAAAACTAGTAGCTAAGTAAGCTGATCCCTTAGAGTTCAGGTGTAATTTACTACTGTTGAAGCAGGATCCATCTATATGTGAATTGTCAATGAAATGAAAGCCATTTCTGTTGCTCATCTCCGTAAGTTTTTCGTTGACCTCCGATAACTTCGTCTACCCATCAATGTCTTCTCTGTGTGTGAGGCTGGAGATACCTATTTTCGCGGTTTGGAATTTATTTCGAATCTTCAAAGCCAGGTTTTCTGTTTTTGACACACAAGAATCAACACTATCAGATGGCAAATTATTCGTGCCCGAATGAATGATCACATGCGAAGGCTCAACATCGATGTGGATGCTATCTACTTCATGGCAGATTTGGTCGCTGGTTTTACCTGGATACATGCGCTTGTCGACTGTTTTCTTGGTGAGTTTCTGGGGATCGATGTTCTTGATTAGGGAATCTCCTATAATTACAACTGATTTCGGTTGAGCGCCTGATTTAGCACCTCTCGTAGGCTGAGAGGGTTGAGAGGATTGTAGGCTGAGAGGACAGTCGACGGTTTCACAGTTACTTAAAACTGGGAAGCGATGATTTGTTGTTGATTTTGTTGCGTTAGTTAACACATTCCCCTCGTCAACAGGTTCACAGTTACTTAGAACTGAGAAGCGATTGTTTGTTGTTAATGTTGTTGATCGGCCTCCCAAGAGGATTGATCGAGGTTGCTGGTCGACCTCCCAAGAGGATCGAACGTCTGTATGCAAATCATTTTTGTCAGTCTCTTGGATTGAATGTTTATTTTCCTTATTTATTTCATTATTTAGGATTCTTAGAGCCGTTACCAAACTTTTATTTTCGTCATGGACTGAACTCGATTCCCGCTTCAAAGACTCATAACTGTATTCAAGATCACTTAGCCTCTGTCTAAGAGCGCGATTTTCATCTCGGAGTCTCGTTAATTCCGATGGTCGGAGTTCCTCGTTGGTAATAGTTTCCTCGCTAAGCCAATTGCTCAACAACGATCTTGTATTTCCTTCGACCTGCTTCTGTAAAATCACCAAGTCGAGTTTAATGCCCTCTATTTCAGCAGACAATTCTCGACTCAGCCCTTTGCAGCCACAATTATCTGATCTACTGCCCTCCCCAGGAGCCATCACCTGTTGTTTATCGCTATGGATGACTTCAGGCACAGATGGTGGACTTTTTGATCCTTGCGAGCGGGCTTTAGCTTCGAACGTCGATGTATCGCAAGAATCAACGATGGAGTCGTCTGATAATGCCCCCGACTGGCAACTGTGTCCATTTGATGCAAGGGGTCCATGAATGCCCGATTGCAACACAGTTGAATTTGATAAGAGTGAATCACTATCGTCGATTGGCTTCTCAGTCCTGTTGCGCTGAATCAAGTTAACTAGTTGCTCCTTCAATAAAGGACCGTCCTTCCCCGGAAAAGAGAGAGTTGATTGCTTTCCACGATACCACGTTATCGTCAATCGACTGTTATAACTTTTAAACGTCTTCGCTGTTCCGCCAGGTGACGACCATTTCCCCTGTTGCTGAATAGTTTCTTCCACAAATTTCTTCAAGGTTTCCAGGTCGCCAGTCCAGATCAGACGTTCACCTTTAAGTAGCAGATTTTCTAGTCCAGAGCTATCATGTTTAATCAAAAACAGTTCGGCATTTGTGTTATCCAAGAAACTGTTGTCGGAGCTAATAGAAACAGGACCGTCCGCCATGATACTTCACGAATCTACTAGTTGTCAATTTTTTTACGTATTTTGGTTTGTCTGCTTTTATCCAGACCGTTTGTAAAATTTCATTCAATTTCACACATGCTGCAGAAAATTAGACTTTTAACTTCTTGCGCATTTTATCCCACCAGGTTTTCTGATTTTATTGTATGTTGATATGATTCTTTGTGTTGATGTTAAGTCAATAGTTATTTTGGTTTTGTAGTTAATATATTACTCATATATATTAGATTATACTATGAGAAATTTTTAACTTTGTAACGTAAGTAAATTGTTATATTTTAGGAATACATGTTCGTATTTCGAACGAGCTTGTATAGCTCCTAGACTTGATATTGTATTGTATTGTATTGTATTGTATTTATTGTATTGTATTGTATTGTAACATAGATTTGTAAATATACAGCTGAATATATATAAACTGGAAAGTGCATTGATAACTCTCGATCTTTTCGGCATATTCTTTCTAATTAACGTAAAAGTTGACTTGAATTTACAGCCATTAAGAAACATAGCAGGCTTTGATTTGCCCCTCAGAATACTGAAAATAGCAACAGGCCGAAGAATAAAATTTCAAAATTTCCCGGGGGAGCATTCCCCCGGACCCCCCTAGATACTCTCGCATCGGCCGCAGTTTAAGGTCGTAGTCCTAGATCCACCCCTGCTTTTTCGAGTCACAGTCGCCTCAGTTAACCTCTCTGTATTGAAAAAAAAAAAAACGTGAAAAGCCTGTCGTCAGCAACGGATGGGATTTCACCCTAATGACAGAGTCAATACCATCGTGTTGCGTAACCAGTCTGCCTCATTGCCTGATGAAACGTTAGCAGTGACAGTCGAAACTAGTTTTACAAACAGTGTAATGGAAATGTGAATAAAGTGTTGTTGTTGTTGTTGTTGTTGCTATTATCATAATAGCATATGAACAACTTCGACATATAACTCTGGTCCCATGTCTCCTTGTTTCTGATGCAAGACAAGGTGAAAGCTGGGGTTTATGGTCATTTCAATTCGTGATTCGTGAAAGTTTGTAAAAAGTATACGAGATGCGCGATTTTTCTTAAAACTCGTGCGTGAAACGGGATCACGACCCCCACCCCTTTGCTACCCTCTATTTGACTACCTGGTTACCTTATAAGGATCATTTTTATATCAATATATATCTTCAGGGGCACCCAACGAGCCAAATCGCAACCAAAAGCTGTAGAAAGGCATTTTTAAGTACCTTATGGTCTTTGAAGTCTGTTTAAAGTGATGTTTTCGTTAGATGGAAGAATTTGATATGTTCGGATTTCTTAGCCGAAATTTAATTGCCCGAAAATGTTAGGGAACAAATTCTTTCTTTGAGAAAATGCTAGCTGAAATTAACTTTCCAAAAACTTTCTAGTGAACTATTTTCTTTCCGAAAATGCTAGATTACCTTTTTGACTGCCAAAAACAGCAAATACGACATTTCCGAAAGCCTCAGGGACTATGATTTTCCCATTGCGAATCTTTTGGGCCACGTTTCAATTACGAAAATCCGCGAATGCACTCTTTAATCGACGCCGAAAGCCTTAGGCGAACTACCCTTCACCGCACAGATATCTACTAAAACTTGTCGTTGGGTGCCCCTGTATATTCTCTGACCCATATCCATCCTTGCCATTAACGCTCTCCGGATGCCAACCAAGCTCACTTTGATGACTTGCCATTTCAAGCCTTTTCAAAACCGGATTGTTTCCTTGCACTATGTCCGTCTTTGATGCATTTCCTAGCATCTCATTAAAGCCCTCGAGGTCATTGCTATTCGTCGATACAATGCCCAAAATAAGAGACACAAATTTAGCCGGACAGCTGTTATTATTTGACATATGAGCAGGGAGTTACTAACGATACACGTAACTTATAACCATTTTCGCCAAAATGTTAAGTCCTCATTTTTAACTCGATCTCCGAGGTTTGAAGCCCGCATATTGAAAGATTCAGATGGCATGCCCAACGAGATTTCTTTAGCTTACTTATTTTATTTTAGACTGTTAAAAGGTAAAGTACTCCAAAGAGTGTTTTGAGTTTAGCTATGGTAACCATCATCGCTAGCATCATCACAGTAATTCAACAAAAGACGCAAGTGCTCTTGAAATGAGACGAACCTGTTTCACAAAATTATTCTTTCCTATCTTCTTAATATCACATAAATTTCAAATCTTTGCTTTGCAATTAAACTGTGAGTGTTCAACCAAACAAGACTATGACAGCCTTCTCGGAAACGAAGATTTCAATAGCACAGAGGCTCCTTGACCATAATGCTCCTCTTGTGAACTATTTCCCCTAATGCGGCTAACAATAAATGAGAAAAAGATTCTCAAAGGGACACTAGAAGAATGTTGGAAAACCATTACCATCAGGTTTGATCTACTATAAAAGTCATACAATTTTAACTTGACCAACTTAGCCAAACTTCTAGCATTGTGGAGCGAAAACCGATTGAAATAATTCAACCTCGATAAAAGCCAAAAAAAACTTCTCGAACGAACGAGTGCCCATTTTTGTACCACAAATGTCGGAAATTTACCGTCATTTCTTTCCTACCAGGACGACCGCATGACTGGAGGCTGATGCTATCAATGGCTACAACAAAGAACAACACTTTACGCTGCCTTGAGGAGTGGATACCCGTTCCAAGTAATGACACGGCCATCTCAATACATGACCTTGCTGTTGCTGTTTTCAATGTGCCATCGGCCGTCTTCGCATTTCTCAGTAACCTGGCCATCATAGTGGCAATCATCAAAACACCGTCCCTTCAAAGACCTTCCAACATTCTGCTTTGCAGTCTGGCCACCCCTGATTGTTTGACTGGCATAGTAGTTCAACCCATATTTGTTGCATGGCGCTTACTTATCCAGCGAATCTACGAGTCGTGTTCTTATCAACTGGAGTTGGCGAATGCTTTTGACTTTTCCAGTCGTCTTGTCACTGGTTTGTCATTTTTAAGCATGCCCGTCATAACCTGTGATCGCTGTCGTGCTTTAAAGAACCCTCTGACTTATCGCGCAAGCGTCACGAAAAAAGGTAAATAATTGTTTTTATTTCATAACGTATTTACAACCACTGAGGGGAATTCCCGAATGTAGCGTACTGATTACAACATTAATCCCTGTCTACCACCAAATGCTTGGCCTCCAACAGAACCCACCATCACATGGTTAAATTATTTCCTGCAGGCTAATGTTACTTGCTAACGGTGGGGTTGATATCATAACTAAGTGAAGTACGATTGTCCTGGTGAGTGTAGTTCTGACAAGGACTGCTCGTGATGACATTGACTGGCGTTTCGACAACCTGAGCGGAAGTCATCATCAGTGATTTGTGTAACATTAATGGGTAGTATAAATACTCTGGTCGCTGATCTGATTGGTGAACGAAGTCGTGATATTATTGGTAGTTTGTCAGTTAAGCAGTGTTATTGGCTGCGAAGACTGTAAACAACAACAACAACAACTTTATTGGGTATAGACACAATTACTGGTGACCCTTAAAAATAGAAACATAATTAAAATATATATACTAAATTCACATTCTAAAAAGGTCTAGTGATTAAGAAATTATCTAAATTATAATTCTGAGCTAGGGTGTCTTTTACCGAGAATCTCTTGAAATTAAAAAGTCTTTCTATGTCCTTTGCTTCTTTGCACAGCTTATTCAATAGGCGAGTGCCACCAGCATGAAAAGTGCGTAGGCCTGAGTTCATACGAGATCTGGTGTTATGACCATGTGTGACTATTTAACAAATAGATTCCATGTTGCCGTGCGTCTGTTCAGTAATAGATCACAGATGACGTCAAAATGTAGTAAAAACAAAGAAGTGGCACACGAGCCGCAGGCGAGTGTGTCACTGATGTTTTTACCACATTTTGACGTCTTCTGTGATCTATTACTGAACAGACGCACGGCGACATGGAATCTATTTGTTTTATATCATAAAGAAACAAAATGCAAGCGAAAAACTTGTTTATTTTCACATTTCTGGTAAAAAGGGGTCGTGATGACGTAATCTGTGCATCTGTCCTCTAATAGATCATAGATAAGAACCAATCACAACGCGCGAAGTATTCACCTTATTATATAAAGCGTATTGTACATATTCCTTAAAATATTTAGGGCTATTACCGTTAACAATTTTATACATCATGCAAAGTTCTTTAACTCGTATGAGATCGTCAATTGGCTGAATTGGAAACCATTAATCTGAAATGAATTATTTTGTAAGCTAGAATTTAAAATTATTCTGCTACAGCGTTTCTGGGTTTTTAGAATTCTTTCCAGCTGTTCCAAACCGTGCAGCAATATTCAAAAACAGGTTTAATAAGTGCGTTAAATTGTATAATTCTGTTCTGGCGAGGAAGAAATCGCCTTGTTCTATTGAGTAGAGTTATTCTGGAGTTGATAAAAGGGATTAGTTTCTAAAGAAACTGTGGTGCTGCGTCGGTGGGGGAGTGAAACACGAAAATTTGGTTTATCAACGGAGTTGATAATGTAAATTGACCACCGTACAGGGATTCGATTAGCTGACGTTTCGAGTGCTAGCCCTTCGTCGGAGCGAA
>JAEMWC010000486.1:362500-402500 GCA_016490735.1 Pachyseris speciosa
TCCGATATGGTTTTCGTGCCGGCAGAAGAGCTATCCGGTATAGTGTAGACATAGCCTGAGGCTCTGCTAAATGCATTACCTACTGTACTGACTAGCACCAACGGATCGCACTGAAAAATTGGTTTACTAACTAAGAACAGACACCATTGAACTGTTGCCAACAACTTCCCGCACTTTACAAACGACTTATTGATGATATCAACAACAGACAAACAATAGACAAGCCGACTAATTTTACTAACAATACACCTACGGACATTTGACTAACAAAAGACGGATTGAAACGCACCAATCACGGTTTACAGTCTTCACAGCAAAAACAACACGACTTAACTGATACACGACCAATAACATTACGACTTCGTTGACCAATCAGATCAACGACCAGAGTATCTATACCACCTACTGATGTTACACAAATCACTTGACTCTGATGATGACTTCCGCTCAGGTTGTCGAAACGCCAGTCAATGTCATCACAAACAGTCCTTCTCAGGACTACAATCACCTGGACGATCGTACTTCGCTTAGGTATGATGACTCCAGGGTTCAAACCATTTTCGGTGGTTGATGTTATATGTATGAACGTTGTTCTATACACATTCACAGGTGTAGCAAAAGTTGCCGTTTTCACGTCGTTCGCCTGGGTCGCAATAACAACTCTCTGCACATGGATTCTGCCCCCACTCCCCGGAATCGCTATTTCAGCGTCATTGGGTGCAATTGTCGTGATTATTCCTGTCGTCAATCACATCACCATGTTCATCGCCATCCGTCGCCATAACAGCCAGTTAGGAGACGCAGTTACGTCACAGCAGCTGTTTATCATATTGAAGCGCGAGAAGGCAGTTGCTAAGGGGATCTTCATCGTCACCATTGTTCTTTTTCTCTGCGCGCTCCCAAAACTGGCAGCTGTGGCCCTCTGGAGGACACTTGGCAACCTATACTATACTGTGTACTTGTGGTCGACAACATTAACGTTATTCAACTCGTGCATTAATCCAGTTCTTTATTTGTGCCAGGACTGTGCGCTTAGAAATGCAGTAAGATCAGTATTTCACATTTGAAAATGTCGTGACCACTGCTGTAAATATTGAGACAACGACTTTACTCGGAAACTCTCAGGAAATAGCTTAGAACTGATAAAAATAATAGTAAATAGCGATGTTTATGAGTATGTTAATTTGTGTGTTATCAATACACCGCGTAACCACTAATTCGAAAACATGTATGGGAAAAAACTGTCACTCGGTGGCGTTTATCGGTATTAAAGGAAATGAACTGGTTTGAGTGCTTTCCCCACTTCTGACCTCTGGCTCTTCTTTGGGCATTTATGCAAGCAGTTACGGACAAAAGCTATGTATTGGCCGCAAAAAGTAAACGCCTTCACTGGCATTCCCACCAAATAGCACTTTTATGTTGTTAATAATCTATGTTATCTAATAACAAAATCAATGCGCGCGCTCTGATTTGTCAACTCCAGTAAACTCAAAGAAATTTCGCGCGTTTTCTGGATTGTTATATAAAAGCAATATACCACAAGTTTCTATGGTTTATAGGCTGATACACAGCTTGGGATGTTGGAAGAACACTCGAAGAATCCGTAAATCACTCGCCTGCGGCTCGCGATTTACGAGTGTTCGAGTGTTCTTCCAACATCCCGCGTGGTTTATTAATTTCTCTTAGCCAATCAGAATCGAGAAATTTTTTCATGTACATATATTATTAGACTTATAAAACGTACTGTAAAATTCCCCTTGAACATTCAAAAGGCGTTATGAGTAACGTAACTACCAGAGACCACAAATAAAGCTAACCTATAAAATTAAAGGGTGTGGTACCAGAACCTTGTTTGCTCAAATCGAAGTCACGATCATAGATCATATCGACCCCTTTCTGTTTACACTCCCAGAACAGCCCCTTAACTGAAACGACTAAGGGCATTGTCCCCTTTGACAAGCCGTTTGTACGATTATTCTTGTGTATGTGCTCAGAATGCTATACAGCGCAACAGCTCACATTGAAGAGGCTATAACTGTCCTGTCAACATAGGGTAAGCCTAAACGTGAGTAGCTGATGAATACCACTAAGATTATTAAACTGGCTAAGCTTAACAACAAAAACTGATACAGTGCACAATAGAGAGGCTGTGACACCTTGCGGTAAGCATCGATTGTTTTGCAGTCCAAACCAGGATAAGTAATATGATGCGACACATTAGCTAGCGTAATACGTTAATCAACCAACAGTAACTTTGTGACAGAAGGAACAGTAGCTTCACCTCTTCTTCAGTTGCTAATAAGTACAGCGACCCGAGTTAGGTTAACGTTAGTTTCCGTTGCAAGTTTGGCAAACTGTAATGTACAATAACACGTGGAAGTTGCAGTCCCATCGATACGTTTCTTTGGACAGTATGTTGATGTCCCCCATATTTTGCAAACTCCTGGTAACACAAACACAATAGTCTATACAAACTCTTTGCAACAGAAGCCCAGGATTCTATATCTGCCAAAATGTCTGTGTTGTGTCAAATGCAACAAACGTACCCTCGATGTTATTCATTTTACTAGCAAGTTGCAAGGCGCAGGAAACAATGCGTCACTAAGACGAACAACCTTTGTTGACATATTTGAACAAGCCAATAAGAAGATTGAAGATGTTGGTTTCTAAACATTGAAGTCCTTAGGAAGGGCCACTTATTCCCAATCGGTGATACAACGATGGATTGGAAATCGTAACCATTGATGGCCTCCAACCAGTGAGACGCCAGATTCATCCAAATTGACCTGCCGCTGCGTGCTACGTGCCGATTGTTTTCAGATAGCCAACCTAAAAAAGCAACCATCATTAACTTGTGGAATCCATCTCGGAACTACAACGAGTACACGTAGTTATATAAATTATACGGAAACGCCCAAACTTTTCGCAAATGCGATTTTGGAGAACGATAAATGCCGTTGAACCCACCGTCCACTTGAAGAGGGGTTATTTTCAAAGCTGCAGAACTCTTCTGTTGTCTAAAAACAACTCAGGGATGATAAAAGTCTATTCAAGAACGCATGAATATCGCAGTTGGTGAAGTTTTGGTGTATTTTCACAAAGTTACGGCAAAAGAAAGAGCGGAGCTTTGGAAAGAAATACAAGCTCACTGCAAATAATTCCTCAAGTTTTCCCAAATTTTCCTTTTTACATGTACTGCTGGAAGCTAAAACAATCAGCGTTATCCAGTTCTTTAAGTATTAAGTGCCCCAAATAGTCTCCGTATGCTCTGCTGTACAGGCAGTAGAGCAACACTTAAATTCTATCGCAGTTTAAACGAAGGGGCAAAAAACACTCATTAAATGTACCTTAAATCCATTCATGTCTCTCAAAGAAGGTGCTATTGTGTTTGTGCTCTTTATAAGAAGAAGAATAAGGTGCAAGCAAGTGTCCTTTGCGAATGTGAGAACTTGCACAGAAGGACTCTCTCGCCAAGCAGCTACCTCATGGTCCCTACCAAGAAGAGAATTTTGGTTGCGTTTGTATGAGAAGGCGTGCCAGCCTGCCTTCTCATATAAACACAACCACAACTTTATGTAGAAATAAGGCATGAGCCGAGCTAACCCGGTAAGCGGGTCAGCCCGCCTAACCGGGCTAAAAAACCTCATATAAACAGGCCCTAAAGAGCGCTCTTCCAGCACCATTTTCGACAATCAAGCTGAACTCATTGTCCGTACCAAAGTCAGACTAACCTCTTTTACAACAGTGCAAACATTCGAGTTTCGAAAACTCCGAATGCGAGTAGAATTTGACATGTTTCCTAGTTTTTTCTTCAAGCATGCTACACGTGACGTCTTTTTACTATCGTGAGCAAGCGCAAACGTTAGCTGTAAGTACGGCTACACGTTGGCTACGCAAACGTTTGATATATTACAAATATGCACGTAGTTGTTAGCAAAACTGCGCGTTAAACAGAATAAGCGTGTTCATACCAGAACGCTTCACCAACGAGTGGTTTTGTCTTGTAAAGAACCTTCAACACACGCAAATATTTGCCTGTGAACAGAAAGTGTAATTCACTGACGAATTGTAGTCTCACACATACAAATAAATTAAATTAATATCTTAATTATCCTCTACTGAAGCCATTTTCAGGGGTAATCAGTAAAATATACACGAGTAGCAAACATCTCAACAGGAACAGAACAGATTAACAATCCCAACTAACAAGAATTGGAATCGTTCGCTATTTGCAAGGGTGGCCGAGGGGTTATCTTGAAACAACTCTGGCTAGTGGTCTGAGCGCCCTAACCACTCGACCACCCTGCTTGCCATCGCCGCTGCCTCCCAACTACATTCAGAGCTATACACTTATTACGTCTAAAAGCGCGAATTATTTAAGGGTTTGCGTTCCAAATTTAGAGGCACAACGAGTTAAACAATGATTCTATGAATGCTTAAACACGCAGCTGCAAACTTTCCAGGTCAGAATAAATATTGAGAGGGTGTTAGCGAGAGAAACACCCTTTCTCTCAAAAAAACTTCACGACTGCGACTTTTCTAACCACAAACAAATTACATGTAGAATTGAACAAACAGACCAGTGTATTTGCCCATCAAATTGTGTATAAACTATCGCGTGTGTTCAACTCTAGAGAATTCAGAAGACTGTCCTAGAACCTAACTAAAAAACAACCCAGTAACAATTGCGACTGCCCCTACAAACAAATATTTCTGTAAACAATGCTGGAGACTTTCCTCTCGCAAAGCCCCACATCTTTCCACTGATTCCTACAGAAACTGTACACAAAACAGCAAATACAATAAATATCTGAGGTAAAACTGATAAATTGGACAGCAAACGCATCAACACTGCTTAACCCCCTCCCCCCTCCCTCTCCCCTCCTCTCCCCTCCCCCCTTACTGTTGAACGCTTTGACGTGCAAACTAGGATTGAATTTAGAACAGTGACTGGACGTAATTTAGGCATGTAAATTGTACCTTTGTCTGTGACAGAGTAAATCCCAGTTTTATCTATTCTAGATAACGAGTGCAAGTCTTTTGGTTCAACATTTGTTATCACAGCAGCGTCTGCATTAAAAAGCCAAAGCTGAAAAGAAACAAACCATCAAATCACTCGTGGAATCCCCACCACAATGGGCAATGCATGTAAGTTATTGCGTAGCTTCGGCAAGCTAACCGGGGTTACAGTTCTGCCTAAACTATATCAGATATCCAACAGTAAAAGCACAGGGAAAAAAATACATAAAAAACATAATAGAAGATAAATATGTAAAAGAAAACAAAAGACAGGAGGGCATCACGATCATGAACGTCGCAAAGCCGTGTTCGTTTTGTTTGGTTGTTTGTTTTTAACTGCCATAACGTGTGTGGCGTAATTACTGAATACAAAAACCAACAATTCACAAAGGAAGGACTCGAAGACACTTACACACGCATATGTTTTCTTCTTTCCGTTTTGCAAGGGTTCTTGGACGAGAAATCTAAAGTTGACTGCTCCTTGTAACTTGGAAACCAAACAGCTCGAAATAAAGGTTTCAGTGCAATAGGACCTACATGTAGCGCAGAAAATAGAAATTATTCAGGAGTGAAACATTTACAACTTTACCACAGTGACTCGGAGAAAGGCGATCAAAATATTGCGAGCCACTCATACCATACTGTAGACTAAGGAACGTATATAGCCACTGTTTATTCCAGTGAGTCATCAAGATCTGATCACACCTTCCCCTCCACACAGAGCATAATGCCAACAGTCATTTTGCTGAACTGTAGGTTTGCATAAGCAGCCAAGGCTTTTTCCTGGGACATGTAGTCACATATCGTCCAGCCTCCACTTCACCTTAAGATATACGTTACCACGGAACACGACACTGAGAACTATGAATATGTGAGTGATCATCACAGTTATGAACACTACGTAGTTAAGTAGCAGTGAAAACAAAGCCTAAAAAAAATTCAGGCTTGTACTGGAGTCGAACCCATGACCACTGCGATACTGGCGCAGTGCTCTACCACACCAGGAACTATGTTGCCCATTTTTGTGAGCTTTGCGCAGGGGCTTTTACGCCCCCCCAGATAGTACGCATGGAAAATGTTGAGCACAAGGAAAATGAAAATGTGTCTTGCATGGCCTTACCAGTCATTTCATGTCCCTTGTTTGTAGTGAATCTGTCATGCCGCACTCACACAGCACCAAATTATACTTTTATATTATCCTTCGAGGTGGCCTCTCCTCGCCACCAACTTAGATGTATTATTTGTAAATATTGTGAGAATGGCAAATAAATAAATAAATAAATAAATAGTGTGGTCAAAGTTTTGAGCCCTTCCACTCAGTAATCTAGGGGTTACGACTCGTTATTGAGCTAGAGGCACATTAAGCTGTACTGTTGCTACATGTATGGTAACTTTATATGTCAATGAAGAAATGATCACAACTTGTTGAGAAAATAATAATTGGGAATTTTTTTGATGCCATGTTCAAGGAAACAAACGAAAAATTATAGGAGTATTGATAAATTAAAGAGTTGGTGTTTAAAAAATAACTAGACCATTATGAGCCACCTTACGCAAAATTCCCAATTCACCCTTTTGGGACCATTCTTGATTGAATGCAACTGGCAATATACTGTACTTTACACAATGACCACCTATTCTTCACTCACAATTGCCTTTGAACCTCCTGGGTTCATATTAGATGTAAAATCCATAAAGCACTGAAGGGCTTCTTATCAAAGAGAACTTGGCCCTTAATCAAATTGAAGCAATCAGTCAAGGAAATACCACACTTCAGTAACCATACCTGAACAAATTACAATGTCGTATGCTAATCTTGTGTTTGTAGAGATGTATGCTGGTTATGTTGATAAATTCTAACACATCAAGACTTGTATCTTCAATTGTAACATTCCCTAGAATAGAACTGCATCTTGAACATTTCACTAAGTGCAGTTCGTCCCACTGGAAAGGAAGGAGATTTCAATGGTTAGCCTGCAATTCAGCTTTCTCTTTTGTCAAAACAGTCACAAGAAGAGCCACTTGCAATGCAAATACAGTGTAGCTGCAACTCTGAATTCTGCAACAAAAAGATATGAAAAGGATATATTGAACGTTTTTAGGTGAAATCTCTGCCTATTCTCCATTCTTCTACTACAGCTCGGTTTGAAAAGGAAACCCTACCAACGTATGCATTTTCAGCCTAATTGAGACTCAAATTTTGTTTCCTTCTAGTTGTACTCCACAAAGACGTTCCAGTTAAAAGGTCTACTGTTGCTCTACTGTATATTTATATGTTTCAAGTTGATCTTTTCAGCTTATTGTATTCTTTGTTATGTAATTCAAGAATCAGTACATGTTTTACAGTACATCACCCATGTCTGGTGACACCTGGAGTATCCAGCAAACTATAAAGGGCCACAGGCAAGGGCATTCTTGTTGTAAGTTTGCTCAAATTGTGAGTAACTACTTTTTTCTGTTACACAAATGGCCCATGTACACTGTACATAGGTAGATTTCAAATTATTTCTTGGAAACAACAGAAAGTAGTATTATTTTGTGGTGATTTTTCTGAGAAACCATGTCAAAACACAGAAAAAATTAATAACTTACAACTTTTTCAAGCTGCAAACCATTTCTTATTCGTCATCCATAATCAACCACAAATAGTTTCAATGCAGTTATGTTACATGTAAGAAGTTCATAAGAAAACTACAAAATTGTTTAAAGGTTCCATCATTGCAAATACATCTCTGGGTTTATCCAAATTGTGTCAGTGCCCCTTTAATTTATAAAATGTGCCCTTTTCTTCATAGTTGTAACTTACAGTTAAAATCTGCAGATTGTCTTGTATTGCAGCACCAGGGTTCACCTTGATGTAGTGTTCTCCTATGAAGCAATCAGTTTCATCAGGTGCAAGAGCCCCTGCAACAGATGTAAGATGACTGCTTCCATGGCAACACCAATCTTGGGCAAGTTCAAGCCAGTTTTCTGATGGTAATTCCAAAACTCTTTTAAATTGTCTGAAGAAAAATATAGAATTCTGTTTACCTTTGAAAAGTTACAAATGTACATGAAATTACAGTAAACATCAGAGACAATGTCATAAACAGCATTATAGTCAGACCACATCCACACGTATCTGGATATTTTCGAAAACACTAAGATTTTTTTCTCCATTTGCACCTCCCATCCACACCTACATGTAAACGGCATTTTCGGCCACAAATACATATAAATAAATCTCCATTTTCAAAAATATCCGGATATGTGTGGACGGGGTCTCAAACCTTGATTATCTCGACTCATTGGGACTGGGCTGAATAGTCCAGATGATCAAAGATATGAATATTAATGAGAGAAAATAAGACTCTATGACTGAGCTAATGGAGCATGAAATTTCATTGAGCAACAAAGAAAATCTGAGCAAATCAGCTCAGGGAAATGCATTGCCCTGTGAGTACGAAACTCAGAAGGAAAAAAGTTTGCTGTAGAACTTAAATATGACTACCTAATTAATATTCATGTAAACTAGGACCAGATACACAAGACTAGATAATCAAGAAATTGGGATAATCAAGGCTCAACTGTATTAAGGTTGGGGATGAGGGAGAGAGATTACAATTGCAACACTAAATATCATTTGTATTCATCACATAGAGCGGTTTTCAATTGAGTGTCGAAAGTAATGTAATTCTCTTTTTGCTTTGGTTTTGCATTGTTTCGCTCTGTGATTTGCCAGCAAAACTCACGCCACTTTTTCAACCAATGAAAAGCAAAACCAAAACCAATCGCAACTTGCACGTGTGCATTTTCCCGCGCTTTGGGCCAGCTACATGTAATTGCTTTGTATTCTGATTGGCTCATTGCACTGCTTATTTATGTATTTATTTAACTTTATTTATACACGGGGTAAAACATCAGGACTTAAAGTAAATTCTAAATTACATTAATTACATTGTTAAATATACTAATTACAAAATCTTAAAACAACAGAAATAATAATAATAATAATTAATAAATAAATAGCAATAAGAAAATGCCTGCTTTCCATGAATGCTGTGTGTTTATAATCATAATTAAATCATTCATAGCTTAAGAAAAGAAACCTCTGCAGCCGGATTTGAAACTCGCGAGAGTTTGTGCTTGCCGCAGATTAGTAGGTAAACTGTTCCACAGCACCGCACCATCATAGCTAAAGCTGTTTTTTAGAAAGTTAGTGCGGGGCAGTGGAACAGCTAGTTTGCCTTCGCAGTCCCTTAGAGAATAGGTAGATATTTCACTCCGATTGGTAAACATAGATTTCAGATAATCAGGAGCGAGACCATTAAGTGATTTATAAACCATAGTGGCTGTTTTTAATTTTCATTGAAGATCAAGTTTCTTCCAGCCAAGTCTTAAAAAGAGTTCATCAGCATTGGCATCGTAGGAAGAAGAGGTCAAAATACGTGCAGCACGATTTTGTAGTTTTTGTAGTTTAGTGGCAAGAGATTTATTGCAGTTCCCCCATACAACACTACAATAATCGAAATGAGGTTGAACTAAAGCATTATAAATACATAGCAGTGTTTCAAAGGGAACAAAGGACCTGCTTCGCTTCAGGATTCCAATACCAGAAGCAATTTTTTTGACATTTTTTCGATATGTACATTCCAAGTTAAATTTTCATCGATATACACACCAAGAGATTTCGTAAATTCAACTTGTTTTATAGAATTGCTATCGATAGTAAGAGATGGGGTTCAATTAAAAGTACTCAACCTTTGCCTTGAGCCTATCAACATAAACTCAGTCTTTGACTTATTAAGAGTGAGTTTATTTGCCATTAATCATTCAGTTATTTTAGTTAGTTCATCGTTCATACTTTCTTCTAGATGCACAACATTGTTGCTGGCAAAAGTCAAATGCATATCTTCTGCATACATTCTGGGATGTGAATTAATGACTTCTGTTGTGATTGGTCAGAGTAATTGCTTTGGTTTTGGTTTTACGACATTCAATTAAAAAGCGTTCTACACAACACTTGCCTGAGCATGACTTACAGCAGGTAGTAGACTTTAAATAATTCAGTCAACCAATAATGCATGTCTGAGTACTCATAGTAATTCTTGGCAATAGCCCATTTGACAGTTGTGTGCTCAGTGACCTGGTCTTTTAGTGGAAGCTAGGCTGGAGGTGACCTTGTTTTGATACAGAGCTGACTGCTTTTCTCATGTTAATCATGTTGTTCTTAATTGCTAACTAGTCCACATTTGCATGAGAAAGACAGAGATGCTTGTATCAAAACAAGGTCACCTTGCTCCCATTCAAAGGCCAGGTCACTGGAGCACACAACTGTAAAATGGGCTATTGAAAATGTAGTACATTTGTACATGTATATAAAGATTTGGCCTTAAAATCAAAATTTCTCTAAATTCACTACTTTGACACTCAGACTGCTTATTGTCTCACGAATGTAGGTCTATATTTATGTTGTGGTTTAATTTTATCCCTGGTTCAATTTTTATTTTCTTTTGTTCTTGTGTACAGTAATTTATGACAAAGAGTACTGTGCATTAAACAAAGGAAAGTAAAAATTAAACCACAAAATTTATTTTGTGGCGTAAAGGCAAGAAGTCAATGAATTTATCTATGACTTTTACCAAAAACTCAAGAAACAGAATCAAAGAAAGATCTGATGCAAGGTTAATTTCTTTTGTTTGGACTTTAGAAAGATACAATGTACATCACCTCAGCTCAGGTTCAGTTTGAGACTAAAGTCATACACTTATTTGCCAAATCCAGGCCTTAATTCAATTTTAATCACTGAACCTACAGTAAGTACAGAACTACAAAAAGTCATTTCTGACACTGCAACCAGTCTGTGTGTGTCAAAGAAGTTCAATATTAGAGGAGTCTGGATTTTAAGCAAAAAAATTTGCAATATACATGTACTGAATATGTCCTTCCCACAGCAAACCCTCCAATAAAAGAATGTGTTTAAAACAACTCTATAGTTCCATGTCATTGATAATTTCCATCCAAGTTTCATGAAAATTATGCCTCTTGAATAAAAGCAAAACATGTACTTGAGTCAACTTCCCCTCACTTTAAAAACAATTGTCTTACTTGTCAGGCGATAGGACAGCAGAGCCACATGTCCGACAACATATACTGTGGTGTCCATTCTTCAGTTCATTCAACTCTTTCTTTAAATGTTTCTTGATCAGGTCATCCTTGTGGTCTTTGTTGTGATAGTGGAACTGAAGCCTCATCTGAATCTCTCTCCCTTTGCAGGCAGACAGACCACTGCATGACCTTGGAACAACTCTGAAAGAAGCTGTGGAAATCAACAATGAATTAACAGTATCCTCAGTGCTTTCCACTCCTGGTAGGAGCATAGAGCAACAGCCATGTGACTGTTGATTTTGGTAACCAACTGAGGCTTTTGCAGGGACAAGTGGCTAGACAATCACCCAGTCTCCATCCAACGGGAAGATGTATAGTTGGATGGACACCAGCACTCGAGAACTGTGTCCTCCACTCTTTGCAATAAGTGTGTGGGTTCTTTAACGTCCCTTTCAAGTTTTACATGCAGAGGTGAAGGAGACAAGGTCAATGGTTTAACTTCACTGCCCTGTGACACTGAATCAACTGAACTGAAGCACACGTTGAGCACACAGCCAGCATGGTCTTACCAGTTAGTTTGAGAACCTTGTTTATGGTCCAGTATGGGGTGTGAAATCCAGAACTGAGCTTTTAATTGAATAACAAGCACAACTTTAGCATTCCATAATACATGCTGCAATCTGTCATAATATTAGTTGACACTACATTTTTTGGCATACGTTCTATGAAAGATAGTGGACAGCAAAAAAGGTGTTCAGGTTGTACTATTTGAACTTTAATAACCATGTAATAACGGAAAGAATTTACTTTTAAGGACTATTGCTCATAATTATTAAAAACTCATTTTTTAGTAGCATCCTTGTCAATTACAAGACAATCAATTATTTACTTCATAATCTGATTGTCAAGTTGGAGGCAGTGTTTGGAGAGAGTTGTGTGAAGAACCTGATATTTTTTCTATCCTCACTTCCTATAACTTGGTCATCAGTCCTCAACTAGCTCTCTTTTAATAAATGCAAATATAACTGATACAATGTTTGGCTTTACAAGTACCATAAATTTAAAGGTTAGTCACTGCTTGCTTGTTATTGAGGGATCACCAATTGTAACTTCAGTATACATGTAGTTATGGACTTCAAGCCCAGCGCAACAATAGCCTCAAGTAGCATTGTCTTCAAAGTGAATGCATGCTGGTCACAATAGCCAGGCAGGCCTGATTTTGACAACATTTTTTAAGCCCCAAGGTACCCACTCCTTGTAGTTATCATAGATACAGCTGTAGGTTTCTTCAAAAAACATAGAGAAAAATTTAAGCAATCAGTCGTCACCCAATTGACAGCTTTATTAACTTTAAATTTAAGGTACAGTTTTTAGCAAGCATGCTAATATACTGTACCACATTTCCTTGAATAGCAGGGAACAATTTTTTTGTTCACACCATAAGGGAGGGATTATTTGAGGGAGGCAACTGGCAGTCAAGCCCGCAATATTGGGGACAGTTTGGTTGATTATCCCATTTAATCATAAAAAAGTCACATGATCTCACATCAAAGAAACAGAACACAGGCTCTATAGCTCTATAATTATGTCTCCTCAATTTGGTTTCTTTGTCTAATTTTCACTATCTCTATCCTTGGCATAAGAGCTTGAGGCAACAATTAATCAGTCTCATCAGACTCAGCTGCAGCACAATCCTCCAGGTTTACCTTTATGGGTATATTCAAGGGTGTTGAGTTGGTGGGGGATTTATTCAAGAGATGATTACATGTATTTCAAATATTTCCACCAAGGGGTGGTGATTATTTGAGGGTGCAATTAATCGAGCAACGACTATTATTCGAGGAAATGAGATATCCAGAGAAAATAAAAGAAAGCATAAATAATTGGTATAAAAAATAATACAATAAAATAATAACATCGAAATATTGAGGACATCTACTCAATAGAATACTATTAAAGCGTACATGAATCGAAATTTCAAAGCCAGGAAGGTTTTGCTACTACAATGCTGTCCATCAATTAATGAAGAAGAGACAGGAGACAGCTCTCTTGTAACTTTTACCTGGAAAATGCACCGTGTTCATCAAAGCTGCTTCGTTGTCATCGCAGTCCTCGTGGTCACCAAACGTCAATTTCTCTACATAAATCCTCAAAAAGTCCTTTAATTTACTTTCACCAGTAGTTGTCCTTTTTTGCAAATGTCTTAAGCTAACCATCAAAGTAACCGCATTCAAGTTTTTCCCCACATCACACCAAATTGGTGGAACGTTCGATTCTTCCGCCATTTTGATAAACACTCTGACCCAGTACCTGCGCAAAAAATCAGACCACTTAGACCACTTAAGCATGACACTTGCGTGACATCTCACGCATGATATCAATGGTCTTTGCAGCGTCACAGTCCTCTTCAAAGCAAATAGTAAATAGTAAATCTGTTCTGTTTATCCCAAACAAGATTATCAAAGCAAGTTCCTCCCCTTCTGTATATCTTTCGTCACAGGCGACCAATTTGTCTGTGTGGACGCGCGCGTGCGCGTGACGCAGTGATATGCAATTTTTTTGATCCCTTACGTTTACTGTAATTTACAGGGCCCAGTTGAACCAGTTGCTCGAAGCATGGTTAGCGCTAACCAGGTTAAATACCATGACAACCTATAGGTTTAAATACATCTTAACCAATGGTTAGCGCTAACCATGCTTCGAGCAACTCAGCCCAGGTTGATATCACTTTGAGTCAAGCATATTTTGATCCCAAATTCTGATGAACTGTAAGCAGGTTCAATAAAGTTCAGTTAATCTTACACAATTCAGGGGCATCCAATGACAAGTTTCGCTAGATATCTGTTCGGTAGAGGGTAGTTCGCCTTGGGCTTTCGGAGTCAATTAAAGAGTGCACTCGGATTTTCGTAACTGAAACGTGGCCTAAAAGATTCGCAATGGGGAAATCATGGCCCTGAGGTTTCCGGAAAGGTCGTAATTGCTGGTTTTGGAAGTCAAAAACGTCAGCTAGTATTTTCGAAAAGAAAATAGGTCCCTAGAAAGTTGGTGGAAAGTTCATTTTTCAGCTCGTTTTCTCAAAGGAAGATTTTGTTCCCTAACATTTTCGGGCGATTAAAATTTCAGCTAAGGAATCCGAATAAATCAAATTCTTCTAGCTAACAAAAACATCACTTTAATCAGACTTCAAACACCATAAGGTACTTTAAATTGCCTTTCTACAGCTTCTGGTTGATTTGGCTCGTTGGGTGCCCCTGACAATTCTCACTCCCCATTAAATGGGTGTTGATTTTGTCGATCTTTTCGTTCTAATGAATTGTTCACATTTCCTTAAACCCTCCTGAATTTGCACGATTTCATGAGAAACGTGAGAAGCAGACTATTAAAGCCACGGGCAAAGACCTTGAAACTTCGATTAGTGCTGTTTGGCAACAATTTAAAAATTGTCCACCTCCAACTCCTCATTTCACAAAACGTTGTGTTAGTTCAAAACACACTTATTTACTTAAATGCTATATCAACTTCATTCTCTCTTGATCAACATTACAAGTTGTTTCTTTTATCCATGCTGAGACAAATCACATTTATCGTAGAACACAAATAACTATACGTGGTTGTACAGTATCATGGTGCTAAAAGCTAACAGTTAATCTGTACTATTATTTGCTAACACATAAATAATTTATTTCCTAATATTAATAAAAGGCAAGATTTGAACAGAACTTAACCAATGGCATTACACAGTTTTTAACATATTCAAGTTTTTAATGTCAGTATTAGTATGACAGTGACGCATGTATAATTGACTGTATCAGATTGTGCGGAAATCTTTCTTAAATAAACTATCAGTATGATTATATTACAAAGAGACTACCACATGTCTTGATCAGTTTATACATTCACTAAATTTACATCAGAAACTATGGTAATATGGTATCGTTATAATCCTTCTTCATTATTTGCTCCTTCCCTTTCCTCCGAAACGAAAGCGCCCAAGCTGACACCTGAAAAAGAAATTACATTACTCTCCCGTCTTGCATTGAGCTTTCTCACTGATAATTCCTTGTTTGCTCATGTTTCTGGGGATCTGTGTTCAGCTTGGTGTCGGGAGTTGGGTCTATACGCACGTGCTATAACTAAGTTTCCAAACTAGGTGTCACATGTTGGCGGAGCTTTAATTTCTTCCCTACTTCTCCGGTTTTCGTCTCTCCGCAAAAAGCGACATTTCTACCTTCAATTGTGTTTAAATTCGTAGGACCTACATCGAAACCAGTTCAGTCGGTGCCCAAGAAGATGTGTGATTTTATATTTTAAATTTCTGAATTTTTATGTAAATCCCTATTTAAATTCCTGAATCTCTATGCCATTTCTAAATCTTTAATATGTCATGTACGTTTTTGTGCCGTTATTACCCAAATCATCTTATATTTTTAAATCTAGTTAAGTCTGTAATTTTCATAGATAATACACGACCCCTCAAGCATGTATTTTGCTTTACTTACTTACTAAAGACATGACGCTCATGAAGCTATTTTAATCCTATTTCTCGGCACGCGAACCATGAACAAAAATGGAACTACCATAACTCTTTAAAGTACACCTAACCCCATTTTTTTTTTTCGCTAAAATGAATATTTGCACCTGTTCGAAACGCATTGCACCTTTTCAGGCCTTTTTGCGCCATTTGTAACCAAATCTTGACTTTTTATAGCCTGTACATGTAAAAGTTACGAAATTTAGCCATCACTTGACACACGACCGAGCTAGTAAGGGGGCGTGGGTCTATTCGTGACTTGACGTCACAGACTGATTTACATCGCGGTAAGTCTTTGGAAACAACAGCAGTTTGTGACCCACGTCGCTTCTGACTCGGTCGTGTACCAAATGATACTTAGTTTGTTGTGGCCAGTACAACTTCAGTCGCTTGTCTCTTTTTTTTTTTCCTCTCTTTTTTCTCGTTCCTGCTTATCTATCACCGATACTGATCAATTGTAAAAACAAGCATGGAACACTCTTGTGATCATCTGAAAACAACAGCAACTCCCATATCCAGGAGCCTGTTCATCTTCCTTGTCACGGTAGTCAATTAACATCTTCTTCGTGTCACGCCATCTTAAGTTCACTGCTTGTAGTTTGTCTTCAATTGCCTCCGTTATCGTCATGTTCAGTGACTCGCTTGTTATTTCTTGGCCAAGTTGGTTGATTTGTTTCATCTTAGCTTCCTTTTGGTCTAGGTCTTCACAACGTTTCTGGAAAAAAATAAACCCGTTCTTTCAAACGCAGCTAGAGGTTATTTTTAAAAAAACACTTCAAGTCTAATCGTTTCTAACGTCTGGAGTTTGCTATGAATTTATTGAAGCACTTCTTAGTGATTCATTTTCTTAACTTAACGGCAAGTATGTTCATATTTTTTTGTTCGTTTGTTTGTTCCTCTTCTGTTCTTAATATATTTTATTCGGGGGGAGGGGAGATGGGGGAGAGTTTAGTTCACTATTGATTGCTAAGATGCCATTCTCAGGTTTGCAATGCAACGAATTCACAAAAAATTGGCTTCGAAGGTAACCAATGTCACAGTGATTTATATTTTGTTTGCCTGGAATAATCGACGTAAGAACGAGAGGCCTCTTATTGAAAAGTACGCCTTTGTTTGACTGACAACTCAAACTTTAGGGCTAAGCACACCGGGGAACGCATCTCACTAAACTGAAAGGTCACCGTCGTGTTGAAAATCCCGCAATAAGGCGGTCACATCATCACTTTTTTTGTTCATTCGAAACGGAGAATTTGTCAAGCACGCTTTTTAGCAGTTTTATGTGAACCCGAAAACATTTCAATGTTGAAAGAGCAAATATAATTAATTACCTTGATTTGCTGGACTCTCTTTTTGACCTCGTTTGGATCCATTCGCACGTGAAGTGATTTTACTAGCTTCTCAGTGTCGCCCATCCACTGATTCATGGACCGCACCTCTCTGTCAAAATCGCTCATCTTCGTTTCTGAGAAGGACTGAAAATAAAATGTTCATGGTTTTGACATTGCTACAGAGGGGCAACCCAAGAAAAACAACAAAAATCTAAAAACCAAGAGCCATAATATGCCTCTTTCTAAAAACACAAGAATCGTGAGGTGTTCTTATTAGACAAGCATAATCCAGACTAGTCGCTGCATAGACGCGAGAGTTCTTTACGCAGTCGCTCGCTCGTCGCCAGTTTGTAGTGTACCGGGTTTCGTGTAAGCAAGGAAAAGCGTATGCAAACGTATTGCAGAACTCGTCGATTTAATTCAACATGGCCAACCACGGAAAAGCATATGACAAAAGCAACCGAGCTGAGCATGCGCTAACGACATGAATATTTATTAAATATACCAGTTTATCGCGGGAATGTTGACGTTTATCTTGTGGTTCAATTTTACCCTCGGTTCAATTTTTACTTTCTTTTATTCTTGTATACGGTAATGTATGATGATAAGTACAAAACAAAGGAAAATAAACATTGAACCAAGGATAAAACTAAACTACAACATTTACACCAACATCCTGAAGGGGAAGAGTAAAACTATGTTTATCGCAGAAACATTACATGTTATACTTACCTTAATAGAGTCAAACTACGTTAATTGTGTTTTTATTATGAAACTTATTTCACTCGTTAATCTGCGCATTAAGGCTGAACCCTTTTATCTTTTGAAAATCGTAAATATTCCGAGGTTTCTGGGATTGGAGAGTTTACCTTAGAGGACTCTAAGTCTTCAAATCCTTCGTCTGCAAGGAAGGAGTCCAAGGACTGGGCGAGCATGGCGTAATCGTCGCTGATTTGAACTGTTTCTTCTTCGACCTCGGATCGTGAGTCACTTGGAGTCTGATTGAGCAAGAGAAGCTCTGTGGCAAGCCTAGAGAAACATGGCGTATTTGAAAGGTTACGCTATTCTACACAAATGAAACATCTAAAAATATACTTCCTGGTCATGTTCAAAATAAAAGCTCAAGTATTAGTTCAGTTTAATGTATTAATTACAGTAAACAATTCCGCTATACTTAGGTCTTTTTGTATTCGGCTTGGTAAAAGAAGGATTTCAAGTTCACTGTGATACTGGGCTATTTGTCTAACTCCATAACCTACTCTATCTTTACGTAAACCGTAAATGCGTTTGCCAGAGTGGCCAAAAGAAAACTAGGGCTACTTTACTTTGATAAATACCTTTCCCGCTTTTATGAAGTAGTTTTTACACTAACGACTCTCTCTGATCATCATATGTTTGAAGTCATCCCTAACCTTGCCTTAAAGAGAAAACAGTCTATTGTTCGAAATACAGCTATGAACTTTTCATAGTATTCTTCAACGAAGGTAGTTACCTGTCTCCATTTTCCCTGCAGGTGCTTTTTAGCTGCTGTTGTCTTTCACGAAGAGCTCCCGTTTTCCTTAAGGTCATTGCAAATGTTTGATTGTCCACCAATTGTTTCTCCAACAAGCTGTTCGCCGTATCACGTATATGATTAATGGGGCGGTCGCACGAGTCCAGGTCTTCTATCAGCCGCTGCATGACAATGGTTAAGAAATGAATTACAAAGATCGCCCGAAATCGTAAACATGGTTTCTATTATATAAACGTGACGGAGAGACAATGCTGATCGGATGAACAGTTCTGTGATTTCCGTGAGGTAATTAATTACTGTTTCTTAACTCGACAACCACCATGTTCAATCGATCTTATATGGAAGAACCCTCACCCCCGGGATGTAAGAGAATATACTTCCATTTCAAAGAAGATAAGGTCTTTATTTGTACTGGAGAGAACCAAATAGCTACGGCTATTGTCACAAGAGGGGCATCCTTTAGAGGGAAGTTACTGGGTTTTCTCTGCAATGAGCCTCCTATAAATTGATGTACTTTGGGCTAACCAGTCTGTTTATCAAAACTTTAGTTAAAATATATCTCAGATTAACTCCTACCTTTTGTTTCAGGATATTTTCTTCCAGATAAAGACGATCGTCATCGTATATATCAGGCGTATTCATTTGCTTCTCAATTTTATCAAGGTCCTCCGTTATACTGAGTACCGACTTGTGATTGTGTTGTAAAGAAGCCTTGGTAATGCTGTGATGGAAAAGAAGAACCAATCAGGATGTTATCACTAAAGCAATCAACTGATCAAAGTAAAGCACAAATGTGTTTTTCATAAAGAAGCCACTGGACATGGTTATAGCGATGTTCCCATAATGCCATTTTACAAGTGTATGCTCAGTGACCTGGCCTATGATTGGGAAGGAATCTGGCCGTGACCTTGTTTGATACAGACCTGACTTCTTTTCTCATGTAAATCATGTTATTCTTATGCTAACTTGTTCACATTTACATGGGAAACACAGAGAGGAACTTCTCCTTCAGCCTCGCTTCCACTCAAAGGCCAGGTCACTGAACAAACAACTCTAAAACGAGCTATCTTTCTATGAAGCACTTAGGCGCAAGCTCTATAGCTTACATTCTTCTCTAAGCGATGTGTCTGCCACAACGTGAAATAAAAACCAATCATAGTCAACTGAAATGCAACGAAGCGGAGCATTCAACCACTACTACAATAATCTATTTAATAGTAGCGTGCTCAGTCACCTGGCCTAAGAATGGAAACGAGGCTGCGGTGACCTTGTTTTGAAACAGACCTGACTTCTTTTCTCTTGTAAATGATGTTGTTCTTATATGAACTAGTCCACTTGTGCGTGAAAAAGACAGAAAGGTTTGTATCAAAACAAGGTCACTTCCAGCCTCACTTCCACTCAAAGGCTTGGTCACTAAACACACAATTATAAAATGGGTTATTACGAAGTCATCAAATTGATATTTGCAAAAAAAAAATAAAAGAATGGAAACGAGGCTGCGGTGACCTTGTTTTGAAACAGACCTGACTTCTTTTCTCTTGTAAATGATGTTGTTCTTATACTAACTAGTCCACTTGTGCGTGAAAAAGACAGAAAGGTTTGTATCAAAACAAGGTCACTTCCAGCTTCACTTCCACTCGAAGGCTTGGTCACTAAACACACAATTATAAAATGGGTTATTACGAAGTCATCAAATTGATATTTGCAAAAAAAAATAAATAAATAAAAATAAATAAAAAAGAAAGAAAAGAAAGTAGGCCAGATTTCGTACCGATTCTTATTGGCAACCTGTTCTCTCCCAAGCTCGTCCCAACGAGACTGCAAATTATTCACTCTCTTTTGCAGGGTTGCTCTGTCCGTGTTATTGAACAGTCCCTCTTCTTTAGCTTTCTCGAAGCGTCCCTTCTCTGACTGGAATTGAGTTCTTGCGTTCCTTAAGTCGGACTCGAACCTCTGGAAAAAATAGAGAGTGTGCAATTGCGCTATGTTAAAGGATTTTGATACATTTAAAATGGTTTCAATGTGTAGCAAAAGATATACAGACTTGAAGGTCATCATTAAATGAGTGAAGAAAAAAACTGAAACACAATGTAAACACTTAAAATTCCCAGTTATACTTAAAGTCATGTATTCTTCATCATAGCAAGGTTGTTATAACAACTCACTTAGAGCAGTTTTCAAATGAGTGTTGTAAAACCAAAACCAAAGCAATTATTCCAACCAATCACAACAGACCAGAACAGTGTAATGAACCAATCAGAATTAAAAGTAACTACACGTAACCGGCGCGAAGCGCGGGAAAATACGCGGGTGCAAGTCACGATTGGCTTTGGTTTTGCTTCTCATTGGTTGACAAAGTGGCGCGAGTTTTGCTGGCCAATCACAGAGCGAAGCAATGCAAAACCAAAGGAAACGCAATTTACTTTCGACACTCAATTGAAAACTGCTCAACGGCCTGTAATTGAAGAAATAGTCAGTTCCTTTAAACATACATGAAACGATAGAGAGCCCGCGCCTAAACCAGCAAGTTTAAAGAGGAGGACACTTGCAGACAACATCTAAGGTAAAATTAATTAAGCACGTCACAACTTAAGACCCTGGCAAACGAGGACACATTGTTGCGGACACATTGTTGTTCATGATGTTTCTTGGGTGCGCAAACGAGCGGGACACAACGCAAATGTTGTGTTCCCACACTGTGCAAATTGGGAAACATTTGTTGAGGACACAAAAATTTGTGTCCGCAACTAAGTGTTGCGGGCGAGGGAAAACAGGGAAACATTTGTGTCCGCAACAATGTGACCTCGTTTACCAGGGCCTTCACTCACCGTAATGTCTTCCAGTTGCTTTTTAAGTTCCTCTCCATTTGATCCAGCAGCTGAAAATTTCTGGAGCGATTCCGAATCGAGCTCGTGAACAGTCTTTTCACATTTTTGAAGGGACAAGTCAAAGCTTTGAACTGCATCTCTTTGTTTCTCCAGCCTGTTGAAAGCATTTCATAACTTTCGTTAGAGATCAACAGCTGGCCTTTCTGGTGGATACTAGTCGTACTAGAAAGGCTTGTTTCGTGCCCTTGTGCCATCCCCCCTCCCACCAATCCCTTCCTTTGTGTAGCGTCTCACAGTGCCTACCACGCAGTGAAATCTTTAAGAATGAATAACAGGATGAGAATGATCACAGTCCGGTTGCAGCTTTAATTCACTGCATTGGCGAGCTTTAACCCAAAATGACAAGGAGTAGCGAGGGAACACTTGTCTAGAATGTTTAATTCTCTTTTATTTTGAATTATCTTCGTGTCTATGCTGATGTTTTCGGTGATAAAGGTAATTTTAACACGATTAACAAATCTGACGCTGACTGGTACTTCTACTTGCCTTTAGTATAAATCTACTAGCGTTGTATCACGAATGCCCTTCTCTGATTGGCAACGCTATTCGCTATCTATTTAACAGTTAGACCAGGAGCTCGAGATTTCTATCGCTCTTCTCTGATTGGCTACGCTACTCGCTATCTATTTAACAATTAGACTATGAGCTCGAGATTTCTATCGCGTGATAGCTGATGAGGGCGCAGCCCGAATCAGCTATCACGCATAGAAATCGAGAGCGAATAATCTAATTGTTTTAGTATAAATCTTCCAGTCGTTGAAAACTAAAGAAGTAAAATATCTAAATCCTCTTTGAAGACACTCCGAAAACGCGAAGAAGCGGCCACCATTTTGTTGACAACCGCTACTCACTATCTATCACGGAATAGATAGCGAGTAGCGTAGCCAATCAGAGAACGTCATTCGTGAGTATAACGCTAGTAGATTTATACTAATCTGTGATAGATAGTGAGAGCGCCGATTGCCGGTCAACAAAATGGCGGCCGCTTCTTCGTGTTTTTGAAGTGTCTGCGAAGAGGATTTAGATAATTTACTTGCTTAGCTTTGAAAGACTAGTAGATAAACTAAAACAAAACAATCAAATGAAGAATGATCCTCGCAGTTGTGAACGCAATTTATGCAATTGCGAAAAGAAGCCTGAAAAAAATTCAGGACTTCAACGGGGTTTGAACCCGTGACCTCGCGATTACCGGTGCGATGCTTTAACCAACTGAGCTATGAAGCCACTGACGTTGGGAGCTGGTCAATTGTAGGTTCATATGTTCCCGTGAAAGAAATGAGTGTAAATGATATATGAAATTAATCATATATGAACTGCGGAAATGAAATCAAGTGAAGAATGATCCTCGCAGTTGTGAACGCAATTTATGCAATTGCGAAAAGAAGCCTGAAAAAAATTCAGGACTTCAACGGGGTTTGAACCCGTGACCTCGCGATAATCGCGAGGTCACGGGTTCAAACACGGGTTCGGTCACGGGTTCATTTCATTTCCGCAGTTCATATATGATTAATTTCATATATCATTCACACCAAAAACAAAACAATTAGATTATTTGCTCTCGATTTCTATGCGTGATAGTTGATTCGGGCTGCGCCCTCATCAGCTATCACGCGATAGAAATTAAGTAGTCTTGATCTATAACGATAAATGAACGACGTTATGCAACTCAGTGTACTGCCTCAGTGTCGACTCAATAGAAACATCAAATCAAACAGTGGTCAGTTACATGGTATTTGATTTTAAACCGATTCATTGAAAGCACTCAAAAAAACATGTATACGCATTTGGTTATCTTTTGCGCACCCTTTGTAGTCATAAACCCTTTCCGGGTGAATTCAAACATTCACGCCGTAAATAACGTGATAGAAGTAAATATCTTGTTTCACCTACCTATTTCTTTTGGCGGTATGGTCATCCCACAGCTTTTTCCAACGAGACTCCAAATTATCTACTCTCTTCTCCAAAATGGTTTTGTCCGTGTCATCCAACAGGTCCTCTTCTTTAGCTTTCTCGAATTTCTCCTTTTCCGATCGGAATTCAGCCCTTGATTTTTCCAATTTCGCTTCGAAATTCTGGTAGTAATGAAATGATGAATGTAAAGTGTTACCATTACAACTTGACCCGAGACACTTATGGCAGATCTAGAAGTACTTTCACTTACCATAACTTCATAAAGTCTTTTTTCAAGTTCTCCGTTAGACGCAAATGCGGACGATTTCCAGACTGATCCAGAGTCGAGATCATAAAGGGTCTTTTCACACGCCTTGAGAGACGTGTCAAAGTTCTCATAGGCCTTCCTCTGTCTCTCTAACCTGTTGAAAAAATATAATGCTGTAAACACTATTGATCTGCAAAGTGTTTCTTACTTGAGTCGAGTTGCTTTGTTGCCGCCCAGCTACTCGCTGTAATTGGTCAAGAAAGAAAAAGCGCGTCGTCCCAAAGACCTCATATAACAAACCGCAAATGTCTTTTCCACGAGCGTTTTCCTGTGCTTCTCATCAGGTACAAGCTTACCGTTAAAGCTCTATTAAGGCCCCGGGGGGGGAGGGGGGGCTTATTTAATTTCAGGCCTTATTAACGGGGGGCTTATTGGAGAGGAGGGCTTAATAGAGAGTGGGAGGGGCTTATTTCAAATCTTTGAACATGCCATTTTCGTGTTAAATAGTTTCTGTATAAATATCAAACACTCCAGTAAAACTTTATTATTTAATACCGAGCAGGTAACAGTATTGTGTGTTTTATTGGGCAACTGGGCCGCATAAAGTGTATTTCGTAAGAGGGAATAGGAGGGAATAATTACAAAATCTCGTGTCCCAAAAGGGGGGAGGGGGGGGGGCTTATTAGAGAGAGGGGCTTATTACAAAAACCGACTCCCTAACGGGCGGCTTATTAGAGAGGGGGGCTTAAAAGAGAGGGGGGAAGGGCTTAATAGAGCTTTTACGGTGTTTCACATTGTTTAGTAGTGACCGGTAAAGCTATATTGCAGAATTTAGGTTTGATGAATCACAAATGAAAGCCTCCAAATACACCCAATTATACTGCTTTTCATATTTAGTAAAACTCTTACTTAGTGCCTTTTCGCTTTGCAAGAGAAATTTGAATAACCACTTATGGCAAAATTTACCTCTGCTTTTCGTCCTCATATTCCGTGTTAGATGACATGACAACATCCACTGGCTCAAAAGAGGCATTCAAATCCATCGAGGTCGAGCTGGCCAGTACATTCTGAAGCAAAATGAAATATTTCTAGATTATTTTTCAGGGGATGTCATTGCACAAATCAATGGAAAGACTGCGCGGTGGCGACAACATTAAATGCACGGTCTGAAAGATTTGACAGGTTTTCCTCTATCAACCAATAGTTATGACCGAAAAGATAGGCAAAATTAGTTGGGAAGCTCAAACCAATGCCACAACTTGAAACTGTTCTCATGCCCTGTGAAAAGAAACCATTTTGTACATCATCGTGTTTTGCTTCAATGTTTATGTAACAGTTATTGCATGCACAGTGGCAGTTGTTTCTAAGGCTTTGTTAAATAGTAATGCAATTTACGTTTTTCAACGTCTCTTCCCATCTTCGAACGCTTTTTGCAACAATATGATCATAAACATTATTAACCACTACCCTTACACATAAGCAAAACGTTAACAGGACTTGTCATATGGATAAGTCAGACAACAACAAAAGACTTTACGCAGAGAAATCGTCAGATTTCGTTACCTTAGCGGCCATCTCCTTTCTCTGTTCGATTTGACGTTTCTTTCGCAGCGATCTGTTTCTTCTAAAGGAAGAATTTCTTTTCGAACTAAATCGTCTTAGGATGGAGGTTCTCTGTTTTACCATTCTTTCCCTGAGCCTATTGATCTCCGCGTAAATCCTTAAAAAGTAGAATGTATGAAATTCAGCTATGATTGCTTTGATTGCAATGCCTATACTGCTGCATTATAGCGCACTTTGTGATAACACATGCGCTGCTGAGGTGAGTGACTAAATAAGCTTTAGCTACTTTCTATAAGGCGTTAAAATAGACAGTTACATACTGGTGATACTTGGGAGCTTTAGCAACGAGGACTGCAACGGCAACGGCAACGAGAACGCCAATAGGTTTAATGAGCAAAAACAAACGCATACACATACATGCTTGTCAAACGGCCTGCATGTGAATTGCAATCTGTTTTATTTAATGATGTTTCATGTTTTGGTCATTACCTGTCCCGACTGGCGTTCAGCCGATTGTCAATCGACTCATATTTTGCGACCAGCACATTGATGACGCGCTCCAACTCCTTGGCGTCTGCTTCTTCCAGTCGACCGCTCTTCATGAGTACAACAGCTGTGTCATGCATGTTGCGGAGTCTTGGTTTGGCTTTTCTAAAGTTTTCTAGTATGGTCTAGTGAATGAAAATAAAACCAACACCATAAGCTACTTCTATGTCTAGGTAAATGATCTACAAATACCACTGAGGACCATCTTATGCCAGTGGCACCCAAAGTCAACTTTTGGTAGATATCTGGCTTTCGGCGTAGATTAAAGTGTACACTGGGGTTTTCGTATCTGAAACGTGGCCAAAAAGATTCGCGATGGGGGAATCATACCCTCTCAGGTTTTCGGAAAGGTCGTAATTACTGTTTTGTGCAGCCAAAAATGTCATTTTCGGAAAGACAATAGTTCCCTAGAAGTTTCTGGAAAGTTCATTTCAGCTAGCATTTTCTCAAAGGAAGACTTCGTTCCCTAACATTTTCGGGCAAATTAAGATTTCAGCTAAGGAATCCGAATAGATCAAATTCTTCTAGCTAAAGAAAACATCGATTCACTTGAAACAGACTTCAAACGCCATAACGTACGTAAAACTGCCTTTCTACAGCTTTTGGTTGATTTGGTACGTTGGGTGCCCCTGTTATGCCGGTAGGTATGAGATGTTTGACCATGTTTGCCACCAATGTCAAGCTTTTGAAGTCAAGATATTGTTCAAGCAAACTAGTCATCAAATCTCCAAACAGGATATCGACCATTTGCTGATCAGTACAACATGTTCACACAATGCGCACCTGGTTTTCGTGAAGCTGCAATCTCACCACCCGAATGGTAGTCCCCAACTTCTCAGGTTTATCTGCGTAAGAGTAGTACTCCATCAACAATGCATCTGCTACTTCAGAATTATTCATCCACAGGTTCAGCTTTGAGTATTCCATTTGCACTTCCGACACAAACGCGTCAATACTGAAAAAATAAACATCAAGATTTGAAACAGTGCTTCGTGGACTGCAGCCTATTAGCACAATCATTTCGATCCAAACAGGAAGAACGAAGTTATATCCACCAGGTTATGTGGATGTATGTCCACCCAGTCATTGTTTAAGGATACTTAAATATTACAAATTTCTTGAACCCGCAGGTAGCGTAATAGCTATTCGAGGAATATGACTTGGAGAGAGACCAATGTAATTGGCATAACTTGTTATACGATGCTATCATCGTTTATCGCCACTCGCAATCGCATTAGACGTCACGGCTACGTTGCCCCAGCTCTATTGGCCGTTATACGGAAGCATCCGGGAAGAGAGACCTTAAAGAAAGTAATTGAGTGAATAGTTGTCTGCTAAGAAGACATCGCAGAAGTTCAAAAATTCCCGGCAGCAGAGATATTCGGCTTTTACCTCTTCAACGTGGTGCAAGTCAACCACATAACGCGAAGGGCAAAACTGACCAACTTTGGAAGCCCATTGGAAGACATGGTGATACAAGGCCGGAGAACAATAGTGCACGAAGTTAAGAACTTATTGTATTTGTTGTAACCGCGTAAGGAGGCCGTGTTATAGGAAAAACTCAGGTCTTTACCTGCAAGTTGTATTGAAGACTTCTTCGCTGAGCGTATTCCATCGAGAATTGACTCCAGCAAGCTCTTGCCTTGTCTTCTCTTCTTTATTTCTTGGGATTTTTCCCTCTTGCAAGGAAGTTTTGCCACACTTCTTCACCTGGTTTACTGGCTCCGCTTCGGCTAATATGTCACCGATCAGGGACTATACCAATAAAAGACACGACACAGATTTTGTGACAATCTTATCGTCTATATATACAAGGATACATTTTCTTATTTAGTCAGACGTATTCTCGCTAGGCCCATGCCTAAGTAAAATTCTAAACTTCAAGTATTTTCCACATTCATCGTGTCGAAATTTTCTTGCTCTGCGTTTCTGAATAAAGACGCATTCCTAGATGGCTATTAAAGAGTAGACATGTTAGTCATTGACAGCAGTTGTGTGGGGAAAGAGTTCTGCTCGTTCGGGTATTGGTAGCAGACATAAAGGACTGTAGAAAGCTTAAAATGGAGAAAACAATTTTACTCTCACTAAGGGAAATTTTTAGACGTGCTTAAGTCTGTAAAATAGGCGCGAAGAGATGTCAGACACGTGGTGGGGTGTGTCCTTAGAGAATTTACCTCGTTTCTTACTAATATTAAGATCTGTTTAAAGTGCACCTAACCCCAAAATATTTTTCCGCTAATATTAAACTGTTTACCTTTTCCAAAAACATGTAGCCTTTATTTCCAGTTTTGGACATTTTTATAAGCTTCCAAACTTACTATAAACTAAGCATCGTCTGTTTCACGACCGAGTCAGAAGGGGCATGGGTCTATTCCCGGTTTGACGTCACAAACTGATTTGTATGCATGTTTACAAAGACTTACCGCGATGCAAATCAGTTTGTGACGTCAAATCGGGAATAGACCCATGCCTCTTATGACTCGGTCGTGAAACAGATAATGGTTAGAATTCGAACCTTTTACAGCCTATAAAAAGTCAAGATTTGGTTTAGAAAAGCGCTAAGAGGCACAATGCGTTTCGAACAGGTGCAAAGATTTATTTTAGCGAAAAAATATTTTGGGGTTAGGTGCACTTTAAATGCGTATTTGTAGAACACTAAGGCTAATGTTACCTTGTAATCGGCGACATCTTGTTCTAGTTTTTCAAAGTGAATACACCGTTTGGATTTCCTTCTCCTTCCCACAGCAGCACCTTGAATTTTTGATTCTCCGCTACTCTTTTGGCTTTGAATTTCCTTGAGTATTTCCAAATCCCTAAAATCAAGCGTTATATTAGTAAACATTGAGTATTAGCGAGAGTTAGGGTTGTATATTCTGGTGACAATTAACTGAATTTCCTCCTGATTGGTTCCCTGCAGGCCCAAATGTTAAAGCAGAACGTTAGGATGTACCTTCCACTTCTGTACACTCGTTTGCCGATACAGCTTTTAAATAAACAGCTGGTGAGATTTAACAACAGAGCCGATATGATACAACCGTAAGCAGCATATACAGGGGGGAATATGATCATTGATATTGCAACCTAGAGATGGGTTTTACCTTTCAAGCTTTGTTTGTCCATCTTGTAAATTCTTTACGTCAACTTCGTCGCTCACATTGCGATCTCCAGATCTATTTGCCTTAAAGGAAGCACTCCTACGACTCTATTATAAAAAAAAGATAAACTAACATAAGTAACTAACACTTAAGTTATCACTACAGAATATTGATTGGTCCAAAATAACAAAACAATAAATATGTGACTTCAAAATATCCAATCTATTTTTACTTTGATGGTGTTGTTTTTAGCTTGTTCAGGGACGATCACACTATGCTTTTCAGTGTGTTATTTTACATAATCATAGAAACTTAGCAAGCCTAGGATGGATGTTATCTTTGGGAATTATTTTGCATAATCATAGAAAATTAGTAAGCCTATAGGATGGGGGTGAAATGTTCCGAAAAATCTGGTAGCAACACGACTTTCCGAAACATAGTTCTCGTTCGATTCCAAATTCTTCATTTTCTCTTTGTTGCCACAATAAATTTATTTTGTATTTGTTATATAGATTTACTCTTCGTATTTTTTATTCATCAGTGACAAATATGAAATGAGCAAACACATAAACAATACAAACAAAAAGAAAAAGCAAAACAGTGTTTGAATACAAAGCAAATGACTTACTTTGGAGGCAAGTTCATCTGTAGAGAAGTTTGGTTTCGATGCTCTTGTCTCAAGGTTCTTTAGTATTCGATTGACATTGGATAACTGCTCTTTGAGGTCCCCGTATACTTGCTTTGGATCACTGGGTAAATGACAAAACGATAAATCAGTCAATTGAAATGAGTGACTGAGTGATACCACTTTTAGCTGCTATAGGCTTAGCACGACGACAACTAATCAAAACCAACATTTCAGTGGCGATCAGATGGCAATCTTTGGATTGGACTACAAATCATTTAATTCTAATTTGTAATTTTATTCAATGGTCTGTCAACAAAGTTGTTTTAGCCCGACCGCTCAAGGCACATAGTGACCAATTTAATGCCCAACTGGTGTAATACAATTGAATGTCTGACCTTTCAGTACACGTGTTTTTCACGCGTGGAATACTCTCAACTGACGCAAGTTCGCATACTGTGAATACCTACTTTTCTATGGTCGATATTTGTAAATAAGCATATATTTAACCACGACCGTTTTGCAATGAGCTATGTTTCCCTACCCTTTTAAAAGACAAATACAATGTGCCCAAATAATCGCCATGTATGTGGTGCATAAAGGTTTGATTTCGGAAGTACGGATCGTAAGTCGGTTCAAATGACGAACAGTTTGGTATCCTTCTGCTCTCGGGGTAAAACGAGCGCTCGCACAAATTAGCTGCAGCTTTCTTGCTTACTTCTACCGCTCGAGAATTAAGTTTGTTTTATCTGTTTTATCGCCAGGAAAATGACTACAAAAAGCTTCTGCGCAAACCCTTATTGCAAGTATTTAACTGCGTGAATTACTAGTGAAACATTAGTGAAGACGATGCTCTTCATACAGTGCCATGAAACAAACGCTATCAGTTAGCAGACAACTCTTTGAAAACTTGGTGAAAGATAATGGCACTTGTACATTTGTTTAATGGTTCAATATTTCACAATCCCGCGATATTTGCTTTCGCTTGGCTCTAGCTGACATGTAATTAAGTAACTAAGTAAGTCACTCACACGAATTAGCTGTTCATTTGAGCCGACTTTTCGCATTTCACCGGCTTTCCACACAAATAAAATTATAACCATACAGATCCATTACCTTTTGCTTAAGCCGGATACGTAATGCCGTACCTTTCCAAATTGCCGTGGCATAATCTAGGGCATAATACAACTGTACAATGTTTTAAAAGATATTGCGTAAGTTATAACTTGCCTTTTGCTGGTAGTCATATCCGAGAATTTCTTTAAGAAGCAATCACACTCAACGTCGGTGGCAAAAAGAGGCAAAACGATTCTGACGAGCCAATTAAAGCGAACTGAAGCCTTGCCACACAACTCAAATAGTTGCATGAAACGAAACCACTGGACCTTGAAGGAACTCCAGATATGCATATTTTTCTTTGAAATTATACTTCAAAAGCAAACAATCAAAAGAGGTGTTTCAATTAGCTATTATGGGAAAACAATAACGATAACCCAGTATGTAGGCCTGATGATATCAAATTAGATTTCACTGACCAATAACAGATTGCTTAACAAAAGAATGTTTGTTCGCTTTCTTTCGAGTCAAGCTTCGATTGACACAATCCTGTTCCTATTGTTGAAGTTTTTGACATAATTCTAGATCTTTTGGCAATGGTTTTCTTCAGGTAGCAATGTCTCCACATCCTTCATCTGTGCATAACAAATGTGCTGGAGTAGGTTAAAAAAAAAAACACGCCTTCAGACGTGCCTTTACATAAAACACACTATACTGCGCAGTCAGAGTTTTGCTATCCAAATTGAACAACAACATTCAAGACAATACTATAAAAGGCAATTCGTACCAGCCCACGTGAAAAACGATGTTCATTTCATACAAAACAATTAGAAGCCAATCGTCAGCAAACTAGGTCGCACGATTTTTTTACCAATGCGTAATGCAGGCCACTCGGCAAAGCAACTGCTGCATTGCCAGTTATTTCATGCGTTCCGTTAGCCCGGCATAGAGATTAGGAATGCATGGTTTATCATTATTAACACCCTATGCCACCTGTTTCATCCTATATACCGAAGAAATCCATGATATCCACTTTACATACTGACCCCAGGATATCAAACACCCTTGAAGATCATAGCAGCCGCAAAATGAGCTGAAAGTACAAGTGTTATTTACAGTGGGATTCGAGTAAATCTGCTATAATTAAGCACATTCGCTCCTATTCTATGATTAGCTTTGTAAAATTAACATCCCCACGCCCTAACATCTAGGATAAGAGTGTTTTCAAGGTGGCTATCACCCTAAACGTTTTAGTACGTTTCAAAGCGATTTGAACATGTTTGAACAATCCCACCCCAATCCTCAAAATCAATAGTTTGCAGACCCCAGTTTTCCGTTTGATATAAAGTGAGGGTGATATTAGAACCTGTCTTCAAAGCGAAAAAACGGTGCTGCGATCGATTTCGAACCTAAACTAAGCTCTACATTAAGCTTGGACGTTGTCCATGTGATTGCCAACTCGGTTAATCTTGGGGTTTTAGATTTGGCTTCAGTTGTTTATTCGATTCCTGTGACTAATGGAAAATCATCTCGGTTACATAGACAACTTTTCGAGCTACGAAAAGAAAGCCTGAAAAAAAGTAAGCTTATTCAGGGTTGTTAGGGTGTATTTCACTACTGCAAAATGCCAAAAAAAAAACCTTTTTATCACTGTCCGAGACGTCCAAGAGAAACCTTTTGTCTCTGTCGATTGCCAAACTGAAGAAGGTAAGATTGCAGATTTCGTGATCTCTTTGTTTACTTCATAAGAAGAAACAGACGAAATCAAGAATATCACCAAAACCGCCTCTACGTTACTAGAGATAGCCTGCCTTGGGTAGCATGCGTAAACCAGGAAGGCCTCTTTCCTCTCTCATCGTTGGTGCCTGCCACGGAGGCTGTAGTTCTATAGACTAAAGGATGCTAAATAACGAGGAGTATGGCGCTTTTTTATTGAAGGATAAATGATATAATATTAGAGTTCCCATTCAAACCTTTTCAATATCCGCAATGGTTGCGAATATTCCCTGTATGTATAAATGACGAATATATAGTCAAGCACGCCGGAGCCGCTGTCCGAACTGGCAGCAGATGTAAACATTTGCAATGGTAGCCTCCTACGCAGACGCAGTTTGGGCTCGTCACGCGTTCCTTCCCAAGAACATCTTCTCAACTGAACTGCCACTTCCGTTCGCGGCGGTTAGCCAATCATAGTTAGCTTTCCAATTTGTGGAAAGTTTATTTTCCCAGACCATGCATGTGAATCGTTTGCGGAAATTACTCCTACGGTGTTCGAGGAGTATCACAAATAAAATTTACTATTTCTGATTCTTTTCTTGTTTTCTTTGATTTTGATATGTTGTCTATGATTACAAAGAAAAATCCTTTTGGTTTTTATCGTGTCATTTTGATTTTGAATTTGTCGCGTTTGATTTCTCAAATTGCACTTTGATTTCCAAAATTTGTCGCGTTTGATTTCTCAATCGGCACTTTGATTTCCAAAATTTGTGGCGTTTGATTTCTCAAATGACACTTTTGATTTCCAAAATCTGTCGCGTTTGATTTCTCAAATGACACTTTTGATTTCCAAAATTTGCCGCGTTTGATTTCTCAAATGACACTTTTGATTTCCAAAATTTGTCGCGTTTGATTTCTCAAATGACACTTTTGATTTCCAAAATTTATTGTTTGATGAGTGTACGCGTGACCTTTGCCCTTCTGTTGTCTGCTCGTATTTCGCTGCCACGTCAGGCCAAAAGCAAGCAATAATATGACAGGCCATTCACAAATCCCACAGACGTGTCGCATGAATGTATGGCGCGTTTTTAGTGTCAAAATTCAAAACCTCGTTTCAAACATGCTATTTTTCTATTCAAATATTCGATCCTGTAATTAAAACCTAGGGCTCTTCAATTCAAATATGGTATCCTTCTATTTCGATTTCCAGTTCGTAAATTAAACTTCTTGTTTAACAATTCAGATACGCTATTTGGTGTCTGAAACATCCATGGTTTCAATTCAAAGCAACATTTCTTCAATTCAGTTATGCTCTTTTTCTACTCAAACGTGCAGTCCTTCGTTTCAAAAATGGTTTTCTGCTAGCCAAACATCCAGTCGTCTAATTCAAACCTGCTATCGAGCAATTCAAATTTCCAATCGCGCAATTCAAAATAGTCAGTTTCGCGAGTAAAAATGCTATCCTTCTATTCCAATATGCAATTCTTCACCGCAAATCTACAATTCGTCAATTCAAATACACTATTCCACAGTTCAAACAAGCTTTTGTCGACAGAAACATGCAATCCTTCGTTTTGAAACTACCGTTCTGCAATTCAAACACTCTACTCTTCAATTCAAACCGACAATTCTTCAATTCCAAAGCGTAATCTTTCAAGTCAGACCTGCTTTTCGACTATGGAGACATCCGGTCGTTTAATTTGATAACCCTGTTCATCACTTCAAATACTCCAACTCGTTTTCCAAACATTCAATTATTCAATGCGAACGTGACATTTGACACTCGTCATTTCAAACACGCAATCCTTCAATTCTTGGTTTTCAGTCACGCAAGTAAAAAAATAAAACCATCAACCATTCGATAGATAAAGTCAAGAAATTGACATATTGTAGAATAGTAATAAATAAACAACATACTAAAGTCTCAGGGCTGTGCGGTATCCCGTACTCGAGTTATTCGGCAAAATGTACCACTCAAAATTATAGAGTTTAGTATGGAAACGCCATGTTAGTGTCCCTCTGAGGGGCACAAATATGGCGGCCGGAAACGAGTGAAAACATTTGGAATTTACTTTTGCTTTCTCAAAGGCTTTCTTCTCTGTTTTGAGCTTGCAAACATTCACATAGACGCTTCTCTTATCATGTTGGCTTTTCAGACCTAAAAAATACGCGGGGAATCGATGTTTTCATGTACGTGACATGCTTGTGAGCAGACATGTTTATGTCACACACTGTAATAAAATCTAAAATTCAAATTGCTCTATTTTCAAAACAAAGCAAGCCACCGAGCTGAAAACATGCAGGCAGATACATTTCTATATCGTCTTTTACGTGATGAAGCTAAAAATGCAAAAGTTTGTTTAATTTTGAATTTTAGTTTTTTATGACGTCATGTGAAAACCAAGAATTCAAACACTCAAACTTTCATCGCAAACACGCTGTCCTTCGTCGTCGCCTGGAACCTAGCCCGGCCACGCATGCGTAGTAGGAAGACAAATTCGCGGCAGAAGCTGAGCTGAATAAATTGTACTTTTTGCACACGGCTTCTATTCTGTGCTCTAGAATTAGCTCTGTATCATCTTGATTTCTTTTCTCAGCTATGTCTGTCGCAAAATGTAAGGAATTACTGGACGAAGTAGCCAAATTATGTGCTCAAACTTCTCGTCAAGTATCTTCTCATGCTACTCCTCAAACGCCGGCTGTCACGAACAGAAATACAACTACTCCTCTAACGCCGGCTGTCACGAACAGAAATACACCTTCTGTTTCATCTGCCACTGACTCGTCAACTTCTGTTGCACTTGGATTCCAAGAACACTGTAGATTATTCGGGTTTAACCCTACGGCCTGTCAGACGACAAGCAAAAGACGAAAGAGGGAGAATGGTGGAACGTCGAAAAAGGTGAAACGACCCACATGGACCAGGACTTTCGTGTGCCTGGGGAATACAAGGGAAGAAAGAATGCCAACCCCCAAAGAGTACCGAGAGCTCAAAGCTGCTGATCTGGGTGAAAAAAGATTAACATTCTTCGCTGATTCTTCTGTTGACTTTGATAATAAATTGAAAGACGCCTTCCCCAAACTGGAGACAGCAGGAAGCTATACACTGCTGTGCGGGAGTCACACTTGACAGCTTGAAGTTATCAATCCTCCTTACAATATACCGAGACTTAAAGAACATTTTGTCGGTCAGGGAAAGCTGTTCATTAGGCCCCTGCAAAAGGATCTGGACATTAGCCCGACTGGCACCTTTTGGGAGGATGAAGAGGTGAGATGATTTAAAAGCAGGAATGTATAACCTGCATTTCCATGCTTTTTATTTAAGCCTAATAATAATAATGATAATAATAATAATAATATTAATAATAATAATGATAATAATATGATAGTAATACAGTATACAGCTGTCAGATACAGAAACCCAAGTAGTGTGTTTTGAAATACCTACTTTTTTCTAAAATCATAATACATGTATTATTTTGACAGATCTTATTCAATGTATATGTGGCTTTTGGCTCCTTTGAATGGTTAATTTTTTATTTACTGGGTAATTTAATTTATTACAATTTAATGGCAAAGATAGCATGGAAAATACAATCAATATTTGACTATAATGGACACTGATAAAAGAAAAAAAAGGGGAAAAAGTCCTAAAACAGCTTAACTGAATTGAATTTTTCTTGAAATTAAGTAATCTCCTACTCCCTTTTTTAAAACCGGAGATGCTGGAAGCTGTGAAAGATTTCCACGTCTGTAAAACAAAACGGCACTGAAAAATTTGTTTCTGAAATAAACATGATGTTTCGGCCAACTATATGCATAGTATACACAGGACCACTACACATCTATGCTGAACTTAAAATATTACACATCAAATTTTAATAATAATATTGTACATGATACATGCCATACCACTGAGTTTTTACTTCTTTATGCCCACATATAAACCCATTGCATACAGTGTTATCTACATGTAGTTTTTTTTTTAAATAAGTGGAGCTGTTATTATCTATGACCAATACACGTGTGTGTGTGTGTGTGTGTGTGTGTGTGTGTGTGTGTGTGTGTGTATTTCAGGAAGATGACCTGGTAGAAGTTTGTATGAAATGCAACAAGTTGTTTTACTTGTCAGAATTAGTTGACCATGTGGAGAACTGCAGGTGAATCAAGCACTATTGAAAAAAGTTACTCGTTCTTTATGCAATAATTATTGTCAATTACTGGCCATTCATTATAACCATGCATGCATTTTTAAAGCTTGACATTTTTATAGAAAACCAAAGCTTTCATTTGCCTTATTTTCATTACATCACACACTTCTTCTAGATACATTGCAAATAAATCAATGTACATGTAAAGACAAGACTTAAATCAGCAAGCTCCATAAAAATTGGAACTGTGACATTGTCTGTGATAACTGAACTTTTGAGCACAAGTTTTTGACATAAACAATATAATATCTTGCTTAATTAAGGGTGTTGTTGTGAATGTCTTTTGTTAATTGTTTTATTCATCTTTAAAAAATGCAGACTTTGCTAAAGATCTGCTCCACCAGCTTTTATACTCTCCAGGGAAGGTTGTACTCCCCAAAATGTTTGTTTTGGGGTGTGTGGCCCAAACCTTGAAACTGGCCTTACCCTATCCCAGACAGTAATATGTGAGTTAAAAAATGTGAAAAAATGAGGAAGGGCTTATTTGCTTTTAATACATTATTTTATCTTAGCAAAGAACATGGCAAAAATTCACCAGAGGAAGATTCCAATATGTATGTTGAAACTCCAAGCAGTCCACAGTTATTGGTTCCTGGTATACTGCGTACTGAATGCCTAATGTGTCCCACTGATGCAAATGTAAATGTCTCTCAAAGTTCTGAAAGTACATCCATTACTCCGCTGGCCATAGTGAACAGTTCACTTACATGTAATGGTGACCAAGCAGGAGATGAGGAATCGGAAAGAGACTCAGTAACACATGAACCTACATGTAGCATATCAAATAACATTGAACGGTTTCACGTCTCCCAAATAAATAACTGTTGTATCTGTTTTTGATGTATACACTGTACAGCTACTGCCGGCTATAATGGAGAAGATCATTTATGTTCTATTCTAGCATTAACCTTTGTACTAAAGCAACTGTTTTTAAGTATAAGTCAATCCCATAACTGTCACTTTCTTGAAGTGGATTAATTTCCGCGGCAAGCAACTGTGTCTTGTGTTGATCCATTGTAAGAGTGGGTGGTACTTCAACAACCTCTCCATCAGACTGCAGTGGCCCATCGTGTTCTTCATTAGGTAAAGGTCCTCTCCAATCTATACCATACCCCTGAAAAATTTCCTGTTGACAGAATTCAATTTTTCAGTGGGGGACATTTCAACTGAAAATCAATGGTAGAGTAGTGGCTTACCCCAAACATTTCTTCCGACACAGTAGTGCACGATGCTGCACTCTGCTGCATCCCCCAAATCCAAAGCTGTCTAGGGGTGCTATTGTGGGCGGATGAAAGGCCGTGGTTGATCCATCCGTTCACAAAATCATCCAGCTGCGCATTAACACGGGGCAAAAATATGTAATGCAGGGAAAACATGTGCACTTCATCACTCACATCCAAGACTCTGTTCTCTTCCATATGGCAGAAAAGTTGGTAAAAGGTTGCGGTCCTGAGGAGTTCTGAAAATAAAGATCCCACCATAGTCGCTCAATTCGCTGGTTGTGAACGCTTTTTCCAGCGATCATGCTACCCCTTCCGGGACCACGCCGGGGATGGGTCAACATAAATAGGGAGACGTCCACGTTCTCCCCACCCTTGTCCGAACGTACTCGTGACGGCAATCCATATTGGCGAACTGCTTCAAGGAAGTGAGACAGAACAGTTGAGGCAAAGTTGTTAGCGGAACAGCGAAGAAATACTGGAATGCGCGAATATCCGTCGATTCCGCCATGAATCACCATTCTCCATCTATAAGACAAATAGTTTTCGAGAAATTAGCATTGACTCGACTTTTTTTGCCCCCAATCTATGGCTTATCTAAACCGTTCCCCGTAGTAATTAGTTAATAATATAAAACACTCATGAAAAACATAAACATTGTCAGGCATACATGGATATAATACTGGGTTACATCCTGGACCAAAAGGTTTCCAGTCGTTGCACGAATATGGAGCTGAATGTATGTCCGCTATAACGCTGAGCAGCAGTAAAACATGCCAGGTAGAAGAGGTCACCTGATTACAGTTGTGATGTGTCTATTGATTTCATACCTTATCAGCTTGTGGTTACCGTCAATGTGCCACAATGCATTTGGGCCACTGACTGAGTAAGCTCGTCGTTGTACAGTGGTCATCCACCGAGTAACGGTTCCCTCTGGATCTTCTTTTTGCATCGTTTGACGCACCCTAAGCTGAGATACCCGATATCCTCTTGCACGAAGGTGACCTAACATCATCCTGTAACCACTTCTAGGATTCTCTTTCTTGATGTCCGGAATAAGTTCACAGAGATTCTCATCAGTTATGTCTGAAAATGGTCTGGATGTGTCAATACTGTACTCGATCATACGGCGCCTGACTGTGCTGAGGGACACCCCGAGTAGTGTACCCATTTCCACTGCGTTAAACCCGTTTGCAATAAGGTATTCCAATTGTTCCTGGGAAATAACGAACTTTGGCCTTCCACAATTTCCACTGTAGTATTTACTCAAACGAACGTTCGACCACTGTTCTTTTTCTGAATCTTGAGCACGAATAATGGTGGAAACGTCTCGTAGTTTAGGAATAATTTCGTTGAAAACGTTGTCGCAGCCCAGAGGAGACAAGCGAACTGCATGTTCATAAAGCATTTCCGACTGATAACGTAAGTAGTCCAGTGTTTCTGATGTTAAATTTCCCGCTTGTGCAAGTCTTGTCAACTAATTTTTCAACGATACAGTTCGCCCGAGAAGGTGCTCTGTAACTGTTGCAGCCATTTTCTCCATAGAAACGATCATAGGAACTCATTGAAATTCCCGCCTTTTTCTCGCCTTTCTTCCTACTACGCATGCGTGGCCGGGCTAGGTTCCAGGCGACGACGAAGGACAGCGTGTTTGCGATGAAAGTTTGAGTGTTTGAATTGAAGGATTGCGTGTTTGAAATGACGAGTGTCAAATGTCACGTTCGCATTGAATAATTGAATGTTTGGAAAACGAGTTGGAGTATTTGAAGTGATGAACAGGGTTATCAAATTAAACGACCGGATGTCTCCATAGTCGAAAAGCAGGTCTGACTTGAAAGATTACGCTTTGGAATTGAAGAATTGTCGGTTTGAATTGAAGAGTAGAGTGTTTGAATTGCAGAACGGTAGTTTCAAAACGAAGGATTGCATGTTTCTGTCGACAAAAGCTTGTTTGAACTGTGGAATAGTGTATTTGAATTGACGAATTGTAGATTTGCGGTGAAGAATTGCATATTGGAATAGAAGGATAGCATTTTTACTCGCGAAACTGACTATTTTGAATTGCGCGATTGGAAATTTGAATTGCTCGATAGCAGGTTTGAATTAGACGACTGGATGTTTGGCTAGCAGAAAACCATTTTTGAAACGAAGGACTGCACGTTTGAGTAGAAAAAGAGCATAACTGAATTGAAGAAATGTTGCTTTGAATTGAAACCATGGATGTTTCAGACACCAAATAGCGTATCTGAATTGTTAAACAAGAAGTTTAATTTACGAATTGGAAATCGAAATAGAAGGATACCATATTTGAATTGAAGAGCCCTAGGTTTTAATTACAGGATCGAATATTTGAATAGAAAAATAGCATGTTTGAAACGAGGTTTTGAATTTTGACACTAAAAACGCGCCATATGAATGTAGTATTTTATCTTTCACTTGTAGTG